>OZ020523.1:19439838-19888021 GCA_963971425.1 Bryoerythrophyllum caledonicum
AGAGGGAGCTACAAGAAATCAAGGCACAACATGTAGCAACGGAGATGACGCATGCAGGTTTGCAGCAAGAGTTGGATGAATTAAAAGCATATCGGGAGAATGAAGAATCGGCCCGAAACAATCTTAAATTATTGGTTTCAACAATAATCGATGAGCGCGAAGAGATGATGATCACAACGTTATTCGCTGTGGCACGGACACGGCAATACGAGGCGGAATTCCAGAGTATATGCGCTGAATGGACATCGGAGAAGAAGTTAAGGACCCTTTTGCTCACATCATGGCCTCGTGATGAAACCATGTATCCAATCAGCTGGGACGATAGTGATCCGTCGCTACTATTGAACAACAATAGTATTGATTGGAGGCTTGTGACAGAAGAGGATCACCGTTGGGACATTGGAGAAGTGCATGATCATCCAACTGAAATGATTGGAAAGCCGTTGTGGCAAAGACCACACCCCATGACATCCGACGGATCATCATGTCCTATCTGCGATAATCCTTGGGGTCCTGAAGGGTGTTATATGATTGGATCGTGTGGCCATTCGTTCCATCCGCATTGTCTAATCAAGAGTATGATTCGTTCGCGTACTTGCGGTGTATGTAGGGCGCCATTACATCCACGTTTGTATCTTCAATTTGGCCTACGGGATATCATGCCAAGTCACTGGGTGTATCGTCAAGATGATTATGACTTTGCACTTGAAGACTTCAATGGGAACCCTGTTGAGTGGAGTTGGAGACATAATATGTCCAAGGCACAACTGTGGCATACCTTTCAAGGGGAAGAATTGTTAGATGATCCGGACAAACTAGTACATGCAGCAAATGAGATGTATCCTGACAAACCGGCAGATTACGGCATGAAGATGTTTTTTTACCAGACCCTAGGGTGGCATTGGAATCGTCAAAGAAACGAATTGGCGCACGGCTTAGGACCGCCACCATATTACAACTCATCTGGCGAGCGAGCTGTGGGGGATCAAGAACTACGAAGGGCTTATTGTGATACAACACTACCTGCAACCACTGGAACGGAGGAATTGTATTGGGAAGAACGCTACCATCAAAAACGACTACTTGTGGCGGCGCTGGATGCCATTTTGGAAGACGTCGCCCCGGAGGTGAAGGAATGGCTTAATGGTGGGAGATACCTCGATATCGGCAAGGCCATGGACGTCATGGATATCGAACGCGGAGTAATGTTCGTGCAAGAGATGCTGCAAGAGCTTAGAGCACCACATTAATTTGTGGAAGTGAAGGATTAAAGATTCAGTAAACTATGACCAAGTCTAATTTCCCGATTGAATTAGTATAATCAAAGCTCTCATGTTGTTATCTTTGACATTACGAACATGAAATTCACAGTGAGTTGTACACAACGGGATATTTTTACCCATTTTGAATGCATTTATATCGAGGTTCAAATTTGGACATTACCGTTCTCACATTGCCAAAACTTGTAGTTACACGGCGACCTTGTTGTCTCTCCCAAACCCCACTCCTACAGCAACGGCAGTTGCAAAGAGCAATTCAAAGGAGAAAAACGACGCCCATTCAGCGGACAGGTCGCGGGCAGTCCACGGTCTCTGGGGGCCAGTCCGCGGTCTCTGGGGGCCAGTCCACGGGCAGTCCGCTGCTAGTCCGTGGGCAATCCGTTGCCAGTCCGCGGGCAATCGGTTGCCAGTCCGCGGGCTCATCCAACCCAATCCGCGCCCCGTCCGCGCACAATCCGCTGCAGTCCGTGGGCAATCCGCTGCAGTCCGCGGGCAATCCGCTGCAGTCTGCGGGCAAGTCCGCGGCCAGTCCGCGGGCAATCCGCTGCTAGTCCGCGGGCAAGTCCGCGGCCAGTCCGCGGGCTCTTCCAACCTAATCCGCGCCCCGTCCGCATCCAGCCCGCGCCCTGTCCGTGTCCAGTCCGCGCCCCGTCCGCTCTCAGTCCGCGGCCCGTCCGCTCCCCGACCGCGCGGTTCTCCACGTTCCCAACCCTATCCGCAATGTTCCCGACCCCTTGCAGCCTATATAAAGGCGGATAGACCATTGACGTCCTCACTTTTTTCCCTCCATTTCCTTGCTCAATAGGAACCCGAGACCTTGTTGCGCGAGCACCATTGCACGGGTTTCGAGGGTATAGGAGTTGGGAAAGACGAATGCGGGGGTAACCCTTGTCATTTTTTTCCAAACTCACTCACTTTCGCACTGCACTTTAAGTGACCGGTTTAAGTGACCGGTTAACTACTTTATAGGAATGGCCGATAGTAGGGTGCATTATCAAGATGCAGACATGCAACTCCACGAGGCTCATCAGGTGGAAATTCAATCAACCACTGCTGCAGCCGATCGTGTGAGTGGTGGTATGTTGGCGAGAGGACAAGGTAGTGGAAGTGGGCGAAGTGACAGGGGTCGCAGGCACGGCATGGGAAGAACTGCATCAAGAATTTCATGCACTTGGACAAAATAATTCTCGTGGGTCGCAATCACATTCACGAGGCGCAGTAGGATCTCGAGGGATTCCACGAGGATCAGCGCGGGGGACCACTGAAGGAGGGCGGTCACGAGGATCTCAAAGTTTGAGCGGATTTCGACACCCGGGAGCTCGCAGTTCAGGCGGGATCGAGTGGTGAGCCCGCAGTAGGAGAGCCATCACTAAGGGCTGTTCGACATGATGAGGTACCATCTGCAACAAATTCCTTGGTTCCAAGCGAACCTTCATTTGGAGCGGGACGAGGGCGGGTAAACGACCTGCTTTTTCAGAGGACTCAGAGCCCTACAAGAAAAGAGCAAGGACAAGCCATTTGGATGCAATGAGCAAGGAATTTAAGTGCAGGGTTGTAGCAGATATATTATTTTGGATGATAGAGAAAGGTCTATCCAAGTTGGAAAAACGGTACTTGTGTAACGGCGCTACAGGACTAGAAGCTATGGAGGCAAGATTGATACTCATTATCCAAAATATTGCCAATGAAGTAAATTTTCGCGAAGATAAATTGAGACATTCAATGGATACATGGCCCAGCTTGTTTGCCAAACAAGCTATTTACAACCCCGTGAAGACTATTTGGGATGCTATTTACAAGGAAGATGTAAGCGAACAAGCAATGGAAGTTGAAGTTATTGTTTGAGAGACTCAAGAGGGGGTAGAAGCAATCAAGCCGAAAGGGAGAACTAACCTCGCTATTCTTGGATTGATCAAGATTTGGTTGCGCGGGTTGCGAGTAGAGGTCGTGAAGGTGTAGTGTGCTTCCAATGCATGCGGAGGTAAAGGCGTTGGATACTAGAAATTATGAAGGAGGCTTTGGAGTTGTCCGTCGTGTGAGTATTGACGGTGTAAGTTGCATTCCAGCACACATGGAGTTTGCGGGGAAAACAATGTAGGAGGATAGTCGTGAAAAAAACCGGGAGAAACGTTTCAATTGAGGCGGTTAGCATGTCCACTGGACCATGCAGGGGTTATCAAAATCCAGTACCTGGATAGAAGAACATACGAGTCGTATACTCTATGGTGGAACGGTGGCTCACTAGCATCTATTTGGAGGATCGATTCAAAATATGAGGAGAACACGAAGATGATATTCTTAAAACAGCTGGAATCGACCTTGAGGCTCGTATGGAACTATGCTTGTATCGTAAAAATCGGGCCTATTTAGCATGGGCACTACTGTGCATTATGGATGTGATACATTCCCAGCGCATTTTGCACAACGACTTGAGCCCAACAATGTTATGCCTTCATTTTCCGCAAGAGAAAAAAGATGTAGTGTACATCGGGGTGTGTGATTGGGGAATGGCATCATGGGACGCCGAAGACAAGATGTCAAACTACGGTCGACCCTCTAGTACACAGCTCGGTGCTTTCCGAGCTAAGGTATCGTCATGCTGCCCCCGAGCTATTCTATGTATATGGGAAGCCCGGAACACCAACGTCACCGAGGAGAATGGGAATAAAGCATAAGCACAACCATAGATCTGAGGCGTAATACAGTGGGGTACTTGGCAAGGAGGATCTACAACCGCGATTGCTCTTCAAGCTTGTTCCAAAAGAACAAAGATCCGAGTTCATTGTCCAAGCGATTTGAGCAAGCCATGGACGAGTTGTTGAAACCCGATCCACTAGAGAGATCAACCGTCACGTATGTAGTAGACTTGTTGAAAGGACCGCCCTACAACCTAGCTATACCATGGGATTTCTTCCGCAATGAGTAGTATATAGTATATTGTGATTTCATAGTCCTTAGATACTGTAGGGTATGTAGCATCTTCTCTATGTTGTGAAGTGTTGTCTAATTTGTATTCGGTTATTTGCAAGAAGAGAATGCCTTTTTGGACTTCCCTGTAATTTTGAATGAAGAACAACTTTGTACAAATTGTTTTGAATTGGTCTCCCAATCCGCCCTTTGTATCTTCAGAAATAAAAATGGAATAACGTAATTAAAAAATATCCTAACTACCATATCCGCGCTCCCCCACTCCCAATCCGCGTTGCATTGGCGCCCCCACACCTAGGCCGGTGCGAGTCCGCAATCAGTCCGCGGCCAGTCCGCGGCAGTGACCGCGATCAGTCCGCAGAAGTGTCCGCAGCCAATCCGCGGCAGTGTCCGCGGCCAGTCCGCAGCAGCGTCAGCAGCAACGTCCGCAGCCAGTCCGCGGGTCTGCACTCAATCCGCGGGTCCCCATCCAGTCCGCTGCGTATACGCAGCCAGTCCGCGGGTCCACATCCAGTCCGCTACGTATCCGCGGCAGTGTCCGCGGCCAGTCCGCGATCAGTCCGCGGCAGCGTCCGCAGCCAGTCCGCAGCCAGTCCGCGGGTCCACATCCAGTCCGCTACGTATCCGCAGCCAGTCCGCGATCAGTCCGCGGCAACGTCCGCAGCCATTCCGCGGGTCCACATCTAGTCCGCTACGTATCCGCGGCAGTGTCCGCGGCCAGTCCGCGGCAGCGTCCGCAGCCAGTCCGCGGGTCCCCATCCAGTCCGCTGCATATCCGCAGCCAGTCCGCGGGTCCACATCCAATCCGCTATGTATCCGCGGCAGTGTCCGCGGCCAGTCCGCGATTAGTCCGGGGCAGCGTCCGCAGCCAGTCCGCGGGTTCTCATCCAGTCCACTGCGTATCCGCAGCCAGTCCACGGGTCCACAACCAGTCCGCTACGTATCCGCGGCCAGCCCGCCGTAGTGTCCGCAGCCAGTCCGCGATCAGTCCGCAGCAGAGTTTGCAGCCAGTCCGCGATCAGTCCGCAACAACGTTTGCAGCCAGTCCGCGATCAGTCCGCAACAACGTTTGCAGCCAGTCCGCGGGTACATATCCAGTCCGCTGCGTATCCGCAGGCAGTCCGCAGGTCTGCACTAAGTACACGGGTCCAAGTTCAGTCCGCTGCGTATCCGCAGCCAGTCCGCGGCAGTGTCCGCACGCAGTCCGCGGCATGTCCGCGGACGGTCATCGCATGTCCGCGTGCAGTCCGCTCCTAAACTGCTCCCTCTGAAAAACCCCCCAACTTAATTGATTTTCACTCAAAGGTTAATACAACACAGCAAAGTGTAAAAGTGGTGAGAGACACGTAGGATGTCAATGCCACATAGGACGTCCACGTTGACGCCGAGGTAACATATGTACCATACATAGTGTTAAAGTTCAGCTTTGACCCTAGGTTGACTCTATTGTGTCGTGACGAGAGGGTCCGTCACGACAGGTCACGTCATGACGGCACGTCACTATCACAATGTCACGATAGACAACCCTGGCCCAAAGCCCCCTTGCACTCCTCGCCTACTTCCTCGTTCCCCGCGCACCTTGTTGGGAACGACCCCTCGTGACTAGATCTGATCCTCACTATTCCCCCTTCCCTTCTCTACACTCCTTGATCTCGTTTTAAATTCATCTAGTAATTGGACATCGTGACCACGCAATATTGAGGACCTAAAAATAGTAAATGGAACTAGGTCGAGAGTGGGCATCGTAATAGCCAAAGATGTGCCAAGCCCATCGATCCTTGGTGCGAAGATACTAGACGCGTCATGTATGCTGTAAAATGCGCTTTGTCTAACCACCCCGGGTTTTGCGCATATGACAATATCACCACCCCAAAGTTTGCGCATACAACAACAACTGTGTGGATAAGACAACAACACCTAGGAGAAGAACGAGCGCCTCAAAGAATGCTTCTTTCTTAGGGGCACCTTTGACTTTCAAGGAGCCATGGGAAGTAATCAAAGTGAGCGGACGTAAAGTGTAATCCTCCTCCCACAACCTTGAAATTGCCCCCTCGAGGGATCTGTTGGAGATGCTCTCACTGACTTTTTTTTGTCATGATAGACATGCAAACATTGAATTACACATTTCTTCCTTTTTGAACTCCATTATAAATTATTTGTTATCCCCTTCAAAATTCCCCTATTTCGTAATCTACCCTCATTTTCTTTTCTCCAAAAATAGGTCATATATTTCAACTCTTGGAGACTTTTTATATGTTAACTCAATCATCTTCTACTTTTGCACATCCCCTTTTGCTTTTACAAACATAGAGCTTCTCTTAAAAAAGAAAGAAACATATAGATGTACATTGAAAAGACAGAAAAACCTTGGCGAGAGTTTAATCTTTTCGAGACGACATCGGCGACCACACTTGGGATATGTCACGAGTGTGCGGGCGATGGTGGGGAGCCACTCCTATGGGAAGTGGCCTGTAACCTTGAGCATGAGCTGCCCAACAATTGTTTTAGAGCATTGTTTGGTGCCCTAGGCCCCATGTCCACTCAATATTTTGGATATAAAAAGTAGTAAATGGAACTAGGTCAAGAGTGGGCGCCCTAGCAGCCAGCAATGTGCCAAGCCTCAAAGTAGCCCTCAATCCTTGGTGTGAAGATACTAGACTCGTCATGTTTGTTGAAGAGTGCATTATGCCAAATTACTCCAAATTTTGCGCATACCACTACATCACCACCCTAAACTCCGCACATACAACAATTCTTAGAGCTATGCGCATAAGACAAAAATACCCCGGGCAAGAACGAGCGCACTCAAAAAATGTCTCATTTGACACGCACCTCTATCTTTGCAAGGAGCCACAAGAAGTATTTAGAGTGAACGGGCATTGGTGGAGAGCTGCAAAGCGGAACCTTCTTCTTGCAAGCTCAAAATTGCCCTTTGAGGGAGCTCTTTGAGATGCTCTCACCAAGCTTTGTGGTCATGATATAAACAATGAGAAGCATAGGGTTTTCTTCTTTTGAACTCCATTAAAAGTTATTTGTTATCTCTTTCAAAATTCCTCTATTTCTGAATCTACCCTCATTTTCTTTTCTCCAAAAACATGCCATATATTTCTACTTTTGGAGAATTTTATATATTAACTCAATTTCCACATTAAACTTAGAGATCTTCTTTTTTTAATTATTTTTTTATTTTTTCCATAGCAATATGTGGTGTGAACCTTCACATTGACCATTTGGAGTCTCAATATTAAACATGATAAGTTCACAAAAAAATATAACATGAATTGACATTATTTTTGAACCTACACTACTTGCACAAATTTTTTGAATATGGTGCAACCCACCTCTACCTCTAAAAGTTGGTGTACAAAGGACTAGTATCACCCTTAACAAGATGGAAATAAATTTAGACCATGTGTAGTACAAATATTTGACACCAAATGAAGTCAAAGTCTCTTGATCCACTAAGCCCAAGGATGAAAGTGAACTTTTTTTCAACTTCAAATACTATATTCTTACAATCCGTGCGGTCAAAGTGCATGATATTTTGTGAGTATAAATTCTAGTAAGTCTTTATTGAGATCCTACAGTTTCAAGTAGAAATAAAAGTTTTACGTTTCTTCCTTACGCATTGCACTAAAACTAGTTGTCTTAAAAATGTTTTTGGTGCAAAATTATCAAAGAAATTTAGGGGTTAAAACAAGAAGAAGGAGTGCACGGAAGGAGGAGGAGAGAAGGAAAGGGAGAATGGAAAGTTTAAGATCTAGTCACGAGGGGTTGTTCCCAACAAGGTGCGCGGGGAACCCGGGAGCACGAGAACCGTGCAAGGGGGGTTTGGGCATGGCGGAGTAGGAGGCGAGAGTTGCGAGGGAGATGCAGGGCTCTTGCGAAAACAAATGTGATCTAGCCCGCAGCATGAGCGCCCGCCAAAACTTGTTAGGGATCTTGACCAATAGTAGGCCTTAATTTGGACCTTACAAAGAGTGATTGGGTGGTAACTTGAGGTAGATGTGGAGTGGAACGAGACCAAATACACAGTGGCGGTGTTACGAACGTGGCGGTTAAGGGGGATATACTCATGTGAACTTCATGTTGGGTTGTAAAAAAGAAGCGCATGAAGATGTGAAGAAAGCTCTTAACCCTAAAACGTCAGTCACGAACCACATGTACATAGACATATTTTACTCTATGGAATTCAAAAAATGTACTAAAGTTTGGCAAAACATACACCTTTGTGTTGGAGATTGTTCATCTAACATCTTTCAGCTCGAGGTCATTTCAATATCTCAACCTAATCATGTTCAAATACAACATTATACATGTAGAATACTGTGGCCACCAGTGGCACCTTCTGACGTGTAGAGATCCCCAAATACAGAGTTACAAGCGTGATACCGGGTTTGGTCGAAATTCAGAAATCCTTCCAGAAACCATAATTTGCTCTGAGATAGCATCAAACATGTGCACTGGGGGGAATTTCGCCTTCTTTCAATGCAAATTGAGCTTTATCGGAAGCCATAACGGACTGATCAGTAGCAGATTCACCTCCACAAGAAATCATGTTCGCCAAATACGTTCTACACTTTATCGGGCATCCTTCGTTAGGATGGACACGGTTACTTTCGTTGATTGACGAACAGTGTCAAGTTTCGTCTACAGAATCGAGCAGTCAGAGTGCAATGGCAACAGGCACAAACCTCATACCTTACAAGTCATGGAGGTCACACTTCATACGTCACATATCATGAAATAGTGAGTAACATGGGCATGCACACAGAATTCTACGTAACAAATCATGAAAGCCCCACGCGCTTGTATTGGATGACAGAAAAGAACTAGTGACATGATGAATCCGCTACACTCATTCTCTCATCTAAACGCCTCGCCGCTCTCAAATACAACCACGTGGTCCTCCATCTCAACCAACAAGGAATCTTCTCATTGCGACGGGAGCAAATACTCTATTTATCAAAAACACACACCGGGTCGTGTTCGGGAGCACGTTGTATTTGCACTCCTCCGGCATGGTGGGGTGTCGGGGCCGATCGTCGCAGTAGTTGTAATGCGCGTACTTAGCCTTCACCTTTCGCAACTTGCTGGTCCGGGACCCGCCAACCGCTGCTTCCTCGCGCACGGCGCCGCCCACGCCGACGTCCACGTCGGGATCGCCGCCGCGTCGCCCTGCACGGCCTCGCACCCGAGCATCCTGAAGTTCTTGTATTTCGCCACGAACGGCGCCTTGGTCCAGTCGATCTCGATGCGCCCGCCCTGCTTTGCCCACCTGCTCAGGTAGAGCTTCGCGGGGCACGCCTCGGGGTACTTGAAGCCCGGGCTCTTGTAATCTAGGTTGTGGAACACGCGGATGGGCGTGTTGTCGATGCAGAACACCAGCAGGTCCCCTGTTGCACTGGAAGAGTAGACCCCTTTCGTGAGGTCCGTTATCCACTTTGTGTGTGGCCCTTCACACCCCAGCTTGTACTTGAAGCAAGAGCAAGAAAGCACCAAAGGGAAAGGAGCCTGGAACGCTTTCGTTGATGTTGGGAAATTGAAAGGAAGACATCGAAGAACCGTGAAGCAATCGATATCCCGCAAGGTATTGGTAACGAGCACCTGCACAAGACTACGGTTTCGAACTCCAGTTTGGTGTTGTGTTGGGTCCCTCCGCAAGGGGAGGGGGAGGGCTGCGCCTGCCAAGGAAGTAGTGCAAGACCAAGGCGACGCTCGCGAGTCCGGGTAGCAAGCTACCGGATGGACCCGCACCCGAAAAAAACTAGATTAATATCATGAGGGACGATGTCCCTCGTATCAGATATTAAACTGATAAGAACAGATACTACACTTGATCTTAGCCAAAAGGCCGAGAAAGGTATGCTTCTCCTCTCTCCACCCTCCCTTCTCGTACTCCCATCTCCGCCTCCCCTCGACAATGCTCATGGGACAAATCTGCAACAACCGTTTCACTCACTCCTGCACCAACGCTTGCAATGTGGACCGTCATCTGCCCAGCCACGCCCCTTGCATCTAGAGCTTCACTTGCCCCTGCCATTTAGAGCTCTTTATCAAGCACTGCTTCCTCACACCGTTTCCAGAAGGTTCACCTTGGATGAATATCATTTCAATACTTTGGCAGTATTATGCTTTTGCCAAAACGAGGTTTTGCGCCTTCAAATACACTACAGCTACTTCTTTCAGAGGAAGTCCTACCTAAACCGCCAAACGTTCGAGAAACTGCCAATATTGTGAATACCTCCATCTGGATCAGAGTATGATCGTTTGAACGGTTGTCTAGAGAGAGGGGGCCTGCAGTTATTTCTTCTGTTTTGTGCAGTAGTATGGATGAGGGGTATAAGGTAGAGGACATAATTTCCGTTCAGCTTAAGCTATGTACTGTAGCATCTTTTCAGAACGGCACAAAATATCCACGGATACAACTCTGAGTGAGAAGCTCACACTTGTTTTTTCCATCGCAAAAATGACGTATCACGTTCTTTCTTTTGAATTCCATTGAAGCAAATAGCCCATCAAGGGGTGACCATATTTGAAAATAACAAGAATTATTGCCAAAAGTTTTGCCGCAGTCTAATGTACTCAACTGCCAACTTCCAGCTCCACAACACTCCATTTCGTAAATCTACCTACAATTTTTGAGCAGCAGGTGTCTGAAGAAGACTCACTCATGGTTTGGACCATTGTTGGTCGAAGCTACCTCTTGAACGACATTGAAAAGATCAGTTGATCTCCAGAGATATATAAACAGAGTTGCCTACAAGTATAATCAACATGTGCTCAAGTTTTTGGACAGACAGTGTATTGCGTGTGAAATCTCGTGTTCCAAGTTGATTTGGAGGACACCTTTACTGAACGTCTGGTGTACGCGACTGGTGTTGGCTGGGCTTTTCTCTCTCCTCAGGTGGATTTCTCTTTGACTTGAAATTTGAGGCTAATTGCAATCGATGAATTCAAAAGCCACGACGTGTTCTAAACTGAACGAATTTAGGACGAATGCAACGTGCATGTGTAATATGTCATTCAGTGTGCCTCCCAATCGCTTGAATGGCTGTTATAGCTGCGGCAGGAATGCCGAAGTGCACGACGTTATCTTCTTGGGCATGCTACGTTCAGTATCCATCGCCTAGTACAGGATATTATATACCAAACAAGTTCACATGAGCATTGGTCCTAGACGTGCACAATGAAACCTGATAGTACAGATTCATTTAGGCTAGTGCCCAAGGCCAAGCATCAAATCATATGATATGTAACTCAACCTGGAATATATATAATCTGATTCAAAAGTCTAATAGTGATTGTTCAAAGCTCCCATGAGCAGATAGACTAGACTAGTGCCTTGTTTGAGTCCTCTTTCTTGAAGTCCTGCACAGGCTCCGATACCATCCCAGAGCCGCTTCGTTCTCCTCACACTCACAGCACTTGAGCTCCAAAGCCGGGTTTGCGGAGGCAGGCGCTTCCTTTCTCAACCGCAGGAAACGTGTCGAACAAGAAGTTCTTGGTCGGCCATTGTTGTCGAGCAGTATTTGCTTCAGATGACTCGTTCTCTGCTTAAATTCTTCACATCTCGGGCACTTATCGGCGTAATACCCATGGTTGCCAATATCACGGTGTCGCGGCTCTTGCGCAAATGTACTGGCCAGCAGCTGCTCCTCGTGCACATGGGCGGCCTGTCTAGTGACGACGTCCAACTTGGAAGGTGGATGAATGAGTGCCATGACAGCAACAATCTGGAAATAGTTGGAGCGTGAATTTGGCGCAATCGAGGTCGAGAGAGCCGGTGCTGGCAGGAAGATCAGGAAGAGGTGAAAATGAAAATGATGTGAAGCAGGTGTTGTCTCTGGCTCTCAACTTTATATGCAGTCCCACGGTGCGAGAGGTCTCGTTCACTTGCAGAACACGGCAGAAGTCACATGTTTACAGTTACGATGATACCTGTGAAGGTAGCGCCCCAGTATCTCCCGCGCACTACCTCGACCAGTACCTCGTAGATATCAGTCGACAAGATTCAACGGTCAAACTCAAATGTTAAAGCGGAACGTTGAATCAATCTCCCAAAACCGTCACCATGCACTTTCTACAGGGTTCGTACATAGTTGGACCCATATCCATGTTTTCGGTGGATATCAATCCGCCTGCACATGATTCAGTCCTTCGATCGTTACCGACCAAACTCACTGGCAACTCCAGTAAACCAAATATATTGAAAATGATCGATAATTGATGAACTTGATGTGTGTATTATGTGCAGGAAGCTATGGCTTTTCAAAGCCATGGTTAAAGATTACAAAGCAGCTCTTGCTTATGGAAAATTTGCTCTTGGTGTAGAACCAAATGATCAATTATTTTTGCAAGAGATTGGGGTTGTGAAAGAATTAATGGGAGATTATAAGGGTGCAAAGATTGATTTTGACAAGTTACTCGAATCCAATCCAACTTGATGATTATGAAATACTAAAGCATCGTGCTTAAGATACACCAGCCTATGACGGCCAGATTAAGGAATGTGCATGTATGGAGAACCCAAATAATTATACATTTACTTTTCAGTGATAGACAATAGATTTACAACCTCGACCCAACTGATTTCATATTATTCCGATGAAAATTGAACTAGTTATGAATTTTCAAAGTGTATTGCCACTTTAGCCTATTTCTACCACTAGGTACCTCTATGTGCGTTGCCGTGGGCTAGATCACATCTGCTTTTGCGCGGGCCCCGGCTCTCCCTCGCAGCTCTCGTTGCCCGCTCCACCTTGCCCAAAGCCCCCTTGCACTCCTCGCCTACTTCCTCGTTCCCCGCACACCTTGTTGGGAACGACCCCTCGTGACTAGATCTGATCCTCCCTATTCCCCCTTCCCTTCTCTACACTCCTTGTTCTCGTTTTAAATTCATCTAGTAATTGGACATCGTGACCACGCAATATTGAGGACCTAAAAATAGCAAATGGAACTAGGTCGAGAGTGGGCATCGTAACAGCCAATGATGTGCCAAGCCCATCGATCCTTGGTGCGAAGATACTAGACGCGTCATGTATGCTGTAAAATGCGCTTTGTCTAACCACCCCGGGTTTTGCGCATATGACAATATCACCACCCCAAAGTTTGTGCATACAACAACAACTGTGTGGATAAGACAACAACACCTAGGAGAAGAACGAGCGCCTCAAAGAATGCTTCTTTCTTAGGGGCACCTTTGACTTTCAAGGAGCCATGGGAAGTAATCAAAGTGAGCGGACGTAAAGTGTAATCCTCCTCCCACAACCTTGAAATTGCCCCCTCGAGGGATCTGTTGGAGATGCTCTCACTGACTTTTTTTTTGTCATGATAGACATGCAAACATTGAATTACACATTTTTTCCTTTTTGAACTCTATTATAAACTATTTCGTAATCTACCCTCATTTTCTTTTCTCCAAAAATAGGTCATATATTTCAACTCTTGGAGACTTTTTATATGTTAACTCAATAATCTTCTACTTCTGCACATCCCCTTTTGCTTTTACAAACATAGAGCTTCTCTTAAAAAACAAAAAAAACATATAGATGTACATTAAAAAGACAGAGAAACCTTGGCGAGAGTTTAATCTTTTCGAGACGACATCGGCGACCACACTTGGGATATGTCACGAGTGTGTGGGCGTTGGTGGGGAGCCATTCCTATGGGAAGTGGCCTGTAACCTTGAGCATGAGCCGCCCAACAATTGTTTTAGAGCATTGTTCGGTGCCCTAGGCCCCATGTCCGCTCAATATTTTGGATATAAAAAGTAGTAAACGGAACTAGGTCAAGCGTGGGCGCCCTAGCAGCCAGCAATGTGCCAAGCCTCAAAGTAGCCCTCAATCCTTGGTGTGAAGATACTAGACTCGTCATGTCTGTTGAAGAGTGCATTATGCCAAATTACTCCAAATTTTGCGCATACCACTATATCACCACCCTAAACTCCGCACATACCACAATTCTTAGAGCTATGCGCATAAGACAAAAATACCCCGGGCAAGAACGAGCGCACTCAAAAAATGTCTCATTTGACACGCACCTCTATCTTTGCAAGGAGCCACAAGAAGTATTTAGAGTGAACGGGCATTGGTGGAGAGCTGCAAAGCGGAACCTTCTTCTTGCAAGCTCAAAATTGCCCTTTGAGGGAGCTGTTTGAGATGCTCTCACCAAGCTTTGTGGTCATGATATAAACAATGAGAAGCATAGGGTTTTCTTCTTTTGAACTCCATTAAAAGTTATTTGTTATCTCTTTCAAAATTCCTCTATTTCTGAATCTACCCTCATTTTCTTTTCTCCAAAAACATGCCATATATTTCTACTTTTGGAGAATTTTATATATTAACTCAATTTCCACATTAAACTTAGAGATCTTCTTTTTTTAATTATTTTTTTATTTTTTCCATAGCAATATGTGGTGTGAACCTTCACATTGACCATTTGGAGTCTCAATATTAAACATGATAAGTTCACAAAAAAATATAACATGAATTGACATTATTTTTGAACCTACACTACTTGCACAAATTTTTTGAATATGGTGCAACCCACCTCTACCTCTAAAAGTTGGTGTACAAAGGACTAGTATCACCCTTAACAAGATGGAAATAAATTTAGACCATGTGTAGTACAAATATTTGACACCAAATGAAGTCAAAGTCTCTTGATCCACTAAGCCCAAGGATGAAAGTGAACTTTTTTTCAACTTCAAATACTATATTCTTACAATCCGTGCGGTCAAAGTGCATGATATTTTGTGAGTATAAATTCTAGTAAGTCTTTATTGAGATCCTACAGTTTCAAGTAGAAATAAAAGTTTTACGTTTCTTCCTTACGCATTGCACTAAAACTAGTTGTCTTAAAAATGTTTTTGGTGCAAAATTATCAAAGAAATTTAGGGGTTAAAACAAGAAGAAGGAGTGCACGGAAGGAGGAGGAGAGAAGGAAAGGGAGAATGGAAAGTTTAAGATCTAGTCACGAGGGGTTGTTCCCAACAAGGTGCGCGGGGAACCCGGGAGCACGAGAACCGTGCAAGGGGGGTTTGGGCATGGCGGAGTAGGAGGCGAGAGTTGCGAGGGAGATGCAGGGCTCTTGCGAAAACAAATGTGATCTAGCCCGCAGCATGAGCGCCCGCCAAAACTTGTTAGGGATCTTGACCAATAGTAGGCCTTAATTTGGACCTTACAAAGAGTGATTGGGTGGTAACTTGAGGTAGATGTGGAGTGGAACGAGACCAAATACACAGTGGCGGTGTTACGAACGTGGCGGTTAAGGGGGATATACTCATGTGAACTTCATGTTGGGTTGTAAAAAAGAAGCGCATGAAGATGTGAAGAAAGCTCTTAACCCTAAAACGTCAGTCACGAACCACATGTACATAGACATATTTTACTCTATGGAATTCAAAAAATGTACTAAAGTTTGGCAAAACATACACCTTTGTGTTGGAGATTGTTCATCTAACATCTTTCAGCTCGAGGTCATTTCAATATCTCAACCTAATCATGTTCAAATACAACATTATACATGTAGAATACTGTGGCCACCAGTGGCACCTTCTGACGTGTAGAGATCCCCAAATACAGAGTTACAAGCGTGATACCGGGTTTGGTCGAAATTCAGAAATCCTTCCAGAAACCATAATTTGCTCTGAGATAGCATCAAACATGTGCACTGGGGGGAATTTCGCCTTCTTTCAATGCAAATTGAGCTTTATCGGAAGCCATAACGGACTGATCAGTAGCAGATTCACCTCCACAAGAAATCATGTTCGCCAAATACGTTCTACACTTTATCGGGCATCCTTCGTTAGGATGGACACGGTTACTTTCGTTGATTGACGAACAGTGTCAAGTTTCGTCTACAGAATCGAGCAGTCAGAGTGCAATGGCAACAGGCACAAACCTCATACCTTACAAGTCATGGAGGTCACACTTCATACGTCACATATCATGAAATAGTGAGTAACATGGGCATGCACACAGAATTCTACGTAACAAATCATGAAAGCCCCACGCGCTTGTATTGGATGACAGAAAAGAACTAGTGACATGATGAATCCGCTACACTCATTCTCTCATCTAAACGCCTCGCCGCTCTCAAATACAACCACGTGGTCCTCCATCTCAACCAACAAGGAATCTTCTCATTGCGACGGGAGCAAATACTCTATTTATCAAAAACACACACCGGGTCGTGTTCGGGAGCACGTTGTATTTGCACTCCTCCGGCATGGTGGGGTGTCGGGGCCGATCGTCGCAGTAGTTGTAATGCGCGTACTTAGCCTTCACCTTTCGCAACTTGCTGGTCCGGGACCCGCCAACCGCTGCTTCCTCGCGCACGGCGCCGCCCACGCCGACGTCCACGTCGGGATCGCCGCCGCGTCGCCCTGCACGGCCTCGCACCCGAGCATCCTGAAGTTCTTGTATTTCGCCACGAACGGCGCCTTGGTCCAGTCGATCTCGATGCGCCCGCCCTGCTTTGCCCACCTGCTCAGGTAGAGCTTCGCGGGGCACGCCTCGGGGTACTTGAAGCCCGGGCTCTTGTAATCTAGGTTGTGGAACACGCGGATGGGCGTGTTGTCGATGCAGAACACCAGCAGGTCCCCTGTTGCACTGGAAGAGTAGACCCCTTTCGTGAGGTCCGTTATCCACTTTGTGTGTGGCCCTTCACACCCCAGCTTGTACTTGAAGCAAGAGCAAGAAAGCACCAAAGGGAAAGGAGCCTGGAACGCTTTCGTTGATGTTGGGAAATTGAAAGGAAGACATCGAAGAACCGTGAAGCAATCGATATCCCGCAAGGTATTGGTAACGAGCACCTGCACAAGACTACGGTTTCGAACTCCAGTTTGGTGTTGTGTTGGGTCCCTCCGCAAGGGGAGGGGGAGGGCTGCGCCTGCCAAGGAAGTAGTGCAAGACCAAGGCGACGCTCGCGAGTCCGGGTAGCAAGCTACCGGATGGACCCGCACCCGAAAAAAACTAGATTAATATCATGAGGGACGATGTCCCTCGTATCAGATATTAAACTGATAAGAACAGATACTACACTTGATCTTAGCCAAAAGGCCGAGAAAGGTATGTGATGGATGTATGAAAAATACGTTCATCCAATGATTAGTTAGTTTGAATTAGTTAGTTTGCTTTAGTCAGTTCGTTGCTCACAGGTCGCGAGTATATAACCACTACGAGCGCCTCTTTTGTTTTGTCTTGCATAGTTGTCTTTCCCTGCGTAGAGAAGAGAAGTCTGAGTGTTAGCGTGAGCACTGCCGTGATAGATATAGTTGCGGAGTAGCCACGGAGCAACTGCTTCTAGTTCTTGATAGGATGTTATTCATTGTGTAGTGATCAGGATGTTCCAGCCGTGCATATTGCACAAGCATCAGGATGTTTAAGTCGTGCGCATCGCACAAACAAGAATAAAGAAATATAGTTTAGTTGTCCACCTTGTAGTTACTTACAATCTGCTGTAGTCGAAGTTTAATAGGTTATGGGCCCTGTACGCGCTATGGACAATTCTTTCCTCGTTCTCCAGATTTTCTCTACCTTTCAGTATCAAGTTTAGTTTTCTCATCATGGATCGACGCGAAGATACACTGAAGGTGTTCGATGGCACGCAGTTTGCAGTCTGGAAGTTTCATATGGAAATATGTTTTGAGGATCGCGAATTACTTGACATCGTCACCGGAGACTTTCCTCAGCCGTCTATTTCTGATCCTTTCACGGAGCACGCGCGCGAAGTATGGATAAAGAAGAATGCTCTAGCGCGACGCATGATAAGTTCTTCCGTCACTCTTCCGGTTCTTGAAAATCTTGTGAACTGTTCAACCGCTGAATGTATGTGGACTACTCTGTGCGGTCTTTATCAGCAGAGGTCTCAGGAAAACATATACACTATTCAGGCTAGTTTCTTTGAGTATAAGATGTCTAGAGGAGACTCGATTAACACTCACGTGAATAAGGTTATGTCTCTCGGTAATCTTCTCAAGGATCTCGGGAAACCTGTTCCTGAAGATATGCTGATCTCAAAGATATTTTCTAGTCTACCTCCTAGTTTTAATAGCATCATACCAGCTTGGACAAATCTCCCTGAGGAAGATAGAACTGTAAAGAATCTCAAGATCCGTTTACTACAGCTTGAGAATATCATGTCACTTCAAACCGGTGGAGGTGAAGTTCCATCTGACAAGGCCTTCTTCACAAGAACTGGCCGCTACAATGACTCTAGGTCATCTCGATCTCAGCACAAGGAACGAGATAGAGATCACAAGGAGCGAGATAGAAATCACAAGGAGCGGGATAGAGATTCTAAGGTGCGAGATAAAGATCATATTCGAAACCTTAAGGAAAATTCAGTGTACTGGAACTGTGGTAAATCTCGACATTGGAGAGATGAATGTCCCGAGCCTCTCCGCTCTGATTCTAAACGGCCTCACTCCTCTCAACCTAGCTATCGCCGACAACAGAGTGATGCACATGTTGCTGCTTCTACTTCTACACCACAATATGACTCCTCAGATAATGGAGCCAGTGCCTCTGATGACAGCGAATCTTTTGCCTTCATGACTATTAATCGTCATTCACAAGCCTTTAGTGTCAACAATGATACAGACACTTGGTTTGCAGACAGTGGTGCTAGTGAGCACATGACAGAGCGACGTGAATGGTTTAGCAATTTTACACCTGTTCCATCCGGCACTTGGTCGGTTGCTGTTGCTGACGACAGAAACCTATGGGTCCTAGGTACAGGAGATATCAACATTCTACTGACTATCAATAATCGTCAACGCCGTGGAATTCTGCGACATGTCCTTTACGTTCCTGACCTTCGGCGAAACCTCTTTTCTATTGGAGTAGTCTCTACTGCGGGAATATCTTTTGTAACATTGAGAGACACTTGCGAACTCTACCGCGATTTTGGTCAAGGACCGAAACTTATGGAGGGTACTCGTGTTGGAAACTTATATAAGCTAAACTTCCAGCCAATCTGTCCCGATTCCCAAGCCTTAAGTACAACTTCCTCTGGACCAGTGCAAGATATTACGCTTTGGCACAACCGTATGGGACATGTAAATATTCCGACTATCAAGCGCATGAGTGATCAACAGAGTTTGACGGATTTCACACTCAATAAACAGAGTACATCTTCTATTGTTTGCCCGGGCTGTGCATTCGGAAAACAACATAAGGAGACCTATCGTGTAAATCCTGTGAAAGAACGATCAAAATTACCTGGTGAGCGTTTACACGCCGATTTATGTGGAAAAATGCATCAAGCATCTCTTGGTGGAGCGTTCTACTACTTGCTCATTAAAGACGATTCCACGTCCTTTCGCTATATCTACTTCCTGCGAAAAAAATCAGAGACTCAAGAACTTTTTATTCGAACTATTCGATTAGTTGAGCGTACTACCGGAAACCTTGTCAAGTATGTACACACCGATCAGGGCACCGAATTTCTCAACAAGACATTCTCCGATTTTTTGGATGATTCTGGTATCACTCGTGAACTCAGTGTTATCCATACTCCTCAACAAAATGGATATGTAGAGCGTGATAACCGAACTATTGTGGAATCTGCTTGCAGTATGCTGAGTATGACTCAACTTCCACTGACACTTTGGGCAGAGGCCGTACATACAGCAGTTTATATTCTAAACCGTACTATCAACTCTCAGGTTGGCGATATCACACCCTATGAGCTCTGGTTCAACCAAAAACCCAGTGTTCAACACTACCGTATCTTTGGTTCTATCGCCTATACCTTCATCGACAAACCACTTCGAACCAAGTTTGAACCTCATGGAATCCGAACTGTTTTTGTCGGTTTCAGTAACACAAAGAAGGCCTGGCGTTTCTGGAAGCCTGGAACATCTACAATTATTGAGCGATCAGACGTTATTTTTGATGAGAAAACTACATATTCTCCTGCTCTATTCTCTGCTACATCCACGGAGAAACCAGATCTTCCCTATACAATTTTTCCAGGTTTTGAGAACTATTCACTTCAACTCCCTGAAGGTTTTAGTTCCGAGAGTGCTACTACCAGTACTTCCTTTCCAGTAGGACTACAAGATGATGTTACTCATGCATTTCCAACTCCAACTCCAGTGGGAGACTCTAATACTCCAATCGACTCAGAGTATGTTTCGGTTTCAGCATCCTTAACTGAACCATTGGATATTTTACCCTCCTCCCCTCTTGGCTTACGAACTTACTGTCGTAGGGACAAGCTTCCTCTTCGGACTTATTCCCGGTTCGATACTACATCCGTTGACACACCTCTTACTTTTCATGATCCTAAATCGTTTCGAGATGTCACTACTCTTTATAATCCTGACGATACTCTTTCGGATCCTGAAGACTCATGTGTAAGGACATCTCATGCAGCTATGGTTGAATCTGCAGCCTCATACTCTGAACCACAAACATATAAGGCTGCCCTTAGCTCTCCTGACGCTCCTCAATGGATTGAGGCAATGGATCGAGAACACAACTCTTTATTAGAAAATAACACCTGGCAGTTGGTTCCGCCTCCACTAGACAGGAAGATAATACGAAACAAATGGGTTTACAAACTCAAGTACCGAGCCTCAGGAGAAATCGATAAATTTAAAGCTCGATTAGTGGCTAAAGGATACAGCCAAGTTGCCGGTATTGATTACGATGAGACTTACAGTCCAGTTATAAAACACGCCTCTATCCGTACAATATTTGCTATCGCTGCAGCTCGACGAATGCACATCATGCAATTCGATATCGGCACAGCCTACTTGAATGGCGACCTTGCTGAGGACATCTACATGCGGCAACCTGAGGGTTATGAGGACAAGAATCATCTCAACTTTGTTTGTAAGCTGATCAAGAGTCTATACGGCTTAAAACAGTCTGGAAGACAATGGAACCTGAAATTCGATGAATTTCTTCAAACCCATAATCTTACGCCAAGTGATTACGATCCTTGTGTCTACTATCATCTCAACTCCATAGGTGAAATCGATACGATCGTGGGTATCTTTGTTGACGATGGCATGGCTTGTTCTACCGATTCAAGCCTACTCGATCAGATCATACGATACCTTTTGAAGCTGTATTCAAGGTGACTAGGAGCGATGCAGCCTATTATGTGGGTTTTCAAATCCAAAGAGATTCTCTTACGGGCACTATTTTTCTTCATCAGATGAAGTATATTCAAGATATTTTGCACCGATTCAAAATGGAGGACTCTCAGCCGGTCTCAACCCCAGCCGATGTTCATTCACCTTTATGGGATGATCCTGATGATCCCTATCTCGACCCGGCTATTCCTTTCAAGGCGATTATTGGCTCAATTATGTACGCTATGGTTTTGACACGATTTGATATATGTTATGCTGTCAGCAAGGTTGCTGCTTACACAGACAAACCTCGGCAAAAGCATTGGGTCGCTGCAAAACGCATATTGCGTTACCTAAAGGGAACCTTAAATTTCGGTATTCTCTATTACGGCACACCAACTGATCTCATTCTACATGGTTTCTGTGATGCGGATTTTTCAAATGACCAGGATGATCGCAAATCAAGAACCGGTTATGTTCTTGTGCTCAGCCATGGCGCGATAGACTGGTACAGTAAGCGTCAAGGATGTACTGCGGAATCTACCGTAGAAGCAGAATTCATTGCGATGGCTGAGACTGTGAAAGATTTACTATGGATCAGCAATCTACTCCGCAGCCTTGGAATTCCTCAGGAAAACCCTACGCTTCTCTACTCAGACAATCAAGGAGCAATTCAGCTTGTTAAATGCCCGCGCTATCATAAGCGCACTAAGCACATCGAACGCAAGTACTACTTTATCCGAGAGAAATTTAACAAGAAGCAGATTGATCTATCTTATGTCAACACTAAGAGCCAGCTAGCGGACTTATTCACTAAAGCTCTTCCTCGCGACACAGTTACAAAGCTGCGATTTCTTCTCAGTCTCACTGCGCTACCTTCAATCTCTTCGGACATTCACCCCTTTTCCCGCCCAGCTTCACAAATTCAAACTAATCGAGTGGGAGTTCCGCGCTAATCACCTTTAGCGTTTCTTTCTACGTTTAGTTAGAATCACTGTCTGCACGAGTGGGAGTGATGGATGTATGAAAAATACGTTCATCCAATGATTAGTTAGTTTGAATTAGTTAGTTTGCTTTAGTCAGTTCGTTGCTCACAGGTCGCGAGTATATAACCACTACGAGCGCCTCTTTTGATTTGTCTTGCATAGTTGTCTTTCCCTGCGTAGAGAAGAGAAGTCTGAGTGTTAGCGTGAGCACTGCCGTGATAGATATAGTTGCGGAGTAGCCACGGAGCAACTGCTTCTAGTTCTTGATAGGATGTTATTCATTGTGTAGTGATCAGGATGTTCCAGCCGTGCATATTGCACAAGCATCAGGATGTTTAAGTCGTGCGCATCGCACAAACAAGAATAAAGAAATATAGTTTAGTTGTCCACCTTGTAGTAACTTACAATCTGCTGTAGTCGAAGTTTAATAGTATGCTTCTCCTCTCTCCACCCTCCCTTCTCGTACTCCCATCTCCGCCTCCCCTCGACAATGCTCATGGGACAAATCTGCAACAACCGTTTCACTCACTCCTGCACCAACGCTTGCAATGTGGACCGTCATCTGCCCAGCCACGCCCCTTGCATCTAGAGCTTCACTTGCCCCTGCCATTTAGAGCTCTTTATCAAGCACTGCTTCCTCACACCGTTTCCAGAAGGTTCACCTTGGATGAATATCATTTCAATACTTTGGCAGTATTATGCTTTTGCCAAAACGAGGTTTTGCGCCTTCAAATACACTACAGCTACTTCTTTCAGAGGAAGTCCTACCTAAACCGCCAAACGTTCGAGAAACTGCCAATATTGTGAATACCTCCATCTGGATCAGAGTATGATCGTTTGAACGGTTGTCTAGAGAGAGGGGGCCTGCAGTTATTTCTTCTGTTTTGTGCAGTAGTATGGATGAGGGGTATAAGGTAGAGGACATAATTTCCGTTCAGCTTAAGCTATGTACTGTAGCATCTTTTCAGAACGGCACAAAATATCCACGGATACAACTCTGAGTGAGAAGCTCACACTTGTTTTTTCCATCGCAAAAATGACGTATCACGTTCTTTCTTTTGAATTCCATTGAAGCAAATAGCCCATCAAGGGGTGACCATATTTGAAAATAACAAGAATTATTGCCAAAAGTTTTGCCGCAGTCTAATGTACTCAACTGCCAACTTCCAGCTCCACAACACTCCATTTCGTAAATCTACCTACAATTTTTGAGCAGCAGGTGTCTGAAGAAGACTCACTCATGGTTTGGACCATTGTTGGTCGAAGCTACCTCTTGAACGACATTGAAAAGATCAGTTGATCTCCAGAGATATATAAACAGAGTTGCCTACAAGTATAATCAACATGTGCTCAAGTTTTTGGACAGACAGTGTATTGCGTGTGAAATCTCGTGTTCCAAGTTGATTTGGAGGACACCTTTACTGAACGTCTGGTGTACGCGACTGGTGTTGGCTGGGCTTTTCTCTCTCCTCAGGTGGATTTCTCTTTGACTTGAAATTTGAGGCTAATTGCAATCGATGAATTCAAAAGCCACGACGTGTTCTAAACTGAACGAATTTAGGACGAATGCAACGTGCATGTGTAATATGTCATTCAGTGTGCCTCCCAATCGCTTGAATGGCTGTTATAGCTGCGGCAGGAATGCCGAAGTGCACGACGTTATCTTCTTGGGCATGCTACGTTCAGTATCCATCGCCTAGTACAGGATATTATATACCAAACAAGTTCACATGAGCATTGGTCCTAGACGTGCACAATGAAACCTGATAGTACAGATTCATTTAGGCTAGTGCCCAAGGCCAAGCATCAAATCATATGATATGTAACTCAACCTGGAATATATATAATCTGATTCAAAAGTCTAATAGTGATTGTTCAAAGCTCCCATGAGCAGATAGACTAGACTAGTGCCTTGTTTGAGTCCTCTTTCTTGAAGTCCTGCACAGGCTCCGATACCATCCCAGAGCCGCTTCGTTCTCCTCACACTCACAGCACTTGAGCTCCAAAGCCGGGTTTGCGGAGGCAGGCGCTTCCTTTCTCAACCGCAGGAAACGTGTCGAACAAGAAGTTCTTGGTCGGCCATTGTTGTCGAGCAGTATTTGCTTCAGATGACTCGTTCTCTGCTTAAATTCTTCACATCTCGGGCACTTATCGGCGTAATACCCATGGTTGCCAATATCACGGTGTCGCGGCTCTTGCGCAAATGTACTGGCCAGCAGCTGCTCCTCGTGCACATGGGCGGCCTGTCTAGTGACGACGTCCAACTTGGAAGGTGGATGAATGAGTGCCATGACAGCAACAATCTGGAAATAGTTGGAGCGTGAATTTGGCGCAATCGAGGTCGAGAGAGCCGGTGCTGGCAGGAAGATCAGGAAGAGGTGAAAATGAAAATGATGTGAAGCAGGTGTTGTCTCTGGCTCTCAACTTTATATGCAGTCCCACGGTGCGAGAGGTCTCGTTCACTTGCAGAACACGGCAGAAGTCACATGTTTACAGTTACGATGATACCTGTGAAGGTAGCGCCCCAGTATCTCCCGCGCACTACCTCGACCAGTACCTCGTAGATATCAGTCGACAAGATTCAACGGTCAAACTCAAATGTTAAAGCGGAACGTTGAATCAATCTCCCAAAACCGTCACCATGCACTTTCTACAGGGTTCGTACATAGTTGGACCCATATCCATGTTTTCGGTGGATATCAATCCGCCTGCACATGATTCAGTCCTTCGATCGTTACCGACCAAACTCACTGGCAACTCCAGTAAACCAAATATATTGAAAATGATCGATAATTGATGAACTTGATGTGTGTATTATGTGCAGGAAGCTATGGCTTTTCAAAGCCATGGTTAAAGATTACAAAGCAGCTCTTGCTTATGGAAAATTTGCTCTTGGTGTAGAACCAAATGATCAATTATTTTTGCAAGAGATTGGGGTTGTGAAAGAATTAATGGGAGATTATAAGGGTGCAAAGATTGATTTTGACAAGTTACTCGAATCCAATCCAACTTGATGATTATGAAATACTAAAGCATCGTGCTTAAGATACACCAGCCTATGACGGCCAGATTAAGGAATGTGCATGTATGGAGAACCCAAATAATTATACATTTACTTTTCAGTGATAGACAATAGATTTACAACCTCGACCCAACTGATTTCATATTATTCCGATGAAAATTGAACTAGTTATGAATTTTCAAAGTGTATTGCCACTTTAGCCTATTTCTACCACTAGGTACCTCTATGTGCGTTGCCGTGGGCTAGATCACATCTGCTTTTGCGCGGGCCCCGGCTCTCCCTCGCAGCTCTCGTTGCCCGCTCCACCTTGCCCAAAGCCCCCTTGCACTCCTCGCCTACTTCCTCGTTCCCCGCACACCTTGTTGGGAACGACCCCTCGTGACTAGATCTGATCCTCCCTATTCCCCCTTCCCTTCTCTACACTCCTTGTTCTCGTTTTAAATTCATCTAGTAATTGGACATCGTGACCACGCAATATTGAGGACCTAAAAATAGCAAATGGAACTAGGTCGAGAGTGGGCATCGTAACAGCCAATGATGTGCCAAGCCCATCGATCCTTGGTGCGAAGATACTAGACGCGTCATGTATGCTGTAAAATGCGCTTTGTCTAACCACCCCGGGTTTTGCGCATATGACAATATCACCACCCCAAAGTTTGTGCATACAACAACAACTGTGTGGATAAGACAACAACACCTAGGAGAAGAACGAGCGCCTCAAAGAATGCTTCTTTCTTAGGGGCACCTTTGACTTTCAAGGAGCCATGGGAAGTAATCAAAGTGAGCGGACGTAAAGTGTAATCCTCCTCCCACAACCTTGAAATTGCCCCCTCGAGGGATCTGTTGGAGATGCTCTCACTGACTTTTTTTTTGTCATGATAGACATGCAAACATTGAATTACACATTTTTTCCTTTTTGAACTCTATTATAAACTATTTCGTAATCTACCCTCATTTTCTTTTCTCCAAAAATAGGTCATATATTTCAACTCTTGGAGACTTTTTATATGTTAACTCAATAATCTTCTACTTCTGCACATCCCCTTTTGCTTTTACAAACATAGAGCTTCTCTTAAAAAACAAAAAAAACATATAGATGTACATTAAAAAGACAGAGAAACCTTGGCGAGAGTTTAATCTTTTCGAGACGACATCGGCGACCACACTTGGGATATGTCACGAGTGTGTGGGCGTTGGTGGGGAGCCATTCCTATGGGAAGTGGCCTGTAACCTTGAGCATGAGCCGCCCAACAATTGTTTTAGAGCATTGTTCGGTGCCCTAGGCCCCATGTCCGCTCAATATTTTGGATATAAAAAGTAGTAAACGGAACTAGGTCAAGCGTGGGCGCCCTAGCAGCCAGCAATGTGCCAAGCCTCAAAGTAGCCCTCAATCCTTGGTGTGAAGATACTAGACTCGTCATGTCTGTTGAAGAGTGCATTATGCCAAATTACTCCAAATTTTGCGCATACCACTATATCACCACCCTAAACTCCGCACATACCACAATTCTTAGAGCTATGCGCATAAGACAAAAATACCCCGGGCAAGAACGAGCGCACTCAAAAAATGTCTCATTTGACACGCACCTCTATCTTTGCAAGGAGCCACAAGAAGTATTTAGAGTGAACGGGCATTGGTGGAGAGTTGCAAAGCGGAACCTTCTTCTTGCAAGCTCAAAATTGCCCTTTGAGGGAGCTGTTTGAGATGCTCTCACCAAGCTTTGTGGTCATGATATAAACAATGAGAAGCATAGGGTTTTCTTCTTTTGAACTCCATTAAAAGTTATTTGTTATCTCTTTCAAAATTCCTCTATTTCTGAATCTACTCTCATTTTCTTTTCTCCAAAAACATGCCATATATTTCTACTTTTGGAGAATTTTATATATTAACTCAATTTCCACATTAAACTTAGAGATTTTCTTTTTTTTCTTTTTTTATTTTTTCCATAGCAATATGTGGTGTGAACCTTCACATTGACCATTTGGATTCTCAATATTAAACATGATAAGTTCACAAAAAAATATAACATGAATTGACATTATTTTTGAACCTACACTACTTGCACAAATTTTTTGAATATGGTGCAACCTACCTCTACCTCTAAAAGTTGGTGAACAACGGACTAGTATCACCCTCAACAAGATGGAAATAAATTTAGACCATGTGTAGTACAAATATTTGACACCAAATGAAGTCAAAGTCTCTTGATCCACTAAGCCCAAGGATGAAAGTGATCCTATTTTCAACTTCAAATACTATATTCTTACAATCCGTGCGGTCAAAGTTCATGATATTTTGTGAGTATATTTTCTAGTAAGTCTCTATTGAGATCCTACAGTTTAAAGTAGAAATAAAAGTTTTACGTTTCTTCCTTACGCATTGCACTAAAACTAGTTGTCTTAAAATGTTTTTGGTGCAAAATTATCAAAGAAATTTAGGGGTTAAAACAAGAAGAAGGAGTGCACGGAAGGAGGAGGAGAGAAGGAAAGGGAGAATGGGAAGTTTAAGATCTAGTCACGAGGGGCTGTTCCCAACAAGGTGCGCGGGGAACCCGGGAGCACGAGAACCGTGCAAGGGGGGTTTGGGCATGGCGGAGTAGGAGGCGAGAGTTGCGAGGGAGATGCAGGGCTCTTGCGAAAACAAATGTGATCTAGCCCGCAGCATGAGCGCCCGCCAAAACTTGTTAGGGATCTTGACCAATAGTAGGCCTTAATTTGGACCTTACAAAGAGTGATTGGGTGGTAACTTGAGGTAGATGTGGAGTGGAACGAGACCAAATACACAGTGGCGGTGTTACGAACGTGGCGGTTAAGGGGGATATACTCATGTGAACTTCATGTTGGGTTGTAAAAAAGAAGCGCATGAAGATGTGAAGAAAGCTCTTAACCCTAAAACGTCAGTCACGAACCACATGTACATAGACATATTTTACTCTATGGAATTCAAAAAATGTACTAAAGTTTGGCAAAACATACACCTTTGTGTTGGAGATTGTTCATCTAACATCTTTCAGCTCGAGGTCATTTCAATATCTCAACCTAATCATGTTCAAATACAACATTATACATGTAGAATACTGTGGCCACCAGTGGCACCTTCTGACGTGTAGAGATCCCCAAATACAGAGTTACAAGCGTGATACCGGGTTTGGTCGAAATTCAGAAATCCTTCCAGAAACCATAATTTGCTCTGAGATAGCATCAAACATGTGCACTGGGGGGAATTTCGCCTTCTTTCAATGCAAATTGAGCTTTATCGGAAGCCATAACGGACTGATCAGTAGCAGATTCACCTCCACAAGAAATCATGTTCGCCAAATACGTTCTACACTTTATCGGGCATCCTTCGTTAGGATGGACACGGTTACTTTCGTTGATTGACGAACAGTGTCAAGTTTCGTCTACAGAATCGAGCAGTCAGAGTGCAATGGCAACAGGCACAAACCTCATACCTTACAAGTCATGGAGGTCACACTTCATACGTCACATATCATGAAATAGTGAGTAACATGGGCATGCACACAGAATTCTACGTAACAAATCATGAAAGCCCCACGCGCTTGTATTGGATGACAGAAAAGAACTAGTGACATGATGAATCCGCTACACTCATTCTCTCATCTAAACGCCTCGCCGCTCTCAAATACAACCACGTGGTCCTCCATCTCAACCAACAAGGAATCTTCTCATTGCGACGGGAGCAAATACTCTATTTATCAAAAACACACACCGGGTCGTGTTCGGGAGCACGTTGTATTTGCACTCCTCCGGCATGGTGGGGTGTCGGGGCCGATCGTCGCAGTAGTTGTAATGCGCGTACTTAGCCTTCACCTTTCGCAACTTGCTGGTCCGGGACCCGCCAACCGCTGCTTCCTCGCGCACGGCGCCGCCCACGCCGACGTCCACGTCGGGATCGCCGCCGCGTCGCCCTGCACGGCCTCGCACCCGAGCATCCTGAAGTTCTTGTATTTCGCCACGAACGGCGCCTTGGTCCAGTCGATCTCGATGCGCCCGCCCTGCTTTGCCCACCTGCTCAGGTAGAGCTTCGCGGGGCACGCCTCGGGGTACTTGAAGCCCGGGCTCTTGTAATCTAGGTTGTGGAACACGCGGATGGGCGTGTTGTCGATGCAGAACACCAGCAGGTCCCCTGTTGCACTGGAAGAGTAGACCCCTTTCGTGAGGTCCGTTATCCACTTTGTGTGTGGCCCTTCACACCCCAGCTTGTACTTGAAGCAAGAGCAAGAAAGCACCAAAGGGAAAGGAGCCTGGAACGCTTTCGTTGATGTTGGGAAATTGAAAGGAAGACATCGAAGAACCGTGAAGCAATCGATATCCCGCAAGGTATTGGTAACGAGCACCTGCACAAGACTACGGTTTCGAACTCCAGTTTGGTGTTGTGTTGGGTCCCTCCGCAAGGGGAGGGGGAGGGCTGCGCCTGCCAAGGAAGTAGTGCAAGACCAAGGCGACGCTCGCGAGTCCGGGTAGCAAGCTACCGGATGGACCCGCACCCGAAAAAAACTAGATTAATATCATGAGGGACGATGTCCCTCGTATCAGATATTAAACTGATAAGAACAGATACTACACTTGATCTTAGCCAAAAGGCCGAGAAAGGTATGCTTCTCCTCTCTCCACCCTCCCTTCTCGTACTCCCATCTCCGCCTCCCCTCGACAATGCTCATGGGACAAATCTGCAACAACCGTTTCACTCACTCCTGCACCAACGCTTGCAATGTGGACCGTCATCTGCCCAGCCACGCCCCTTGCATCTAGAGCTTCACTTGCCCCTGCCATTTAGAGCTCTTTATCAAGCACTGCTTCCTCACACCGTTTCCAGAAGGTTCACCTTGGATGAATATCATTTCAATACTTTGGCAGTATTATGCTTTTGCCAAAACGAGGTTTTGCGCCTTCAAATACACTACAGCTACTTCTTTCAGAGGAAGTCCTACCTAAACCGCCAAACGTTCGAGAAACTGCCAATATTGTGAATACCTCCATCTGGATCAGAGTATGATCGTTTGAACGGTTGTCTAGAGAGAGGGGGCCTGCAGTTATTTCTTCTGTTTTGTGCAGTAGTATGGATGAGGGGTATAAGGTAGAGGACATAATTTCCGTTCAGCTTAAGCTATGTACTGTAGCATCTTTTCAGAACGGCACAAAATATCCACGGATACAACTCTGAGTGAGAAGCTCACACTTGTTTTTTCCATCGCAAAAATGACGTATCACGTTCTTTCTTTTGAATTCCATTGAAGCAAATAGCCCATCAAGGGGTGACCATATTTGAAAATAACAAGAATTATTGCCAAAAGTTTTGCCGCAGTCTAATGTACTCAACTGCCAACTTCCAGCTCCACAACACTCCATTTCGTAAATCTACCTACAATTTTTGAGCAGCAGGTGTCTGAAGAAGACTCACTCATGGTTTGGACCATTGTTGGTCGAAGCTACCTCTTGAACGACATTGAAAAGATCAGTTGATCTCCAGAGATATATAAACAGAGTTGCCTACAAGTATAATCAACATGTGCTCAAGTTTTTGGACAGACAGTGTATTGCGTGTGAAATCTCGTGTTCCAAGTTGATTTGGAGGACACCTTTACTGAACGTCTGGTGTACGCGACTGGTGTTGGCTGGGCTTTTCTCTCTCCTCAGGTGGATTTCTCTTTGACTTGAAATTTGAGGCTAATTGCAATCGATGAATTCAAAAGCCACGACGTGTTCTAAACTGAACGAATTTAGGACGAATGCAACGTGCATGTGTAATATGTCATTCAGTGTGCCTCCCAATCGCTTGAATGGCTGTTATAGCTGCGGCAGGAATGCCGAAGTGCACGACGTTATCTTCTTGGGCATGCTACGTTCAGTATCCATCGCCTAGTACAGGATATTATATACCAAACAAGTTCACATGAGCATTGGTCCTAGACGTGCACAATGAAACCTGATAGTACAGATTCATTTAGGCTAGTGCCCAAGGCCAAGCATCAAATCATATGATATGTAACTCAACCTGGAATATATATAATCTGATTCAAAAGTCTAATAGTGATTGTTCAAAGCTCCCATGAGCAGATAGACTAGACTAGTGCCTTGTTTGAGTCCTCTTTCTTGAAGTCCTGCACAGGCTCCGATACCATCCCAGAGCCGCTTCGTTCTCCTCACACTCACAGCACTTGAGCTCCAAAGCCGGGTTTGCGGAGGCAGGCGCTTCCTTTCTCAACCGCAGGAAACGTGTCGAACAAGAAGTTCTTGGTCGGCCATTGTTGTCGAGCAGTATTTGCTTCAGATGACTCGTTCTCTGCTTAAATTCTTCACATCTCGGGCACTTATCGGCGTAATACCCATGGTTGCCAATATCACGGTGTCGCGGCTCTTGCGCAAATGTACTGGCCAGCAGCTGCTCCTCGTGCACATGGGCGGCCTGTCTAGTGACGACGTCCAACTTGGAAGGTGGATGAATGAGTGCCATGACAGCAACAATCTGGAAATAGTTGGAGCGTGAATTTGGCGCAATCGAGGTCGAGAGAGCCGGTGCTGGCAGGAAGATCAGGAAGAGGTGAAAATGAAAATGATGTGAAGCAGGTGTTGTCTCTGGCTCTCAACTTTATATGCAGTCCCACGGTGCGAGAGGTCTCGTTCACTTGCAGAACACGGCAGAAGTCACATGTTTACAGTTACGATGATACCTGTGAAGGTAGCGCCCCAGTATCTCCCGCGCACTACCTCGACCAGTACCTCGTAGATATCAGTCGACAAGATTCAACGGTCAAACTCAAATGTTAAAGCGGAACGTTGAATCAATCTCCCAAAACCGTCACCATGCACTTTCTACAGGGTTCGTACATAGTTGGACCCATATCCATGTTTTCGGTGGATATCAATCCGCCTGCACATGATTCAGTCCTTCGATCGTTACCGACCAAACTCACTGGCAACTCCAGTAAACCAAATATATTGAAAATGATCGATAATTGATGAACTTGATGTGTGTATTATGTGCAGGAAGCTATGGCTTTTCAAAGCCATGGTTAAAGATTACAAAGCAGCTCTTGCTTATGGAAAATTTGCTCTTGGTGTAGAACCAAATGATCAATTATTTTTGCAAGAGATTGGGGTTGTGAAAGAATTAATGGGAGATTATAAGGGTGCAAAGATTGATTTTGACAAGTTACTCGAATCCAATCCAACTTGATGATTATGAAATACTAAAGCATCGTGCTTAAGATACACCAGCCTATGACGGCCAGATTAAGGAATGTGCATGTATGGAGAACCCAAATAATTATACATTTACTTTTCAGTGATAGACAATAGATTTACAACCTCGACCCAACTGATTTCATATTATTCCGATGAAAATTGAACTAGTTATGAATTTTCAAAGTGTATTGCCACTTTAGCCTATTTCTACCACTAGGTACCTCTATGTGCGTTGCCGTGGGCTAGATCACATCTGCTTTTGCGCGGGCCCCGGCTCTCCCTCGCAGCTCTCGTTGCCCGCTCCACCTTGCCCAAAGCCCCCTTGCACTCCTCGCCTACTTCCTCGTTCCCCGCACACCTTGTTGGGAACGACCCCTCGTGACTAGATCTGATCCTCCCTATTCCCCCTTCCCTTCTCTACACTCCTTGTTCTCGTTTTAAATTCATCTAGTAATTGGACATCGTGACCACGCAATATTGAGGACCTAAAAATAGCAAATGGAACTAGGTCGAGAGTGGGCATCGTAACAGCCAATGATGTGCCAAGCCCATCGATCCTTGGTGCGAAGATACTAGACGCGTCATGTATGCTGTAAAATGCGCTTTGTCTAACCACCCCGGGTTTTGCGCATATGACAATATCACCACCCCAAAGTTTGTGCATACAACAACAACTGTGTGGATAAGACAACAACACCTAGGAGAAGAACGAGCGCCTCAAAGAATGCTTCTTTCTTAGGGGCACCTTTGACTTTCAAGGAGCCATGGGAAGTAATCAAAGTGAGCGGACGTAAAGTGTAATCCTCCTCCCACAACCTTGAAATTGCCCCCTCGAGGGATCTGTTGGAGATGCTCTCACTGACTTTTTTTTTGTCATGATAGACATGCAAACATTGAATTACACATTTTTTCCTTTTTGAACTCTATTATAAACTATTTCGTAATCTACCCTCATTTTCTTTTCTCCAAAAATAGGTCATATATTTCAACTCTTGGAGACTTTTTATATGTTAACTCAATAATCTTCTACTTCTGCACATCCCCTTTTGCTTTTACAAACATAGAGCTTCTCTTAAAAAACAAAAAAAACATATAGATGTACATTAAAAAGACAGAGAAACCTTGGCGAGAGTTTAATCTTTTCGAGACGACATCGGCGACCACACTTGGGATATGTCACGAGTGTGTGGGCGTTGGTGGGGAGCCATTCCTATGGGAAGTGGCCTGTAACCTTGAGCATGAGCCGCCCAACAATTGTTTTAGAGCATTGTTCGGTGCCCTAGGCCCCATGTCCGCTCAATATTTTGGATATAAAAAGTAGTAAACGGAACTAGGTCAAGCGTGGGCGCCCTAGCAGCCAGCAATGTGCCAAGCCTCAAAGTAGCCCTCAATCCTTGGTGTGAAGATACTAGACTCGTCATGTCTGTTGAAGAGTGCATTATGCCAAATTACTCCAAATTTTGCGCATACCACTATATCACCACCCTAAACTCCGCACATACCACAATTCTTAGAGCTATGCGCATAAGACAAAAATACCCCGGGCAAGAACGAGCGCACTCAAAAAATGTCTCATTTGACACGCACCTCTATCTTTGCAAGGAGCCACAAGAAGTATTTAGAGTGAACGGGCATTGGTGGAGAGTTGCAAAGCGGAACCTTCTTCTTGCAAGCTCAAAATTGCCCTTTGAGGGAGCTGTTTGAGATGCTCTCACCAAGCTTTGTGGTCATGATATAAACAATGAGAAGCATAGGGTTTTCTTCTTTTGAACTCCATTAAAAGTTATTTGTTATCTCTTTCAAAATTCCTCTATTTCTGAATCTACTCTCATTTTCTTTTCTCCAAAAACATGCCATATATTTCTACTTTTGGAGAATTTTATATATTAACTCAATTTCCACATTAAACTTAGAGATTTTCTTTTTTTTCTTTTTTTATTTTTTCCATAGCAATATGTGGTGTGAACCTTCACATTGACCATTTGGATTCTCAATATTAAACATGATAAGTTCACAAAAAAATATAACATGAATTGACATTATTTTTGAACCTACACTACTTGCACAAATTTTTTGAATATGGTGCAACCTACCTCTACCTCTAAAAGTTGGTGAACAACGGACTAGTATCACCCTCAACAAGATGGAAATAAATTTAGACCATGTGTAGTACAAATATTTGACACCAAATGAAGTCAAAGTCTCTTGATCCACTAAGCCCAAGGATGAAAGTGATCCTATTTTCAACTTCAAATACTATATTCTTACAATCCGTGCGGTCAAAGTTCATGATATTTTGTGAGTATATTTTCTAGTAAGTCTCTATTGAGATCCTACAGTTTAAAGTAGAAATAAAAGTTTTACGTTTCTTCCTTACGCATTGCACTAAAACTAGTTGTCTTAAAATGTTTTTGGTGCAAAATTATCAAAGAAATTTAGGGGTTAAAACAAGAAGAAGGAGTGCACGGAAGGAGGAGGAGAGAAGGAAAGGGAGAATGGGAAGTTTAAGATCTAGTCACGAGGGGCTGTTCCCAACAAGGTGCGCGGGGAACCCGGGAGCACGAGAACCGTGCAAGGGGGGTTTGGGCATGGCGGAGTAGGAGGCGAGAGTTGCGAGGGAGATGCAGGGCTCTTGCGAAAACAAATGTGATCTAGCCCGCAGCATGAGCGCCCGCCAAAACTTGTTAGGGATCTTGACCAATAGTAGGCCTTAATTTGGACCTTACAAAGAGTGATTGGGTGGTAACTTGAGGTAGATGTGGAGTGGAACGAGACCAAATACACAGTGGCGGTGTTACGAACGTGGCGGTTAAGGGGGATATACTCATGTGAACTTCATGTTGGGTTGTAAAAAAGAAGCGCATGAAGATGTGAAGAAAGCTCTTAACCCTAAAACGTCAGTCACGAACCACATGTACATAGACATATTTTACTCTATGGAATTCAAAAAATGTACTAAAGTTTGGCAAAACATACACCTTTGTGTTGGAGATTGTTCATCTAACATCTTTCAGCTCGAGGTCATTTCAATATCTCAACCTAATCATGTTCAAATACAACATTATACATGTAGAATACTGTGGCCACCAGTGGCACCTTCTGACGTGTAGAGATCCCCAAATACAGAGTTACAAGCGTGATACCGGGTTTGGTCGAAATTCAGAAATCCTTCCAGAAACCATAATTTGCTCTGAGATAGCATCAAACATGTGCACTGGGGGGAATTTCGCCTTCTTTCAATGCAAATTGAGCTTTATCGGAAGCCATAACGGACTGATCAGTAGCAGATTCACCTCCACAAGAAATCATGTTCGCCAAATACGTTCTACACTTTATCGGGCATCCTTCGTTAGGATGGACACGGTTACTTTCGTTGATTGACGAACAGTGTCAAGTTTCGTCTACAGAATCGAGCAGTCAGAGTGCAATGGCAACAGGCACAAACCTCATACCTTACAAGTCATGGAGGTCACACTTCATACGTCACATATCATGAAATAGTGAGTAACATGGGCATGCACACAGAATTCTACGTAACAAATCATGAAAGCCCCACGCGCTTGTATTGGATGACAGAAAAGAACTAGTGACATGATGAATCCGCTACACTCATTCTCTCATCTAAACGCCTCGCCGCTCTCAAATACAACCACGTGGTCCTCCATCTCAACCAACAAGGAATCTTCTCATTGCGACGGGAGCAAATACTCTATTTATCAAAAACACACACCGGGTCGTGTTCGGGAGCACGTTGTATTTGCACTCCTCCGGCATGGTGGGGTGTCGGGGCCGATCGTCGCAGTAGTTGTAATGCGCGTACTTAGCCTTCACCTTTCGCAACTTGCTGGTCCGGGACCCGCCAACCGCTGCTTCCTCGCGCACGGCGCCGCCCACGCCGACGTCCACGTCGGGATCGCCGCCGCGTCGCCCTGCACGGCCTCGCACCCGAGCATCCTGAAGTTCTTGTATTTCGCCACGAACGGCGCCTTGGTCCAGTCGATCTCGATGCGCCCGCCCTGCTTTGCCCACCTGCTCAGGTAGAGCTTCGCGGGGCACGCCTCGGGGTACTTGAAGCCCGGGCTCTTGTAATCTAGGTTGTGGAACACGCGGATGGGCGTGTTGTCGATGCAGAACACCAGCAGGTCCCCTGTTGCACTGGAAGAGTAGACCCCTTTCGTGAGGTCCGTTATCCACTTTGTGTGTGGCCCTTCACACCCCAGCTTGTACTTGAAGCAAGAGCAAGAAAGCACCAAAGGGAAAGGAGCCTGGAACGCTTTCGTTGATGTTGGGAAATTGAAAGGAAGACATCGAAGAACCGTGAAGCAATCGATATCCCGCAAGGTATTGGTAACGAGCACCTGCACAAGACTACGGTTTCGAACTCCAGTTTGGTGTTGTGTTGGGTCCCTCCGCAAGGGGAGGGGGAGGGCTGCGCCTGCCAAGGAAGTAGTGCAAGACCAAGGCGACGCTCGCGAGTCCGGGTAGCAAGCTACCGGATGGACCCGCACCCGAAAAAAACTAGATTAATATCATGAGGGACGATGTCCCTCGTATCAGATATTAAACTGATAAGAACAGATACTACACTTGATCTTAGCCAAAAGGCCGAGAAAGGTATGCTTCTCCTCTCTCCACCCTCCCTTCTCGTACTCCCATCTCCGCCTCCCCTCGACAATGCTCATGGGACAAATCTGCAACAACCGTTTCACTCACTCCTGCACCAACGCTTGCAATGTGGACCGTCATCTGCCCAGCCACGCCCCTTGCATCTAGAGCTTCACTTGCCCCTGCCATTTAGAGCTCTTTATCAAGCACTGCTTCCTCACACCGTTTCCAGAAGGTTCACCTTGGATGAATATCATTTCAATACTTTGGCAGTATTATGCTTTTGCCAAAACGAGGTTTTGCGCCTTCAAATACACTACAGCTACTTCTTTCAGAGGAAGTCCTACCTAAACCGCCAAACGTTCGAGAAACTGCCAATATTGTGAATACCTCCATCTGGATCAGAGTATGATCGTTTGAACGGTTGTCTAGAGAGAGGGGGCCTGCAGTTATTTCTTCTGTTTTGTGCAGTAGTATGGATGAGGGGTATAAGGTAGAGGACATAATTTCCGTTCAGCTTAAGCTATGTACTGTAGCATCTTTTCAGAACGGCACAAAATATCCACGGATACAACTCTGAGTGAGAAGCTCACACTTGTTTTTTCCATCGCAAAAATGACGTATCACGTTCTTTCTTTTGAATTCCATTGAAGCAAATAGCCCATCAAGGGGTGACCATATTTGAAAATAACAAGAATTATTGCCAAAAGTTTTGCCGCAGTCTAATGTACTCAACTGCCAACTTCCAGCTCCACAACACTCCATTTCGTAAATCTACCTACAATTTTTGAGCAGCAGGTGTCTGAAGAAGACTCACTCATGGTTTGGACCATTGTTGGTCGAAGCTACCTCTTGAACGACATTGAAAAGATCAGTTGATCTCCAGAGATATATAAACAGAGTTGCCTACAAGTATAATCAACATGTGCTCAAGTTTTTGGACAGACAGTGTATTGCGTGTGAAATCTCGTGTTCCAAGTTGATTTGGAGGACACCTTTACTGAACGTCTGGTGTACGCGACTGGTGTTGGCTGGGCTTTTCTCTCTCCTCAGGTGGATTTCTCTTTGACTTGAAATTTGAGGCTAATTGCAATCGATGAATTCAAAAGCCACGACGTGTTCTAAACTGAACGAATTTAGGACGAATGCAACGTGCATGTGTAATATGTCATTCAGTGTGCCTCCCAATCGCTTGAATGGCTGTTATAGCTGCGGCAGGAATGCCGAAGTGCACGACGTTATCTTCTTGGGCATGCTACGTTCAGTATCCATCGCCTAGTACAGGATATTATATACCAAACAAGTTCACATGAGCATTGGTCCTAGACGTGCACAATGAAACCTGATAGTACAGATTCATTTAGGCTAGTGCCCAAGGCCAAGCATCAAATCATATGATATGTAACTCAACCTGGAATATATATAATCTGATTCAAAAGTCTAATAGTGATTGTTCAAAGCTCCCATGAGCAGATAGACTAGACTAGTGCCTTGTTTGAGTCCTCTTTCTTGAAGTCCTGCACAGGCTCCGATACCATCCCAGAGCCGCTTCGTTCTCCTCACACTCACAGCACTTGAGCTCCAAAGCCGGGTTTGCGGAGGCAGGCGCTTCCTTTCTCAACCGCAGGAAACGTGTCGAACAAGAAGTTCTTGGTCGGCCATTGTTGTCGAGCAGTATTTGCTTCAGATGACTCGTTCTCTGCTTAAATTCTTCACATCTCGGGCACTTATCGGCGTAATACCCATGGTTGCCAATATCACGGTGTCGCGGCTCTTGCGCAAATGTACTGGCCAGCAGCTGCTCCTCGTGCACATGGGCGGCCTGTCTAGTGACGACGTCCAACTTGGAAGGTGGATGAATGAGTGCCATGACAGCAACAATCTGGAAATAGTTGGAGCGTGAATTTGGCGCAATCGAGGTCGAGAGAGCCGGTGCTGGCAGGAAGATCAGGAAGAGGTGAAAATGAAAATGATGTGAAGCAGGTGTTGTCTCTGGCTCTCAACTTTATATGCAGTCCCACGGTGCGAGAGGTCTCGTTCACTTGCAGAACACGGCAGAAGTCACATGTTTACAGTTACGATGATACCTGTGAAGGTAGCGCCCCAGTATCTCCCGCGCACTACCTCGACCAGTACCTCGTAGATATCAGTCGACAAGATTCAACGGTCAAACTCAAATGTTAAAGCGGAACGTTGAATCAATCTCCCAAAACCGTCACCATGCACTTTCTACAGGGTTCGTACATAGTTGGACCCATATCCATGTTTTCGGTGGATATCAATCCGCCTGCACATGATTCAGTCCTTCGATCGTTACCGACCAAACTCACTGGCAACTCCAGTAAACCAAATATATTGAAAATGATCGATAATTGATGAACTTGATGTGTGTATTATGTGCAGGAAGCTATGGCTTTTCAAAGCCATGGTTAAAGATTACAAAGCAGCTCTTGCTTATGGAAAATTTGCTCTTGGTGTAGAACCAAATGATCAATTATTTTTGCAAGAGATTGGGGTTGTGAAAGAATTAATGGGAGATTATAAGGGTGCAAAGATTGATTTTGACAAGTTACTCGAATCCAATCCAACTTGATGATTATGAAATACTAAAGCATCGTGCTTAAGATACACCAGCCTATGACGGCCAGATTAAGGAATGTGCATGTATGGAGAACCCAAATAATTATACATTTACTTTTCAGTGATAGACAATAGATTTACAACCTCGACCCAACTGATTTCATATTATTCCGATGAAAATTGAACTAGTTATGAATTTTCAAAGTGTATTGCCACTTTAGCCTATTTCTACCACTAGGTACCTCTATGTGCGTTGCCGTGGGCTAGATCACATCTGCTTTTGCGCGGGCCCCGGCTCTCCCTCGCAGCTCTCGTTGCCCGCTCCACCTTGCCCAAAGCCCCCTTGCACTCCTCGCCTACTTCCTCGTTCCCCGCACACCTTGTTGGGAACGACCCCTCGTGACTAGATCTGATCCTCCCTATTCCCCCTTCCCTTCTCTACACTCCTTGTTCTCGTTTTAAATTCATCTAGTAATTGGACATCGTGACCACGCAATATTGAGGACCTAAAAATAGCAAATGGAACTAGGTCGAGAGTGGGCATCGTAACAGCCAATGATGTGCCAAGCCCATCGATCCTTGGTGCGAAGATACTAGACGCGTCATGTATGCTGTAAAATGCGCTTTGTCTAACCACCCCGGGTTTTGCGCATATGACAATATCACCACCCCAAAGTTTGTGCATACAACAACAACTGTGTGGATAAGACAACAACACCTAGGAGAAGAACGAGCGCCTCAAAGAATGCTTCTTTCTTAGGGGCACCTTTGACTTTCAAGGAGCCATGGGAAGTAATCAAAGTGAGCGGACGTAAAGTGTAATCCTCCTCCCACAACCTTGAAATTGCCCCCTCGAGGGATCTGTTGGAGATGCTCTCACTGACTTTTTTTTTGTCATGATAGACATGCAAACATTGAATTACACATTTTTTCCTTTTTGAACTCTATTATAAACTATTTCGTAATCTACCCTCATTTTCTTTTCTCCAAAAATAGGTCATATATTTCAACTCTTGGAGACTTTTTATATGTTAACTCAATAATCTTCTACTTCTGCACATCCCCTTTTGCTTTTACAAACATAGAGCTTCTCTTAAAAAACAAAAAAAACATATAGATGTACATTAAAAAGACAGAGAAACCTTGGCGAGAGTTTAATCTTTTCGAGACGACATCGGCGACCACACTTGGGATATGTCACGAGTGTGTGGGCGTTGGTGGGGAGCCATTCCTATGGGAAGTGGCCTGTAACCTTGAGCATGAGCCGCCCAACAATTGTTTTAGAGCATTGTTCGGTGCCCTAGGCCCCATGTCCGCTCAATATTTTGGATATAAAAAGTAGTAAACGGAACTAGGTCAAGCGTGGGCGCCCTAGCAGCCAGCAATGTGCCAAGCCTCAAAGTAGCCCTCAATCCTTGGTGTGAAGATACTAGACTCGTCATGTCTGTTGAAGAGTGCATTATGCCAAATTACTCCAAATTTTGCGCATACCACTATATCACCACCCTAAACTCCGCACATACCACAATTCTTAGAGCTATGCGCATAAGACAAAAATACCCCGGGCAAGAACGAGCGCACTCAAAAAATGTCTCATTTGACACGCACCTCTATCTTTGCAAGGAGCCACAAGAAGTATTTAGAGTGAACGGGCATTGGTGGAGAGTTGCAAAGCGGAACCTTCTTCTTGCAAGCTCAAAATTGCCCTTTGAGGGAGCTGTTTGAGATGCTCTCACCAAGCTTTGTGGTCATGATATAAACAATGAGAAGCATAGGGTTTTCTTCTTTTGAACTCCATTAAAAGTTATTTGTTATCTCTTTCAAAATTCCTCTATTTCTGAATCTACCCTCATTTTCTTTTCTCCAAAAACATGCCATATATTTCTACTTTTGGAGAATTTTATATATTAACTCAATTTCCACATTAAACTTAGAGATTTTCTTTTTTTTCTTTTTTTATTTTTTCCATAGCAATATGTGGTGTGAACCTTCACATTGACCATTTGGATTCTCAATATTAAACATGATAAGTTCACAAAAAAATATAACATGAATTGACATTATTTTTGAACCTACACTACTTGCACAAATTTTTTGAATATGGTGCAACCTACCTCTACCTCTAAAAGTTGGTGAACAACGGACTAGTATCACCCTCAACAAGATGGAAATAAATTTAGACCATGTGTAGTACAAATATTTGACACCAAATGAAGTCAAAGTCTCTTGATCCACTAAGCCCAAGGATGAAAGTGATCCTATTTTCAACTTCAAATACTATATTCTTACAATCCGTGCGGTCAAAGTTCATGATATTTTGTGAGTATATTTTCTAGTAAGTCTCTATTGAGATCCTACAGTTTAAAGTAGAAATAAAAGTTTTACGTTTCTTCCTTACGCATTGCACTAAAACTAGTTGTCTTAAAATGTTTTTGGTGCAAAATTATCAAAGAAATTTAGGGGTTAAAACAAGAAGAAGGAGTGCACGGAAGGAGGAGGAGAGAAGGAAAGGGAGAATGGGAAGTTTAAGATCTAGTCACGAGGGGCTGTTCCCAACAAGGTGCGCGGGGAACCCGGGAGCACGAGAACCGTGCAAGGGGGGTTTGGGCATGGCGGAGTAGGAGGCGAGAGTTGCGAGGGAGATGCAGGGCTCTTGCGAAAACAAATGTGATCTAGCCCGCAGCATGAGCGCCCGCCAAAACTTGTTAGGGATCTTGACCAATAGTAGGCCTTAATTTGGACCTTACAAAGAGTGATTGGGTGGTAACTTGAGGTAGATGTGGAGTGGAACGAGACCAAATACACAGTGGCGGTGTTACGAACGTGGCGGTTAAGGGGGATATACTCATGTGAACTTCATGTTGGGTTGTAAAAAAGAAGCGCATGAAGATGTGAAGAAAGCTCTTAACCCTAAAACGTCAGTCACGAACCACATGTACATAGACATATTTTACTCTATGGAATTCAAAAAATGTACTAAAGTTTGGCAAAACATACACCTTTGTGTTGGAGATTGTTCATCTAACATCTTTCAGCTCGAGGTCATTTCAATATCTCAACCTAATCATGTTCAAATACAACATTATACATGTAGAATACTGTGGCCACCAGTGGCACCTTCTGACGTGTAGAGATCCCCAAATACAGAGTTACAAGCGTGATACCGGGTTTGGTCGAAATTCAGAAATCCTTCCAGAAACCATAATTTGCTCTGAGATAGCATCAAACATGTGCACTGGGGGGAATTTCGCCTTCTTTCAATGCAAATTGAGCTTTATCGGAAGCCATAACGGACTGATCAGTAGCAGATTCACCTCCACAAGAAATCATGTTCGCCAAATACGTTCTACACTTTATCGGGCATCCTTCGTTAGGATGGACACGGTTACTTTCGTTGATTGACGAACAGTGTCAAGTTTCGTCTACAGAATCGAGCAGTCAGAGTGCAATGGCAACAGGCACAAACCTCATACCTTACAAGTCATGGAGGTCACACTTCATACGTCACATATCATGAAATAGTGAGTAACATGGGCATGCACACAGAATTCTACGTAACAAATCATGAAAGCCCCACGCGCTTGTATTGGATGACAGAAAAGAACTAGTGACATGATGAATCCGCTACACTCATTCTCTCATCTAAACGCCTCGCCGCTCTCAAATACAACCACGTGGTCCTCCATCTCAACCAACAAGGAATCTTCTCATTGCGACGGGAGCAAATACTCTATTTATCAAAAACACACACCGGGTCGTGTTCGGGAGCACGTTGTATTTGCACTCCTCCGGCATGGTGGGGTGTCGGGGCCGATCGTCGCAGTAGTTGTAATGCGCGTACTTAGCCTTCACCTTTCGCAACTTGCTGGTCCGGGACCCGCCAACCGCTGCTTCCTCGCGCACGGCGCCGCCCACGCCGACGTCCACGTCGGGATCGCCGCCGCGTCGCCCTGCACGGCCTCGCACCCGAGCATCCTGAAGTTCTTGTATTTCGCCACGAACGGCGCCTTGGTCCAGTCGATCTCGATGCGCCCGCCCTGCTTTGCCCACCTGCTCAGGTAGAGCTTCGCGGGGCACGCCTCGGGGTACTTGAAGCCCGGGCTCTTGTAATCTAGGTTGTGGAACACGCGGATGGGCGTGTTGTCGATGCAGAACACCAGCAGGTCCCCTGTTGCACTGGAAGAGTAGACCCCTTTCGTGAGGTCCGTTATCCACTTTGTGTGTGGCCCTTCACACCCCAGCTTGTACTTGAAGCAAGAGCAAGAAAGCACCAAAGGGAAAGGAGCCTGGAACGCTTTCGTTGATGTTGGGAAATTGAAAGGAAGACATCGAAGAACCGTGAAGCAATCGATATCCCGCAAGGTATTGGTAACGAGCACCTGCACAAGACTACGGTTTCGAACTCCAGTTTGGTGTTGTGTTGGGTCCCTCCGCAAGGGGAGGGGGAGGGCTGCGCCTGCCAAGGAAGTAGTGCAAGACCAAGGCGACGCTCGCGAGTCCGGGTAGCAAGCTACCGGATGGACCCGCACCCGAAAAAAACTAGATTAATATCATGAGGGACGATGTCCCTCGTATCAGATATTAAACTGATAAGAACAGATACTACACTTGATCTTAGCCAAAAGGCCGAGAAAGGTATGCTTCTCCTCTCTCCACCCTCCCTTCTCGTACTCCCATCTCCGCCTCCCCTCGACAATGCTCATGGGACAAATCTGCAACAACCGTTTCACTCACTCCTGCACCAACGCTTGCAATGTGGACCGTCATCTGCCCAGCCACGCCCCTTGCATCTAGAGCTTCACTTGCCCCTGCCATTTAGAGCTCTTTATCAAGCACTGCTTCCTCACACCGTTTCCAGAAGGTTCACCTTGGATGAATATCATTTCAATACTTTGGCAGTATTATGCTTTTGCCAAAACGAGGTTTTGCGCCTTCAAATACACTACAGCTACTTCTTTCAGAGGAAGTCCTACCTAAACCGCCAAACGTTCGAGAAACTGCCAATATTGTGAATACCTCCATCTGGATCAGAGTATGATCGTTTGAACGGTTGTCTAGAGAGAGGGGGCCTGCAGTTATTTCTTCTGTTTTGTGCAGTAGTATGGATGAGGGGTATAAGGTAGAGGACATAATTTCCGTTCAGCTTAAGCTATGTACTGTAGCATCTTTTCAGAACGGCACAAAATATCCACGGATACAACTCTGAGTGAGAAGCTCACACTTGTTTTTTCCATCGCAAAAATGACGTATCACGTTCTTTCTTTTGAATTCCATTGAAGCAAATAGCCCATCAAGGGGTGACCATATTTGAAAATAACAAGAATTATTGCCAAAAGTTTTGCCGCAGTCTAATGTACTCAACTGCCAACTTCCAGCTCCACAACACTCCATTTCGTAAATCTACCTACAATTTTTGAGCAGCAGGTGTCTGAAGAAGACTCACTCATGGTTTGGACCATTGTTGGTCGAAGCTACCTCTTGAACGACATTGAAAAGATCAGTTGATCTCCAGAGATATATAAACAGAGTTGCCTACAAGTATAATCAACATGTGCTCAAGTTTTTGGACAGACAGTGTATTGCGTGTGAAATCTCGTGTTCCAAGTTGATTTGGAGGACACCTTTACTGAACGTCTGGTGTACGCGACTGGTGTTGGCTGGGCTTTTCTCTCTCCTCAGGTGGATTTCTCTTTGACTTGAAATTTGAGGCTAATTGCAATCGATGAATTCAAAAGCCACGACGTGTTCTAAACTGAACGAATTTAGGACGAATGCAACGTGCATGTGTAATATGTCATTCAGTGTGCCTCCCAATCGCTTGAATGGCTGTTATAGCTGCGGCAGGAATGCCGAAGTGCACGACGTTATCTTCTTGGGCATGCTACGTTCAGTATCCATCGCCTAGTACAGGATATTATATACCAAACAAGTTCACATGAGCATTGGTCCTAGACGTGCACAATGAAACCTGATAGTACAGATTCATTTAGGCTAGTGCCCAAGGCCAAGCATCAAATCATATGATATGTAACTCAACCTGGAATATATATAATCTGATTCAAAAGTCTAATAGTGATTGTTCAAAGCTCCCATGAGCAGATAGACTAGACTAGTGCCTTGTTTGAGTCCTCTTTCTTGAAGTCCTGCACAGGCTCCGATACCATCCCAGAGCCGCTTCGTTCTCCTCACACTCACAGCACTTGAGCTCCAAAGCCGGGTTTGCGGAGGCAGGCGCTTCCTTTCTCAACCGCAGGAAACGTGTCGAACAAGAAGTTCTTGGTCGGCCATTGTTGTCGAGCAGTATTTGCTTCAGATGACTCGTTCTCTGCTTAAATTCTTCACATCTCGGGCACTTATCGGCGTAATACCCATGGTTGCCAATATCACGGTGTCGCGGCTCTTGCGCAAATGTACTGGCCAGCAGCTGCTCCTCGTGCACATGGGCGGCCTGTCTAGTGACGACGTCCAACTTGGAAGGTGGATGAATGAGTGCCATGACAGCAACAATCTGGAAATAGTTGGAGCGTGAATTTGGCGCAATCGAGGTCGAGAGAGCCGGTGCTGGCAGGAAGATCAGGAAGAGGTGAAAATGAAAATGATGTGAAGCAGGTGTTGTCTCTGGCTCTCAACTTTATATGCAGTCCCACGGTGCGAGAGGTCTCGTTCACTTGCAGAACACGGCAGAAGTCACATGTTTACAGTTACGATGATACCTGTGAAGGTAGCGCCCCAGTATCTCCCGCGCACTACCTCGACCAGTACCTCGTAGATATCAGTCGACAAGATTCAACGGTCAAACTCAAATGTTAAAGCGGAACGTTGAATCAATCTCCCAAAACCGTCACCATGCACTTTCTACAGGGTTCGTACATAGTTGGACCCATATCCATGTTTTCGGTGGATATCAATCCGCCTGCACATGATTCAGTCCTTCGATCGTTACCGACCAAACTCACTGGCAACTCCAGTAAACCAAATATATTGAAAATGATCGATAATTGATGAACTTGATGTGTGTATTATGTGCAGGAAGCTATGGCTTTTCAAAGCCATGGTTAAAGATTACAAAGCAGCTCTTGCTTATGGAAAATTTGCTCTTGGTGTAGAACCAAATGATCAATTATTTTTGCAAGAGATTGGGGTTGTGAAAGAATTAATGGGAGATTATAAGGGTGCAAAGATTGATTTTGACAAGTTACTCGAATCCAATCCAACTTGATGATTATGAAATACTAAAGCATCGTGCTTAAGATACACCAGCCTATGACGGCCAGATTAAGGAATGTGCATGTATGGAGAACCCAAATAATTATACATTTACTTTTCAGTGATAGACAATAGATTTACAACCTCGACCCAACTGATTTCATATTATTCCGATGAAAATTGAACTAGTTATGAATTTTCAAAGTGTATTGCCACTTTAGCCTATTTCTACCACTAGGTACCTCTATGTGCGTTGCCGTGGGCTAGATCACATCTGCTTTTGCGCGGGCCCCGGCTCTCCCTCGCAGCTCTCGTTGCCCGCTCCACCTTGCCCAAAGCCCCCTTGCACTCCTCGCCTACTTCCTCGTTCCCCGCACACCTTGTTGGGAACGACCCCTCGTGACTAGATCTGATCCTCCCTATTCCCCCTTCCCTTCTCTACACTCCTTGTTCTCGTTTTAAATTCATCTAGTAATTGGACATCGTGACCACGCAATATTGAGGACCTAAAAATAGCAAATGGAACTAGGTCGAGAGTGGGCATCGTAACAGCCAATGATGTGCCAAGCCCATCGATCCTTGGTGCGAAGATACTAGACGCGTCATGTATGCTGTAAAATGCGCTTTGTCTAACCACCCCGGGTTTTGCGCATATGACAATATCACCACCCCAAAGTTTGTGCATACAACAACAACTGTGTGGATAAGACAACAACACCTAGGAGAAGAACGAGCGCCTCAAAGAATGCTTCTTTCTTAGGGGCACCTTTGACTTTCAAGGAGCCATGGGAAGTAATCAAAGTGAGCGGACGTAAAGTGTAATCCTCCTCCCACAACCTTGAAATTGCCCCCTCGAGGGATCTGTTGGAGATGCTCTCACTGACTTTTTTTTTGTCATGATAGACATGCAAACATTGAATTACACATTTTTTCCTTTTTGAACTCTATTATAAACTATTTCGTAATCTACCCTCATTTTCTTTTCTCCAAAAATAGGTCATATATTTCAACTCTTGGAGACTTTTTATATGTTAACTCAATAATCTTCTACTTCTGCACATCCCCTTTTGCTTTTACAAACATAGAGCTTCTCTTAAAAAACAAAAAAAACATATAGATGTACATTAAAAAGACAGAGAAACCTTGGCGAGAGTTTAATCTTTTCGAGACGACATCGGCGACCACACTTGGGATATGTCACGAGTGTGTGGGCGTTGGTGGGGAGCCATTCCTATGGGAAGTGGCCTGTAACCTTGAGCATGAGCCGCCCAACAATTGTTTTAGAGCATTGTTCGGTGCCCTAGGCCCCATGTCCGCTCAATATTTTGGATATAAAAAGTAGTAAACGGAACTAGGTCAAGCGTGGGCGCCCTAGCAGCCAGCAATGTGCCAAGCCTCAAAGTAGCCCTCAATCCTTGGTGTGAAGATACTAGACTCGTCATGTCTGTTGAAGAGTGCATTATGCCAAATTACTCCAAATTTTGCGCATACCACTATATCACCACCCTAAACTCCGCACATACCACAATTCTTAGAGCTATGCGCATAAGACAAAAATACCCCGGGCAAGAACGAGCGCACTCAAAAAATGTCTCATTTGACACGCACCTCTATCTTTGCAAGGAGCCACAAGAAGTATTTAGAGTGAACGGGCATTGGTGGAGAGTTGCAAAGCGGAACCTTCTTCTTGCAAGCTCAAAATTGCCCTTTGAGGGAGCTGTTTGAGATGCTCTCACCAAGCTTTGTGGTCATGATATAAACAATGAGAAGCATAGGGTTTTCTTCTTTTGAACTCCATTAAAAGTTATTTGTTATCTCTTTCAAAATTCCTCTATTTCTGAATCTACCCTCATTTTCTTTTCTCCAAAAACATGCCATATATTTCTACTTTTGGAGAATTTTATATATTAACTCAATTTCCACATTAAACTTAGAGATTTTCTTTTTTTTCTTTTTTTATTTTTTCCATAGCAATATGTGGTGTGAACCTTCACATTGACCATTTGGATTCTCAATATTAAACATGATAAGTTCACAAAAAAATATAACATGAATTGACATTATTTTTGAACCTACACTACTTGCACAAATTTTTTGAATATGGTGCAACCTACCTCTACCTCTAAAAGTTGGTGAACAACGGACTAGTATCACCCTCAACAAGATGGAAATAAATTTAGACCATGTGTAGTACAAATATTTGACACCAAATGAAGTCAAAGTCTCTTGATCCACTAAGCCCAAGGATGAAAGTGATCCTATTTTCAACTTCAAATACTATATTCTTACAATCCGTGCGGTCAAAGTTCATGATATTTTGTGAGTATATTTTCTAGTAAGTCTCTATTGAGATCCTACAGTTTAAAGTAGAAATAAAAGTTTTACGTTTCTTCCTTACGCATTGCACTAAAACTAGTTGTCTTAAAATGTTTTTGGTGCAAAATTATCAAAGAAATTTAGGGGTTAAAACAAGAAGAAGGAGTGCACGGAAGGAGGAGGAGAGAAGGAAAGGGAGAATGGGAAGTTTAAGATCTAGTCACGAGGGGCTGTTCCCAACAAGGTGCGCGGGGAACCCGGGAGCACGAGAACCGTGCAAGGGGGGTTTGGGCATGGCGGAGTAGGAGGCGAGAGTTGCGAGGGAGATGCAGGGCTCTTGCGAAAACAAATGTGATCTAGCCCGCAGCATGAGCGCCCGCCAAAACTTGTTAGGGATCTTGACCAATAGTAGGCCTTAATTTGGACCTTACAAAGAGTGATTGGGTGGTAACTTGAGGTAGATGTGGAGTGGAACGAGACCAAATACACAGTGGCGGTGTTACGAACGTGGCGGTTAAGGGGGATATACTCATGTGAACTTCATGTTGGGTTGTAAAAAAGAAGCGCATGAAGATGTGAAGAAAGCTCTTAACCCTAAAACGTCAGTCACGAACCACATGTACATAGACATATTTTACTCTATGGAATTCAAAAAATGTACTAAAGTTTGGCAAAACATACACCTTTGTGTTGGAGATTGTTCATCTAACATCTTTCAGCTCGAGGTCATTTCAATATCTCAACCTAATCATGTTCAAATACAACATTATACATGTAGAATACTGTGGCCACCAGTGGCACCTTCTGACGTGTAGAGATCCCCAAATACAGAGTTACAAGCGTGATACCGGGTTTGGTCGAAATTCAGAAATCCTTCCAGAAACCATAATTTGCTCTGAGATAGCATCAAACATGTGCACTGGGGGGAATTTCGCCTTCTTTCAATGCAAATTGAGCTTTATCGGAAGCCATAACGGACTGATCAGTAGCAGATTCACCTCCACAAGAAATCATGTTCGCCAAATACGTTCTACACTTTATCGGGCATCCTTCGTTAGGATGGACACGGTTACTTTCGTTGATTGACGAACAGTGTCAAGTTTCGTCTACAGAATCGAGCAGTCAGAGTGCAATGGCAACAGGCACAAACCTCATACCTTACAAGTCATGGAGGTCACACTTCATACGTCACATATCATGAAATAGTGAGTAACATGGGCATGCACACAGAATTCTACGTAACAAATCATGAAAGCCCCACGCGCTTGTATTGGATGACAGAAAAGAACTAGTGACATGATGAATCCGCTACACTCATTCTCTCATCTAAACGCCTCGCCGCTCTCAAATACAACCACGTGGTCCTCCATCTCAACCAACAAGGAATCTTCTCATTGCGACGGGAGCAAATACTCTATTTATCAAAAACACACACCGGGTCGTGTTCGGGAGCACGTTGTATTTGCACTCCTCCGGCATGGTGGGGTGTCGGGGCCGATCGTCGCAGTAGTTGTAATGCGCGTACTTAGCCTTCACCTTTCGCAACTTGCTGGTCCGGGACCCGCCAACCGCTGCTTCCTCGCGCACGGCGCCGCCCACGCCGACGTCCACGTCGGGATCGCCGCCGCGTCGCCCTGCACGGCCTCGCACCCGAGCATCCTGAAGTTCTTGTATTTCGCCACGAACGGCGCCTTGGTCCAGTCGATCTCGATGCGCCCGCCCTGCTTTGCCCACCTGCTCAGGTAGAGCTTCGCGGGGCACGCCTCGGGGTACTTGAAGCCCGGGCTCTTGTAATCTAGGTTGTGGAACACGCGGATGGGCGTGTTGTCGATGCAGAACACCAGCAGGTCCCCTGTTGCACTGGAAGAGTAGACCCCTTTCGTGAGGTCCGTTATCCACTTTGTGTGTGGCCCTTCACACCCCAGCTTGTACTTGAAGCAAGAGCAAGAAAGCACCAAAGGGAAAGGAGCCTGGAACGCTTTCGTTGATGTTGGGAAATTGAAAGGAAGACATCGAAGAACCGTGAAGCAATCGATATCCCGCAAGGTATTGGTAACGAGCACCTGCACAAGACTACGGTTTCGAACTCCAGTTTGGTGTTGTGTTGGGTCCCTCCGCAAGGGGAGGGGGAGGGCTGCGCCTGCCAAGGAAGTAGTGCAAGACCAAGGCGACGCTCGCGAGTCCGGGTAGCAAGCTACCGGATGGACCCGCACCCGAAAAAAACTAGATTAATATCATGAGGGACGATGTCCCTCGTATCAGATATTAAACTGATAAGAACAGATACTACACTTGATCTTAGCCAAAAGGCCGAGAAAGGTATGCTTCTCCTCTCTCCACCCTCCCTTCTCGTACTCCCATCTCCGCCTCCCCTCGACAATGCTCATGGGACAAATCTGCAACAACCGTTTCACTCACTCCTGCACCAACGCTTGCAATGTGGACCGTCATCTGCCCAGCCACGCCCCTTGCATCTAGAGCTTCACTTGCCCCTGCCATTTAGAGCTCTTTATCAAGCACTGCTTCCTCACACCGTTTCCAGAAGGTTCACCTTGGATGAATATCATTTCAATACTTTGGCAGTATTATGCTTTTGCCAAAACGAGGTTTTGCGCCTTCAAATACACTACAGCTACTTCTTTCAGAGGAAGTCCTACCTAAACCGCCAAACGTTCGAGAAACTGCCAATATTGTGAATACCTCCATCTGGATCAGAGTATGATCGTTTGAACGGTTGTCTAGAGAGAGGGGGCCTGCAGTTATTTCTTCTGTTTTGTGCAGTAGTATGGATGAGGGGTATAAGGTAGAGGACATAATTTCCGTTCAGCTTAAGCTATGTACTGTAGCATCTTTTCAGAACGGCACAAAATATCCACGGATACAACTCTGAGTGAGAAGCTCACACTTGTTTTTTCCATCGCAAAAATGACGTATCACGTTCTTTCTTTTGAATTCCATTGAAGCAAATAGCCCATCAAGGGGTGACCATATTTGAAAATAACAAGAATTATTGCCAAAAGTTTTGCCGCAGTCTAATGTACTCAACTGCCAACTTCCAGCTCCACAACACTCCATTTCGTAAATCTACCTACAATTTTTGAGCAGCAGGTGTCTGAAGAAGACTCACTCATGGTTTGGACCATTGTTGGTCGAAGCTACCTCTTGAACGACATTGAAAAGATCAGTTGATCTCCAGAGATATATAAACAGAGTTGCCTACAAGTATAATCAACATGTGCTCAAGTTTTTGGACAGACAGTGTATTGCGTGTGAAATCTCGTGTTCCAAGTTGATTTGGAGGACACCTTTACTGAACGTCTGGTGTACGCGACTGGTGTTGGCTGGGCTTTTCTCTCTCCTCAGGTGGATTTCTCTTTGACTTGAAATTTGAGGCTAATTGCAATCGATGAATTCAAAAGCCACGACGTGTTCTAAACTGAACGAATTTAGGACGAATGCAACGTGCATGTGTAATATGTCATTCAGTGTGCCTCCCAATCGCTTGAATGGCTGTTATAGCTGCGGCAGGAATGCCGAAGTGCACGACGTTATCTTCTTGGGCATGCTACGTTCAGTATCCATCGCCTAGTACAGGATATTATATACCAAACAAGTTCACATGAGCATTGGTCCTAGACGTGCACAATGAAACCTGATAGTACAGATTCATTTAGGCTAGTGCCCAAGGCCAAGCATCAAATCATATGATATGTAACTCAACCTGGAATATATATAATCTGATTCAAAAGTCTAATAGTGATTGTTCAAAGCTCCCATGAGCAGATAGACTAGACTAGTGCCTTGTTTGAGTCCTCTTTCTTGAAGTCCTGCACAGGCTCCGATACCATCCCAGAGCCGCTTCGTTCTCCTCACACTCACAGCACTTGAGCTCCAAAGCCGGGTTTGCGGAGGCAGGCGCTTCCTTTCTCAACCGCAGGAAACGTGTCGAACAAGAAGTTCTTGGTCGGCCATTGTTGTCGAGCAGTATTTGCTTCAGATGACTCGTTCTCTGCTTAAATTCTTCACATCTCGGGCACTTATCGGCGTAATACCCATGGTTGCCAATATCACGGTGTCGCGGCTCTTGCGCAAATGTACTGGCCAGCAGCTGCTCCTCGTGCACATGGGCGGCCTGTCTAGTGACGACGTCCAACTTGGAAGGTGGATGAATGAGTGCCATGACAGCAACAATCTGGAAATAGTTGGAGCGTGAATTTGGCGCAATCGAGGTCGAGAGAGCCGGTGCTGGCAGGAAGATCAGGAAGAGGTGAAAATGAAAATGATGTGAAGCAGGTGTTGTCTCTGGCTCTCAACTTTATATGCAGTCCCACGGTGCGAGAGGTCTCGTTCACTTGCAGAACACGGCAGAAGTCACATGTTTACAGTTACGATGATACCTGTGAAGGTAGCGCCCCAGTATCTCCCGCGCACTACCTCGACCAGTACCTCGTAGATATCAGTCGACAAGATTCAACGGTCAAACTCAAATGTTAAAGCGGAACGTTGAATCAATCTCCCAAAACCGTCACCATGCACTTTCTACAGGGTTCGTACATAGTTGGACCCATATCCATGTTTTCGGTGGATATCAATCCGCCTGCACATGATTCAGTCCTTCGATCGTTACCGACCAAACTCACTGGCAACTCCAGTAAACCAAATATATTGAAAATGATCGATAATTGATGAACTTGATGTGTGTATTATGTGCAGGAAGCTATGGCTTTTCAAAGCCATGGTTAAAGATTACAAAGCAGCTCTTGCTTATGGAAAATTTGCTCTTGGTGTAGAACCAAATGATCAATTATTTTTGCAAGAGATTGGGGTTGTGAAAGAATTAATGGGAGATTATAAGGGTGCAAAGATTGATTTTGACAAGTTACTCGAATCCAATCCAACTTGATGATTATGAAATACTAAAGCATCGTGCTTAAGATACACCAGCCTATGACGGCCAGATTAAGGAATGTGCATGTATGGAGAACCCAAATAATTATACATTTACTTTTCAGTGATAGACAATAGATTTACAACCTCGACCCAACTGATTTCATATTATTCCGATGAAAATTGAACTAGTTATGAATTTTCAAAGTGTATTGCCACTTTAGCCTATTTCTACCACTAGGTACCTCTATGTGCGTTGCCGTGGGCTAGATCACATCTGCTTTTGCGCGGGCCCCGGCTCTCCCTCGCAGCTCTCGTTGCCCGCTCCACCTTGCCCAAAGCCCCCTTGCACTCCTCGCCTACTTCCTCGTTCCCCGCACACCTTGTTGGGAACGACCCCTCGTGACTAGATCTGATCCTCCCTATTCCCCCTTCCCTTCTCTACACTCCTTGTTCTCGTTTTAAATTCATCTAGTAATTGGACATCGTGACCACGCAATATTGAGGACCTAAAAATAGCAAATGGAACTAGGTCGAGAGTGGGCATCGTAACAGCCAATGATGTGCCAAGCCCATCGATCCTTGGTGCGAAGATACTAGACGCGTCATGTATGCTGTAAAATGCGCTTTGTCTAACCACCCCGGGTTTTGCGCATATGACAATATCACCACCCCAAAGTTTGTGCATACAACAACAACTGTGTGGATAAGACAACAACACCTAGGAGAAGAACGAGCGCCTCAAAGAATGCTTCTTTCTTAGGGGCACCTTTGACTTTCAAGGAGCCATGGGAAGTAATCAAAGTGAGCGGACGTAAAGTGTAATCCTCCTCCCACAACCTTGAAATTGCCCCCTCGAGGGATCTGTTGGAGATGCTCTCACTGACTTTTTTTTTGTCATGATAGACATGCAAACATTGAATTACACATTTTTTCCTTTTTGAACTCTATTATAAACTATTTCGTAATCTACCCTCATTTTCTTTTCTCCAAAAATAGGTCATATATTTCAACTCTTGGAGACTTTTTATATGTTAACTCAATAATCTTCTACTTCTGCACATCCCCTTTTGCTTTTACAAACATAGAGCTTCTCTTAAAAAACAAAAAAAACATATAGATGTACATTAAAAAGACAGAGAAACCTTGGCGAGAGTTTAATCTTTTCGAGACGACATCGGCGACCACACTTGGGATATGTCACGAGTGTGTGGGCGTTGGTGGGGAGCCATTCCTATGGGAAGTGGCCTGTAACCTTGAGCATGAGCCGCCCAACAATTGTTTTAGAGCATTGTTCGGTGCCCTAGGCCCCATGTCCGCTCAATATTTTGGATATAAAAAGTAGTAAACGGAACTAGGTCAAGCGTGGGCGCCCTAGCAGCCAGCAATGTGCCAAGCCTCAAAGTAGCCCTCAATCCTTGGTGTGAAGATACTAGACTCGTCATGTCTGTTGAAGAGTGCATTATGCCAAATTACTCCAAATTTTGCGCATACCACTATATCACCACCCTAAACTCCGCACATACCACAATTCTTAGAGCTATGCGCATAAGACAAAAATACCCCGGGCAAGAACGAGCGCACTCAAAAAATGTCTCATTTGACACGCACCTCTATCTTTGCAAGGAGCCACAAGAAGTATTTAGAGTGAACGGGCATTGGTGGAGAGTTGCAAAGCGGAACCTTCTTCTTGCAAGCTCAAAATTGCCCTTTGAGGGAGCTGTTTGAGATGCTCTCACCAAGCTTTGTGGTCATGATATAAACAATGAGAAGCATAGGGTTTTCTTCTTTTGAACTCCATTAAAAGTTATTTGTTATCTCTTTCAAAATTCCTCTATTTCTGAATCTACCCTCATTTTCTTTTCTCCAAAAACATGCCATATATTTCTACTTTTGGAGAATTTTATATATTAACTCAATTTCCACATTAAACTTAGAGATTTTCTTTTTTTTCTTTTTTTATTTTTTCCATAGCAATATGTGGTGTGAACCTTCACATTGACCATTTGGATTCTCAATATTAAACATGATAAGTTCACAAAAAAATATAACATGAATTGACATTATTTTTGAACCTACACTACTTGCACAAATTTTTTGAATATGGTGCAACCTACCTCTACCTCTAAAAGTTGGTGAACAACGGACTAGTATCACCCTCAACAAGATGGAAATAAATTTAGACCATGTGTAGTACAAATATTTGACACCAAATGAAGTCAAAGTCTCTTGATCCACTAAGCCCAAGGATGAAAGTGATCCTATTTTCAACTTCAAATACTATATTCTTACAATCCGTGCGGTCAAAGTTCATGATATTTTGTGAGTATATTTTCTAGTAAGTCTCTATTGAGATCCTACAGTTTAAAGTAGAAATAAAAGTTTTACGTTTCTTCCTTACGCATTGCACTAAAACTAGTTGTCTTAAAATGTTTTTGGTGCAAAATTATCAAAGAAATTTAGGGGTTAAAACAAGAAGAAGGAGTGCACGGAAGGAGGAGGAGAGAAGGAAAGGGAGAATGGGAAGTTTAAGATCTAGTCACGAGGGGCTGTTCCCAACAAGGTGCGCGGGGAACCCGGGAGCACGAGAACCGTGCAAGGGGGGTTTGGGCATGGCGGAGTAGGAGGCGAGAGTTGCGAGGGAGATGCAGGGCTCTTGCGAAAACAAATGTGATCTAGCCCGCAGCATGAGCGCCCGCCAAAACTTGTTAGGGATCTTGACCAATAGTAGGCCTTAATTTGGACCTTACAAAGAGTGATTGGGTGGTAACTTGAGGTAGATGTGGAGTGGAACGAGACCAAATACACAGTGGCGGTGTTACGAACGTGGCGGTTAAGGGGGATATACTCATGTGAACTTCATGTTGGGTTGTAAAAAAGAAGCGCATGAAGATGTGAAGAAAGCTCTTAACCCTAAAACGTCAGTCACGAACCACATGTACATAGACATATTTTACTCTATGGAATTCAAAAAATGTACTAAAGTTTGGCAAAACATACACCTTTGTGTTGGAGATTGTTCATCTAACATCTTTCAGCTCGAGGTCATTTCAATATCTCAACCTAATCATGTTCAAATACAACATTATACATGTAGAATACTGTGGCCACCAGTGGCACCTTCTGACGTGTAGAGATCCCCAAATACAGAGTTACAAGCGTGATACCGGGTTTGGTCGAAATTCAGAAATCCTTCCAGAAACCATAATTTGCTCTGAGATAGCATCAAACATGTGCACTGGGGGGAATTTCGCCTTCTTTCAATGCAAATTGAGCTTTATCGGAAGCCATAACGGACTGATCAGTAGCAGATTCACCTCCACAAGAAATCATGTTCGCCAAATACGTTCTACACTTTATCGGGCATCCTTCGTTAGGATGGACACGGTTACTTTCGTTGATTGACGAACAGTGTCAAGTTTCGTCTACAGAATCGAGCAGTCAGAGTGCAATGGCAACAGGCACAAACCTCATACCTTACAAGTCATGGAGGTCACACTTCATACGTCACATATCATGAAATAGTGAGTAACATGGGCATGCACACAGAATTCTACGTAACAAATCATGAAAGCCCCACGCGCTTGTATTGGATGACAGAAAAGAACTAGTGACATGATGAATCCGCTACACTCATTCTCTCATCTAAACGCCTCGCCGCTCTCAAATACAACCACGTGGTCCTCCATCTCAACCAACAAGGAATCTTCTCATTGCGACGGGAGCAAATACTCTATTTATCAAAAACACACACCGGGTCGTGTTCGGGAGCACGTTGTATTTGCACTCCTCCGGCATGGTGGGGTGTCGGGGCCGATCGTCGCAGTAGTTGTAATGCGCGTACTTAGCCTTCACCTTTCGCAACTTGCTGGTCCGGGACCCGCCAACCGCTGCTTCCTCGCGCACGGCGCCGCCCACGCCGACGTCCACGTCGGGATCGCCGCCGCGTCGCCCTGCACGGCCTCGCACCCGAGCATCCTGAAGTTCTTGTATTTCGCCACGAACGGCGCCTTGGTCCAGTCGATCTCGATGCGCCCGCCCTGCTTTGCCCACCTGCTCAGGTAGAGCTTCGCGGGGCACGCCTCGGGGTACTTGAAGCCCGGGCTCTTGTAATCTAGGTTGTGGAACACGCGGATGGGCGTGTTGTCGATGCAGAACACCAGCAGGTCCCCTGTTGCACTGGAAGAGTAGACCCCTTTCGTGAGGTCCGTTATCCACTTTGTGTGTGGCCCTTCACACCCCAGCTTGTACTTGAAGCAAGAGCAAGAAAGCACCAAAGGGAAAGGAGCCTGGAACGCTTTCGTTGATGTTGGGAAATTGAAAGGAAGACATCGAAGAACCGTGAAGCAATCGATATCCCGCAAGGTATTGGTAACGAGCACCTGCACAAGACTACGGTTTCGAACTCCAGTTTGGTGTTGTGTTGGGTCCCTCCGCAAGGGGAGGGGGAGGGCTGCGCCTGCCAAGGAAGTAGTGCAAGACCAAGGCGACGCTCGCGAGTCCGGGTAGCAAGCTACCGGATGGACCCGCACCCGAAAAAAACTAGATTAATATCATGAGGGACGATGTCCCTCGTATCAGATATTAAACTGATAAGAACAGATACTACACTTGATCTTAGCCAAAAGGCCGAGAAAGGTATGCTTCTCCTCTCTCCACCCTCCCTTCTCGTACTCCCATCTCCGCCTCCCCTCGACAATGCTCATGGGACAAATCTGCAACAACCGTTTCACTCACTCCTGCACCAACGCTTGCAATGTGGACCGTCATCTGCCCAGCCACGCCCCTTGCATCTAGAGCTTCACTTGCCCCTGCCATTTAGAGCTCTTTATCAAGCACTGCTTCCTCACACCGTTTCCAGAAGGTTCACCTTGGATGAATATCATTTCAATACTTTGGCAGTATTATGCTTTTGCCAAAACGAGGTTTTGCGCCTTCAAATACACTACAGCTACTTCTTTCAGAGGAAGTCCTACCTAAACCGCCAAACGTTCGAGAAACTGCCAATATTGTGAATACCTCCATCTGGATCAGAGTATGATCGTTTGAACGGTTGTCTAGAGAGAGGGGGCCTGCAGTTATTTCTTCTGTTTTGTGCAGTAGTATGGATGAGGGGTATAAGGTAGAGGACATAATTTCCGTTCAGCTTAAGCTATGTACTGTAGCATCTTTTCAGAACGGCACAAAATATCCACGGATACAACTCTGAGTGAGAAGCTCACACTTGTTTTTTCCATCGCAAAAATGAGTCATCACTATCGGAGTATAGCATAGCTGAACATTGCTGTACTACATTCGTAGATATGAGACAGCATTACAATTCACAGTTTAGTTCGTAATTGTAGCCCAATGGTAGATTATAGCTTCTTGTGTCGTCACTCTCATGAGTGGAGTACATAAGCTCTACTGTGCGCATGCTGAGTCTTGTTCTTCGTTCTTGAGTGTACATTTGTGTGTCGTTTATAAAGAGAGACGTGACCAGAGCAAAAATGGCCTGGCGTCTGTAAATTGCAGTATTCTCTTGTATAGTGTGAGTGTGTGTATGAGTTTCAGTCTGGTATTCCCTTCAGTTCAATAGGTTTTGGGCATATGTCACCACATTTGTTTTGAGAACATTAGTTGTGAGCATTAGGTTTTGCGTTGCGCGCTGTCATTTGAAGGAGATTAGTCCAGTATCGCTTTGAGTCACCTAAGCATGGCGGATGACGATAGAATTTCTAGTCAGGAGACTATGAGCGTTGAGCGCTATGATGGCTCAAATTTTCCTGTCTGGAAATTGCATATGACCTTTATATTTCAGCCGCGAGAGCTTTTCGGGATTGTCAATGGTGACGAGTTTAAGAGCATGTGCTCAAGTGATGATTCCAGAGCTCAGTGGGAGAAACGCGATAAACAGGCCATTGTTGCCATTCTTTCTGCGATCTCCACTCGCTACAGGGATGAGGATATTAATTGTGGGACCTCTCACGCTATGTGGATGCAGCTAGCTGCATATCACCAAATGCACTCTGATGAGTGCGTAATTTCACTCCATGAGAAGTATTACAGTTGTAGGCTCGGAGAACATGATTCTATCGCTGTTTTTGTTAGCAAGGTTCAGAATCTGGCGATCGTTATCTTCCTCGCGCACGGCGCCGCCCACGTCGACTTCTCACACGTCAGATCGCGGCCGCGTCGCGCTGCACGGCCTTGCACCCGAGCATCCCGAAGTTCTTGCATTTCACCAAATCGGCGCCTTGGTCCAGTCGATCTCGATGAGCCAAACCTGCGTTGCGCACCTGCTGCCGTCCCACATGCTCAGGTAGAGCTTCCTGGGGCACGCCTCGAGGTACTTGGAGCCCGGGCTCTTGTATTCTAGGTTGTGGAACACGCGGATGGGCGTGTTGGCGATGCAGAAGACCAGCGGGTCTCTGTTGCACTGGAAGTTGTAGCAGTGGTACTCCAGGGTCGGGTCGAACCACAGGCGAGTCGCGAAGGTGTTCGTGTGCAGCAGGTACGGCTCTCCCGTCGTGTTGCCCAGAAACTCGTAGTCCAACTCGCAGTGGTTCTTGCCGGTTGACGATAGCTGGAGCAGAAGCACTCTTTCTTCATGGTTTGATCTCGTCCACTCTTTCTGAGATAACAACTATTGAGTTTAGCCCCTAAAGGACCAAGTGTCAAAAATGGGCTTTTAGAAAGTTCGGTCACGTTCCTATGGTGTCAATTTCCTACATTTCTCTTTGAAATTATTACTATAGAAAGGCATTACCATGACCTTAGTGGGAAAATAAAATTTTCCTAAACTGGACATTTGATGAAAAAGTTATAGGGTTTTGAATTTCAAATGGGGAGAGCAGGCACCTCGAGCACCTCCAAAAACTTTTGCTAGGACACTCTATTCATTGTGAGATTTTCAATACTCGCAAGTAATATTGTTTCCATTCATATTGTCAAAAAAAAGTTCTTGTCTTTAGTGAAAAATAGCATACCAACCCAAGTCAAACATTTTCACACATTGTCACTCATTGTTGGACAACGTACCAAAAAAAACTTATTCTTTTCCATATAAAACCTAAATATCTTTATATTTTTTTTTTTTAAAAATTCGACAATAATATGTGGTGAAAACCTTCTTATTGACCTTTCAGATTATCAGTCTAAAACATATTAATTTCACAAAAAATTAAAGTATGAATGGGCAAATTTCAAACCTCCACTCCTGGCAGAGTTGTTTTGAGTATGCTACACCTCTCTTCTACCTCTAAAAATTGGTGTATAAGGAACTAACATCATACTTAACAAGATGGTAATAGATTTAGACCTTGTGTAGTGCAAAAATTTGACACCAAGTGAAGTCAAAGTTTGTTGATCCACTGAACGTAGGGAAGAAAATGAACCATTTGCTTGACTTCAAACACTATAATCGTTCAATCCGTGCGGTCAAAGTTTATGAAATTCCGTGAATATATTACTTAATAAGTCTTAATTGAGATCCTACGGTCAAAACTAGAAATCAAAGTTTTGATTTCCTTATCTGTCTGTTGCACTAGAATCCAACAATTTGAAGTGTTTTTGGTGTAACGGTACCTTAGGGGTTAGAGACCTCCAAACTCTTCCATATACAATTAATAGTTCATAATTAATTTGATGGCAGCTCAAAGGAGAGGAAGGCAGGTCGTGACAGTCTCATTTAGGCTGAAACTTGTTACTCTCTAAAGACCACCAAGTCCTTCTGAAGTGAAACCTAGTTCAAGAGGAAGTCTCACATCTTAAACTAGCTCACTACACTAAAATTTATGTTTAGTGTAGTATACACTAAATGCGAACTCATACACCTATTGTTGTGAAGGCATTTAGTGTAGTGACAAAACCATACGCTAAATGTCAATTTATACACTATTTGTCAATTCTAGTAAAGATTTCAGCATATTTTTTTTTCACTTGTGCACAATTAGTGTATCAATAGTAGAAGTACAAAGAAAGGTCCAGCACTCGAGGGCTGAAAAGGATCCAGAAGTCGAGGGCTGCCAGAGAATCTTCTCAGCTACTTTCAAATGGCCATAACTCATTCAACTTTTGGCCGAATTAGGCATATGAGGTGTTGTTGGGCATCTACAGAAAATGTAGATGCCAAAAAACACCTCATATGCCTAATTCGGCCAAAAGTTGAATGAGTTATGGCCATTTGAAAGTTGTGACAGAGGAGAATCATGGATATCTTGGCTGAAAATCAAAGTTTAAGCACATTTGTAATAAAGATTGCATTGTGCTTGCACAAATATATGGTGAAGCTTATATTGTGACATTTCTATTAACGATTGCATTATCATTTTTATTTACTTCTGGACATTTAGTGCATTGAAAGTAATGTAGGTTTTGAGTACTTTTGGAAATCAACAATTTGCAACAAATATATTGAAAAAAAATCGTACATATGGAGGAAAAGTGAAATTCCAACTTGAAAAAAGATAAATATGTGGAAGAAAAATATTGGGTAAACAAGAACTTAGAAATTTTTATTAAAAAAATTACAACTTCAGAAAAGAGAAACATTTGTGACAATGAGAATATAGACATGGAAGGAAAGGAAGAGTGTACTCCTAAGAAAAAAGAAAAAAATGGAAGAAAAATATTGGGGAACATAATAAATTAATACCATATTCATGAAAAGTGCACATAGACATGTGCACTTTTTTTTTACATCAATCTACATGCACGAATAATCAGTAAACGTCACCATATAAGCTGCTAAATGTATTCTAATAGAAATTATATGTGCGCTTAGGCACAATTCAAATTTGTAAATCTAATGTTTATCTAATTTTGATATTATATCATAAGTTCACAATGCACTTATGACATCCTAATATGAAATGCGGAAGATTACAAGTTCATAACAAATACTTCAAATCAAAGTTTAAAGGTTAAAATTGCACTATCTAACTCTTTGACAGCATTTCTATAATTTCATAACAAATTCTACAACTCAAAGTTTAAATATGAAAGTTGAGGGGTTAGTTTAAGCCCAAACCTTCCCCTTCCATTTCAAATTTTCATTTTTTAACACTTTATTTCCAAATTTAAATTTTTATAACAAATTCAAAATACCAAATATCAAGGTGTGAGGGGTTAGGCTCAAGCCCGACCCTCCTCCCATAAAGTTGCACTATCTATGTAAAGCTTCAAAATTTTACTATAATTGATTCTACAATAAAGTCCACATGTTTAGAATTTTGACAATTTATGTTCATTAGGCTTTTGTTACATAGAAATTGACATTGAAGTTTAAAATAAAAATATTTAAATATTTGTAAAAATGTCACATGCGCATGTGACATTTTTTTGTACAAGCCAACTATATTTGACTTCATGTGCAAATCATGAGATGTTAATATGTATATTTTGTTTTATACAAATTTGTCATGAAACTTTTTTTGTATGTCTATTTTTGGTTGGTCTCAATTGTATTCATTTGTGACATTCCACAAATACTATGTTGATCATCATTTGTGTCATTTTCATATGCTATGTGACATTTTCTTAAATAATGTGTTTTAAGTGATACATTCTAACATGGTACATAATCCTTGTAGAACAACTTGTAAATCATAATAAAAGAGTGCAATGTTGGGACGTAGGGGCCCAATTGGGCTCAAGCCTAACCTCCACCATTATATTTCAAAATAACAATTACATGAATTATTATTGAATTGTAACATTTTGTTATGATTCCTAAAAGAGTGCAATTTTGAAAGAGGGGAGGGGGTCAGGCTTAAGTCTAACTCTTATTAACTCTATATTTCAAATTTTCAAATGATTTTTAAAAAAATTTAAATTTTGTACCAAAAAGAGAAAATTTGAAAGAGATGTTGGGCTTCAACAAATTGCCTACTTCTAAATCTTATATTATGAGGTAGAAAATTTGAGGTGGAATTGTCAAACTTTGACTTTTATACAACAAAATTCCTATATTATGAATCCATTTTATTAGCCCAAATTTTTTCTCAATGTGCACTTTTCATGAATATGTTTAAAAAACTTACAAATGGGAGGAAAAAGAAATTGCATCTTAAGGGAAAAAAATTATGGTAGAAGAATATTGGGAAATTGTACTAAGTTATATATAAAAAGAAAGTAAATTTAGAATATAATCTTTCAATGCAAAAAGTCCAGAGGTGGGCTTTTGCAAATCTCCGGCATATTTCCATGGTTGCAAATTTGTTTGAATGTTACCAAAAATTTTAGTGTACCATTTTTAAACCATATTTCCATGGTTGCAAATTTGTTTGTCAATTTTGGTAAAAATAATAAAATTATTTCTTTCACTTGTGCACATTTAGTGTATCAATAGTACAAGTGAAGAAAAAGGTCCAGAAGTCGAGGGTTGTTATAGTATCTCATCAGCAACTTTCAAATCGCCATAACTCACTCAATTTTTATCCAAATTGGGCATATGAGGTGTTTTTTGGCATCTACAGAAAATTTAGATGCCAAAAAACAACTCATATGCCCAATTCGGACAAAATTTGAATTACTTATGGTCATTTGAAAGTTACAAATGAGAAGAAGCATGGGCTGGAATCATTGGGGTTTTATTGGGATTTGAGCGAGGGTCACATTAATGACATTGGCAGCTGACACCAATTGTCAACTTCTTTACAAATAGTGTACTAGGGTAAGTACACTATTTGTACCACTACACTAAACATAAATTTTAGTGTACTACGAGAGAAGGGCGACTAGCATTCGTCAGAAGTAGATTTCTGACCACCATGAAGCTCCTCTGTCAACACTTGGGATTAAAACCACCAAGTTCTTACAGTATGCTAATGTGACATTTTCAATTTTGTAAGAAGTCCATTGGTGTTGATTAAACATCCAATGGTTTCTAGATCGTCGAGGCGTTGCCCTTAATGGCCTAGTATCTTTAACATCCTAGAGTTCTTCTATTTCGCCAAAACGGCACCTTGGTTGAGTCGATCTTTACACGCTTGCCTTACGTGGCCCACTTATTGTTGTTCCACATGCTCAAGTAGAGCTTCATGGGGCACAATTGGAACAGTACCCAGCAGGATGGGGGCCGGAGAGCATATATATGTGGAAGTTTTCACCGCGCCCTCATAAAAGGAACCACCCAACTTCCGAGCTCAATGCTCCAAGCCTACATGACGACTCAGGATTTGCCACTCATTACCTCTCCAAGATTGACACAGACATGTACGCTCTTCTGGTAGGCCTACATGCATGCGCTTTTGCATCTGCACTGCTTGCGTGCTGACTGGAGTTGATGGCAGGCTTGTTGGCGTGACTGTAAACTACTGTGAAATTGCCAAATTTTGATGTCCGTGTATCGTATGGTGTGAATATTATTCCTCTCCTCATGCTAATATTCCTCTGCAACCTTTGTTGGTACGATGGTTATAGTACGTGGTGCAAATGCTCTTAGTAGGGCAAGTTTCCACGAAATCCTTGATCCGGCTTGAACACTGTAGCTTCCCGTCACAAAATTTAGGGACTTGAGATCTTGAGAAGCTTCCATATTTGTGGCACCACTCCAAGAAATAGAAGTGAGTGGAGTAAGAAAAGGAAATAAAGTGGACAACCTAGGTTTAGGAGTAGTACAAAATCTCCCTGGATAAATATAGTATGTTGGAAAATTTGTTGGGTTGACGGACTTGCAACGAGAGGTTGGCAGGGTCGGACATCTTGTGCACACCCGACCTTCCAATGTCGGGTCTGACGGATCCATTAGCATGTGAGTCACCCGACCCCGTCAAATATGACAAGTCGGGTGTAGCATGGAACCAAGCTTTAAGGAACTGGAACTACATAGACAGAGTGACTTGGCTTGGGAATTGTGTGGAATAACCACCAACCCCTTCTCCGGGAACTTGAAGTACTATAGGGGAGCTTTAGGTAGGGTCCAAGAGCATTGATTGCCATTACTACTCATACATTTCATTGGTGCTCACTTCTAAGAAGGGAGCATGCTCTATTATGGTCCATCAAAAAATCTGACCTTGCTTTTGTCTTCTTTTTCTTCTTCTTTCTCTCCTCTTCTCTGCACGACAGATTTTCAGAACAACTCTTTTGGATTCAAAATATTCCAAAAGGAAATTACAGGAAAAAAATAATAACGATTAGGATTGGACATACCAGTGTCTAAGGTAGGCAAGAGGAAAATTCCTCATCATTTCAGTTCCAAAGAACACCTAAGCAATTGTTATGATTAGGTCTTTCGTTGATTGATGAGCTAGCAATTTGATTTATCATATTGATGGTGAGGGCGACATTGTAAGGTACTTGTCCAGAGAAATTTAGATATGTTTAGAGTGTTTAGCATTTTGAAAACAATCTTGCAATAAGGGGTCTCAGGTCACAAAAGATACATATTTTATATTTATGATCCCAATTTCTTAATCCAAACAGTAAACATGAATTTCATTACGTTTTCTTGAAGTAGAAACTAAGAGAAATGAAAAGATGCAAAATCTCATAATGTTGTGCCTATTTATGTGAAAGAAATCTTTTTCCGTGAGGCCCAGAAACTTTGACGCATCTTGGTGTGAGGTTTTTGCATTAAAGAAATTTTCATATTTGGTAAAATCTTCTAGTAAGTGTTCGTTGATTTGTTGTATCCAAATTCTGCGTCGCAATATTATAATAATAATAATACTAATAATAATACTAATACTACTAAATTTATAAAGCTTCACATCGACAGAATACCTTACCTCACTGGTAACTTTCAACAAAGCTGTGCACAAATCACTCAATTGAATAAAAGGATACCAAAAAAGAGATTTATATTAACATACAACGGGAAGAAGATGCATTCAGTGAATCAGAATAAAGCATGGCAGGCACCATGTGCACCACCACCATCACCACCACAGGAAATGATGTGTACCGAAAACGCATCCACCTTGCTATTTACATTCCCTGGTTCGTCTAGAAAATTGTCTGAAAATCAAAATCCTGACTTCGAAATTGTGTGAACACTCACCAGCTAACAGTTGAAGAATCACACATCCTTAGTGGGAGCTGTTTCCGAGGCCGCCAGATTCACAGGAGCTGCTTCCGAGGAGGGCTTGACAGGCTCGTCTGCTGCGACACCACGAGTTGTTGTTGTTGTTGTTGGTGTATCAATGAGGCCCATTCCGGGAATTTTAATTTTTGTTGGTGTACCAGCGCTGGGGGAGTCATGGTGGAGATACTCTTTGTGGATGTGGAAGAGCATTTTCACGCCGCTGAGCTCGAGGCCGGCCTTGTCGTAGAGCTGCACGCAGCGGTAGCCGTTCTTGAGCTCGGAGACAGGCAGGCACGTCTGGCCCTCGAACTCGTCCTTGCTCTCCTCGTCGTAGTCGCGGACCTCCACTCGGATGAGGGCCAGCTCCGGGACGCGCAGCTGGAACGTGGTCTCCTCGTTCCAGTGCGGCACCCAGGTGTCCACCACGGGTTTCGTCTTCCACTTTTGTATGTCGGCGGGGACTCCAGCGATCAGCACCTGCAAAGACACAAGAAGCACGTCCGTGCTAGTTTCAACTTCTACTCGAGATGAAATTCTCGCCAACGAGGAAAAAGAGGTTAATGATGTTAGAGTTTTGTCCAGAGTTTCAACCAGATACCTCACTCTTAATAGCTGATTAGAGCTTCGTGGTTTCTAAACCCAACAAGTTAGATATAGTTTTTGAGAAGGAGAGGTCTTTCACCTCTTTGAATTGATTATAAATTAAACAGAGCTATTTAGGGCTTCTCTTTCATAATTAAAAAAGACTAGAACTCTAGATATCTTTGCCTTACTTTGAGGCTGACTCCATTCATGTGGCAAGGTCTTTGTGAAGAGGATACAGCTATTTTTTGACGTATTTTTGTTGGTGGGCCAATGAGAATTCGGCTCATTTCATTACCAGACCATGTACTAGACCGGAAAGAGTGGGATAAAGGTGGGAGAGAGCTTCACATACCCTGGTGAAGAAATCCGGGGGCGAGAAAAAGTCGAAATGGCGCTTGGAAAATGCCTTGTCCCATCCCAGGGTCATCATCACCTTCAACTGGAATTCACACAAAAAAGAATGAGTTGAGAGAATTCATCACATCTCAAAGACTGGACTGCTGATTATTTCACATCAACAACCATGGGACGCAATTTCATGGTCAGGTCAGAAACTCACAGTCAATTTCATCACCACGGGTTTGTGTGCCAGGGGAAGGAAAACCGACCCTGCACAATTCTCCAAGAGAAATCTAGGCTTCAGAACATAACCACATCCGCCATTTGACCGGAAACGGCCGTGTGCTAGCCAAAGCTCCTTACCATAACCCTGCATCACATATCAGCAAACACACCCAAAAAATATAACTGTTGGAGCCAATTATTCACCATCAATCGTAAAAACTAACGCAAAATTCCTGAAGCCACTTGTAATTGCAATAAAAAGTACACATTCATCACAAAAGTTGCAAACAAAAGTTACCGGTTCACTTGATACTGTTTCAATACTCCCATTAAAAAGGCCTTACCTGCATGTTCATGGCCACCATTTGAGCTCCGTGATTCCAAGCCAAGACAGGGTTGTAATTCGATGAGTCTATCCGAGTTCCAGCCGGATACACACGCAAGATGTTCCGCTCCGTGAACCTGTCAAACAAGAAGCCCGCATGAGATGCACTCCTTGTTTAGTAGATAAATATTGTATCATGTAAGTGGAACTAATACATTCAATCTTGATATAATGTGTACAAAGGTATTGCCTTAAGTGTATCTTGTACTGAAAAGGACAATCGGTGCAAGAGAGGCTTACTTGACGAGAACCTCAGGGAACTCCTCCGCAACGTCTTTCACCTTGGCCTCCGCGAGACTGATGCGCTTCACTTCCGCTTCATCCACCAGCCGGTCCTTCAACGCAGTGCCCTTCACGGGCTTCACCTGCCGGATGGTGATCAGACGACAGTAGTTCGGGTTCTTCTTGCTGTCGTCATCGTCGCTGTCGCTGTCTTTTGGTGATGCACCCTTGGCTGCACCAGTAGGCGATGCAGCCTGTCAAAACAAAAAACAACAGACTTAAAGGTGAGACCCCCGCTTTTTCTCTTGAAATAAGTTATCAGCTTTGTAGAAAACCAGCTCAGAGAAGAGAAAGGCAGGTTGACCTCATGCAAACTCTCTCTACGCTCTCAAAGCCGACCTTACGAACCACCAAGCTCTTCCTGACATCATCTAAGAAGGATGATGAAGGCCACCAACCTCTAGAATTGATCTAAGAACTGTTAAGACTGTAGAGTTTTCAAGTTAAACTCTTCTGTTTCACGCACAGAATGATTACCTCATTTATCCGTAGGCTTTCAACCCCGTCACTCAGAGGCTCCTTCCGCTTATCCTGCTTCTGCAGCTCCTTCACCACGCCCTTGCTCTGCGCCACCGTCTTGGGAGACGGCGCACCTTCGAGGTACTCTTTCGGCGGCTTGGTCGACACGATGATCCGTCCCTTCAAGTCCTCCGGAGACGGAAACTGTTTCAAGGCGTCATTCGTGGGCGGATAAAACAAGGCGTCCCCAAAAATGCGAGTTATCATCTGCGAACACCAAAGAAACAGCATCATCTCAGAATGAACTTAGTCTGGAGTTCCAGACAAGAACGGACCATCAAGGATCGGGAATTGCGAACCTCTGCAGCCTTCTCCTGAAGCTCGGAAGTAAGGTGATCCTCTAGAGTCACGCAAACCGGGTACGGCGAGTGGTGGAACGCATTGTCCTTGATGGCTTGCAAGCACTTGGCAAACGTCACGGGATCCGTCAGTGTGCTGCACACACATCCACACAACCACATCAAAATCTCCAACACATGAAAGACTCTCCAAAGTAAGCAACCAAGTCCACCGCATTGGGGGAATTGGATCTACTTACTTTCCGTGCGTGACTTTGATGCCGCCCTTGTCATCCGGCCACAGGTCCAGCTCCACGACGCGCACGCCGCGCTGCAGCGCGGCAATGATCGGCGCGTCGCTGCTGGAGCTGCTGAGCTGATTGCCCGTCAAGTACGAGTTGTGGCCAGTGAAGATCCAGTAGTGCGAGATCGGGTGCGTCATATCCTGGTAAATCTGTCGCACCCAGAAAAAAAAAACATAGACCATCAATCCATGAATCCCATAAAACCTAACCCCGGCTTCCACAGAACTCAGCCGAGCCCTACCTCGGGGATGAGCGCGCCGTTGAGCTTGGGATTCAGGATGTAGCTGATGAAGTCCTGCTTGTTCATCTCCGAGGAGTGCAGCTTGGGCACCAGGCTGATCCCCTTGCGGTTCTGCTCCAGCAGCCTCTTCGCGTCCTCGAGCGTCAGCTTCTCCTCGCCCTGCTCGCGGTGCAGGAACCCCAGCAGCTCCTCCGCGCCCATCTTGCCATTGCCATTCGCATACTTGTCGAACACCTCCGCCGCAAGGTCCAACCCCATCTGCCCCAGCTTCATCTTCCTGCAAAACGGCGAACACATCTTCTATCGACTAATCCCTCTCGACAATCTCTAGCAACGCCTCTCTCTCGCCTCGCCCTCCCCTAGTGCCACTCCCTCATTACAATCCTCACATGTGGATAAACTCCTACATGAATGCGTCAACCAGGCTCCGCGATGGCGGCGATTTTTTCGGAAGAGTGTTGGGGGGCCTGTGCCCGTGGGATCTACCGCCCGGGTACATCCATGCTCCGAATCCATGGACTCTCGTGATTTGGAGTCCCGTGTTGGTTTTGGGTTGTCCGTATCGTGGCTGGTGGTATTTGCAGTGCCGGGATTAGGAGACCGGTGGGCCCACCGGCACTCGGTCGGTGGCTGCCTGGGACCCGGGATGTGTTGGCCGGCCGCTTTACACTACGATGGAGAAGTACATTGGTCGGTTGAAGGATTTGATGGTAGGTTGGTGAAGATGAAAAGACGATTTTTAAAATGTCTTGATCTTTTGTTCAAGTCGGGTTATTTTAAAACTAAGTTTCTTGATGGAGGTTCTCCAAGAAACTTGGATTTTGGAGGACTTCCTTCCAAAAGAGTGTCGTTATGTAGGCAACCATGTCAATTTTTTCATCCGTGTGCAAAGTTCTCCGCTGAGGGACTCTTCACCGTAGTGTAAACCTTCACTAGATACGAGTCTCACTCTTGGCCAGTTATATTCTAGGATTCCCCTTTTATTCTTGACTGGTGGCCTTCTCCACTGTAGAGTAAAGTGTTCGATGTCCTATAACCACCAACTTAAGCACCTAAACATATTTAAATAGCATTGGTGTATAACAGGTGTATTTTTGTAATCAGAATAGAACATCAAAAAATTTACATTTTTTTCGGGCTGTAAGCTTCCTACATTGAGATAGTTACCAATTTTTATTTTTTTAGTTTTTTTTATTAATAGTTTTTTAATTGTAACCCACTATCTCTTATAGAATTTGCCACTACAAGTAGTACCAATATTGACCTTGTCACTCTTTATAACCGTGATAAAAAATTTCACAGACCAAGCATTGAAAATGCCAAAAACAAAATGATTGCCTCTAAAGTAATGTGATCCTACAACGCCAATAAAATAAAGGTGGGGACTACCTTATAGGTGGCAATCTTGTTGGTGGTTGTGCTACCTTAAACCCATTGTAGTAGAAGTCAGTGGAGCGAACAAATACTTTATTTACGATGGCTTCCTTTGAGAACCGTGGTTCTTCTTCTTCTTAGTAGAAATCATATATTTAAGATATTGGCCTTCAAATGATAGAACCTAAGAGACAATTGGTTGGTCATGGGATGCAATTCACTATGCTTCTAAGAGCATCTCCACCCTTGACGCCAACTCGGCCACACTAGGCTGGGTGACGCCCATGTGGAGTAATCACGCTTACAATTTTAGGGTACTCATTTTGCAGCGCTATTGGGGTGCGACCAAGAAACACGAGCCAAGGAAACCGGGATTGGAAACAAGTCCGCCGCATTTTTAATGAGAACACCACTTTTTGGTTGAGAGCTCATATCAAACAACAAATAAAGCGACTATCTGGAATACCTTCTCTAGCTGCAATGATATGCGATGTCAAATAGTCGCAGCCACTCCCGTGTTGCCACGAGGCGGCATAGGAATGGTCACATGCGACGGGAAATTTTAGGAGGTACAAGGAGAATTCCTCAAATTTGGTGTAGGGGAGCTTGGCCGCCCACCAGGCTGATAGAGTGAGAATCCGAGATGACGTTTGTGGTGGAAGATTTACTTTCCAAAACCACACCATACTGGTGTCTTTTTCCACGGCCATGTCCCCATGTGAAGATGCTCTAAGGTAGGTGTTGGATATAGAACATCCACCTTAGTAGTGGCAAAATAAAAATTATAGTTTTAGTTTTCATTTGAGAAGATTTACTCAAGATTTTCTTATGGAACTTGCGAGGCTTTGACAACGTGGAGAAAGGGAGCTTTTGAAGAGGACTAAAGTAGGGGCTAAGACTTTCTTTACAGTAGCATAACTCGTTAATTTATAATGAAGCTCACTTGTATAACTTCATGTATTAAACCTCCAAAGGACCAAGTGTCTGTAATTTTGACTGCAATTATCTTCCAATCTGTATGGTCGAAATTCACAAAAAAATTACCACATTATCTCATATAAATTTAGAAGAAGAATAAAAATTTCATTTTCAAAAAACTAATCATGGCAAATTTAAATCAATAAAGTAGAGTTTTTCTAAAATGTCTTGATCCATGAGGGGTTAATGCACATTAACTCCCTTCGTTTGTAACTTAACTCCCTACATTGTAGCAAAACATCCCATAAAATCTATTGTAGTCAAGATATGTGTTCAAACAATGTCTATAACATAGGATAATATATGATTTACATAATATTTCTCTCTTTCTCTCTCTATGTATTTAATAACTCTATCATCACATTTTCCACAATTACATTTAAATTCCTGTAATTCTAGGGTACAATATTAGTGGAGGTCATTGACACAATCTTCAAAGACTGAATTTCTACGAAACACAATATCTTTTTGATAGTGCATATTACCTTGCTGTACCATTCTTCCACCATGAAACCCATAACTATTTCTTACTCTCTCCTTCAACTCAATGCCTTCGACGAGAATTGGCCCTGTGCCATTTCAATAACACGAAATGTTGATTTGTCCAAAAGTGAGCATGTCGCTTTTGGACATATGTCATAATATGTCATGAAGTTGGATAATGAAGCAACTTCCTCACTAACTTAGAGAATTAGGGGTTGTTTACATCTAGATGGTTTGGGCTGGAGCCCAAAGAATTCCCGAGTTGTAATTGGAGTAAAGAATTGGTACCCCGGAGATGGGTTTACATCAAGCAAAATATGGGCTGTGGCCCAAAGTGTTTTCCGTGGATGAGAAACCTAGTTGGAATCCTACATGGCAGATTTGAATAGTGTTTTACGAAACTTAAGGAGACTTATTTCCTACAACCTCTAGGAGGATGTATTTCCGGAAGGCCGGGAGAGTATTTTTCAAAACGAATTTCAGCCAATCATTTATAATATTTTACTACTGACATTTACTGTTGACACTCACTGCTGCAATTTACTGCTGAAGTTAACATTACTGCTGGCATTTACAGCTGAAGTTATCATTTACTGCTGATATTTACTGCTGAAGTTATCATTTACTGCTGACATTTACTACTGAAATTTACTGCAGAAGTTACATTTATATTTTTGTAATTTAAATAATGCAAATTCTTTCACTGTGGGGTAGTTCTCAAAAGAGCCCATTTTCATATAACTACTTAAAAATTCAGCCCAAGTACACAATGGGCCACAACCCTTCTATTCGGGTTTACATCTAAACTTTGGGCCACAACCCACTTAGAACTCCCTTGTTTGGTGGAAGGTACCCCGCTTACAATGGTTTCATCCTTCAAGCGGGGTACCACTTGTGTCTATGGGCTCCAACCCAAACTTTCAGGTGTAAACGGCCCCTTAGGTTGTCCTTGCTCAAGCACTCATAAACTTTAGTCGACACCAAAAAAAACTGCCGTTCATTTCTCATGGATAATAATCCTTTCAATGTCCAAAAACAATCGATGTACAGTACCCAACAGCTAAGATATGGACATAGCAATTCTAGGGATAGTGTCCTACACTACTTCCAATTTTGAAGAAGAAGAAGAACTTTGATTTCCAAAGGGGGCCGGAGTGAATAAAGTGTTTGTTTGTTCCACCACCAAATCCATGTCCATTGCCAACTTTGACACCCTCTTGAGGGCTACAATATTGTTACTTTGCCATGAAATTTTGGGGACAATATCACCTCTATGTTGACAACATGCTTACAAAATTTAAAGTCGAAGAGTTTTATACAAAAAAAGATATACAAGATTTACCAACATGGGGTAGCTGTGAGAAAAGTTTCACAACTGCCAACTTTGACACCCTCCCAAGGATTGAGGATATTTCTTTTGCCCATGGAATTTTTGGAGTGAAAACATCTTTATGTTGATTATATGTGTGAAAAATTACAAGTCCAAAAGATCCACACAAAATAATAATATTCCAAATCTACTAACATGTGTAGTTGTGAGAAACAAACGGGAAAACCATTTTACTACTTCCAACTTTGACACCGTTCCTTGGGCTGAGATTTGTTGTTTCAACATGAAATTTTTGGCACAAGATCATCTTTATGTTGATAACATGTGTGAAAAGTTTCAAGGCAAGGAAATGTATTCCAAAAAAATATTTAAAATCTACTAACATGGGGGGTAGCTATGAGAAAAGTTTTAGAGCTGCCTACTTTGACACCGTCTTAGAGATTAAAAAATCATTTTCCATGGAATTTTTGGCTTGAAACCATCTCTACATTGATAACAATTGTGGGAAGTTTCAAATCCAAAAGATCCACATAAAAAACATACTCCATATCTGTACACTAGTTGGATTACAATTTATATTTCTAATTATTGAAAATTTGATTGTAGCTCTAAATAGGTAAGAGCTAAAGAAGAAGAACGTCGGTTTCCGGAGGAGGCCGGCGTGAATAAAGTGTCCGTAGGTAAGAGCTACATAAGAATATGAGTTTTATCTCATTGAACATGTAAAGAATTAGCTTATGCCATCTTAAAAAATATTGAGGGTAAGCACATTAGGCAATTTCAAAAACTTTTGCTACAAACCTCTATCAGATATGATATTTTCAATACAAATTAACCCTTAAATGTCAGAGCCAGCCCGAGGGGCTTGGTTTTTTCATTTTTCAACTCACTTTGACCATGATTTTCTAATGATGGATATTCATTTCAGTGATTTTTCTTTCTCAAAATTCTCTGAATGTATAATAAAAATCATGTGATGTAACTAGAATGTAAATGGTAGCTAAATATGGGTGTTAAAATTCAAAGATTCTATAAAATTTCTATAGAAAGATTTGTCATTTAAGGGTTAAGGTAAGCCCCCTATAATGAACAAAAATCCATAGCCAACACCTATAAAATTGGGGTATATCCAACCTTCTTCCATCCCATAACCACCAACTCAGCTTCATATGGAGGTTTGCTATTAGTCAAGACCCTTACTTTTGGTCGTTGGTTATGGGGGGTACCTACTGTTGGCCACCCACTAAACATGGGTGCATAGTTTGAAAATTCATAACTAATTCAATTTTCATCGAAAAAAAATGAAATCACTTGGGTTGGAATTGTAATTCTATTAGCTATCACTAAAAAACAATAGTATAATTATCTCGTCCCTCCATAAATGCACATTCCTTAACTTGTCGGTTTTAGGGGGGCTTACCTTAGTAACAATGTTTTATTTGAAATTGTCAATGATACACATTCCATAGCGTGAAACTTTCACTCTTAGATGAGTCACCCTTTTTGGACAAGGTCCAACTCCTAAAATGAATTTCTCATGAAAATTAGATATCTTGATTTTTTTATCTCAATTTATTTTCTTTTCCTCAATATTTAAATTTTTCTTTACTTTTCCTTTACCTCAAAATTTTGGTGTATATGGAACTAACATAATGGTATAAAATTCATGATTTTCGTAGTTCAAAACCTAAACACCAAATGAAGTCAAGTTTGCTTGTCGATTCTCTTACCCATAGAGTATTGTGACTATGTTTCACAAAATCCACTGCCTATTTGTCTATAAAAAATCAGACAATGTACTACTATTTTCAATCAAAGGGTCTCAAATTTTAGTACAACCAAAAAGACATTCAAAACATTCCATAATCTTAGACCATGCAGATTATAAGATTCATGTATTTGAAGGACACAATATATTTTTTTCCACCTTGTACGAACACATTAAGCGTACTCATAAATTCCCTTAAATTTTATAGAACTATTTTAAGTCACTGCACGCCAAAAAAAAAATCACAAACAATTCGAGAAATAAGATGAAAAATTCCAAACAAGAAAACAAAGCTCCCACGGTCATAAATACCATGTGCTTTTGCCGTGGCCAGCTGCTCCAAGCTGTAAAAGGACGGAATCCCTATAATTAGCACAGATATCATTCCCAATGCAGCCTCATCTTTTAAAAGCGTGTATCATGTTTCATCAAATCACTCTACTGTACCGTTGTTGCTTGGGCCAGACCAAGATCCAACCGTCCCGGTCCTCGAGATCCCCGACGTGTTTCAATCCGTGCCGTTCGCCCAACCGTCCACCTCCAGAATCACGGCTCCGCCTCTCAACGACCCTCGCTAACATATTGGTAGATTGTGAGAGTCAAGATGAAACAAGGGCGTAGATTCCAGATGCAAGTGAGCCCAGAATCTAGATCCTTGTCTTGATGCTCACGTGGCGAGTGTGTCGGTGCGGCGGGTCACGGGTGATATGTGTAGCTCCATTTTCTCCAAGTACGCCTTTGGAGTGCATGAGACCCAAAATGGGACTCTATCTCAATTTGCATGACATTCATAAGAAATAGGTTGTTGAATTTGAAGTTTTGATTTGCGCACGACGCTCTACGAATATCATGGTTTGGTGTTGTTGAACTCGTGGAAAAGTTAGAAATATAACACAAAATACATTGAATACACTAAAATACAATGAATATCATGCCGCATACTATGTTGTATTTCATACACATGTAAAATGGGTTTGGTCTTAGATTTTGATTGATATTTGTCTTTAAGAGATTCTTTATTGTTTTGTGACTGTTGACCTCTTTCATCGCATACAAATTTTTTTGTTTTAATTCGTATGGGTTTGGAACATTTTTGTATACGATCAAGGAGACAAAAGTGAAAAAATCATCAATAACCATGTATAAATGTTTTCTTTACATATGGTATGTCAATGTGAAGCTATCAACCTAGTGCACATGTGAACCACTTTTATTCATGGTACAAGAATTCTTGGAGGAACCTATTGATATAGAAAGTAGTATGCCCTCCAAAGTCCACAATTTTTATTACCAATATATAGTAATTTTAAACACTATAATCTATTCCATCAACTGTTGGATGTTGTGCAAATTTTTCTCAAAATTGAGGTCATGGTTTAACCCCTAAAGGACCACGACCACTTTTGCTCTAAAACCAGTCCAAAACTGCCATTGCCAAAAAGAGACATGAAAATCACATTTTAAAGTGAATTTTGGATTTCAACTGTAAGCTCTTAAAATAGACTTCTATATAAACATGCCACAAAATTTTGGTTGCAATCCACCGCATGGGTTGATAGATTTTAGTGTTTGAAGTCAAAACAATAGTTCATTTTCTTCCCTGCGTTGAGTAGATCAACAGACTTTGGCTTCACTATGTATCAAATTTTTGCATTGTACAAGGTCTAAATCTTTTACCATTGTCTTAAGCATGATGTTATTTCCCTACACACCAATTTTTAGAGGTAAAAAAGGGGTGTAGCATATTCAAAACAAGTGTGCAAGGAGTGGAGGTTCAAAAATTGCCATTTCACGTTTTATTTTTTTGTGAACTACGTATGTATTTGAATGATAATCCAAACGGTCAATAAGAAGGTTTTCACCACATATTGTTGTTGAAAAAATAAAAAGTGAAAAATATGAAGATCTCTAGGTTTTATGTAGAATAGATGAATTTTTTTTCCCGCGTTGCCCAACAATGTGTGAAAATGTTTGACTTGGAATAAAATACCTTTTTACACTAAAGACAAGAATTTTTTTTAAATTTCCAAAGAAGGAAATATTCTTTATATGTGTGAAAAATCTCAATGTCAATAGAAACTTTTGTCAAAAAAATTGAAGGTGCCCGGAGTCCCCACTTTTGGCTTTAAGTGGTACTAACTTTCAAATCACAAATCCAAAAATAAAATAAAAATATCTCCACAGAGCTCTTATCAGAGGCAATCTAGAATAAAAATTTCAGAGAAAAATGATATTTTTTCAAATTTTAGAAACCCGTCCAAAATCAGAATTCCCCCCGAAGGAGATTTGGTCCTTTAGGGGTGAAATTCAATTATGTAGGGTTGGATACTTAAATTAGGCATTGTATTTCCATCAAAGTTAGCTCAAAGAAAAAAAATCAGCACATTTTTTGGTTTTGGAGAAACAAGCACAAAGTTCCAAAGGGTTAATGCATAGGTTTCAGATGTGGGCAGAATTTAGCTTTTAGTGCCGAGCATAATAGCAAGACCTAGGAGATTCTATGAGTGTGACACCCTTTAGTGCCAAGCATAATAGCAAGACCTAGGAGATTCTATGAGGGTGATAGATTGTGCATGACACAATGTATACATTGGATATATATCACTACGACACTAATTCACTATAATCATTGTAGTTTGCTGAAGCCTACATCAATTTCCGCACCAATGGTCTCATTAGAATCATCGTAACATGTGCTACGTCTAATGTGAAGAATGTTTTGGCGCTTGTTTACTCCATTGACTGTGACAATGCGTTTTCACCTTCCCAATGACTATGTTTGGGCCTCTCATGCACTAAAGGGTTAAGGTAGAGTACACTATTTTCATAAGTTCAACATGTTTGGGATAATGATCTTCCGATGTGTGAAAGCTCAAATCCACTTGATTTTGAAAATAGACTCATTGAAGATTTTTGTATGACTTAGGGCCGCTTCACACTATGCCCAAGTCGAGAGGCCGACCGTCAAAATGAGTGGCCAAACTATGGCGAGAGGCCAAACTTTTTTGCCAAAAAAATACATTAAATAATATAGATTGAAGGTTTGGCCGGTTGTGGTGTGAAGCCCCAAAGGCCAAGTCCAAAGTCCAAACCCCATATCATTACGCCAAAAAAAATCAGCCCAAAAAAATCAGCCAATCAAAATCAGCCAAAAAAATCAGCCAAAAAAATCAGCCAAAAAAATTCAGCCCAAAAATTCAGTCTCTTTCATCTAACGGTCTAGATCTTGTCACTTTTTGATTATTTTTATAAAAAAAATCGACGGACTCTCGATTGTAGTTTGGGTCGAGCAAAATGGGCGACCCAAGTTTTGCTCGAGAGGCCGTCGCTTTGGCGCCAAAACTACCCAAAAGTGTTGCCTTGTAGGACGACGGCCTTTGGAGTTTGGGCACAAGTGTGAAGGCCCAAAGTCCGGACTTTGGGTATTCTAGCAATCTCATTGGTGGAAATCGACGGCCTCTTGACTTGGCCACCAAGTGTGAAGCGGCCCTTATTGATGTAAGTCCTTGTAGAGCCTTGTAATTGTTAGGAGAGTGTTCCACTCTTATACTAATATCATCCACCAATCACTTTCCACTATTTTGGTATATCTTTTTCTACAATTAGGTATAGTCAACTTCCTCTACAACAACTTTGTTCGTTTGTCTCCTACAAAGAGCACTTGTTATATTGAAATGGCTTTGATTTAGGAATTTGCAATGTAAGGAGGGCAAGTCAAATTCATAAATCTATGATTCACTAATACATCAACGTATGATAAGAATAGATTATGCTATACTTCATTCAAGTCACTAGTATGCTTGGTTGTTGATTGGTCCTTGGTTTAAAGTAGGCCTAAGTAGTAGCAATATCAAGTTTAGATACCTTATAACCACCAGCTTAAGCTCTATGAACCATATACAGCAATGAAAAATGAGGGAATTCTTGTTTTCTTGTAATTGAAACAGAGCATCATGATTTTGCAAAGTTAGCAATGACCTAATCTTTGCCATAGAATTTTTCCCATGTCCACTACAAATTGTGCCAATACTGACCATGTCGCTTTCTAAACCGTGATAAAAAACTTCACTAACCAATTGTTGGAGATGTTGAAAACAAAATAATGTGGCTCTAAAGTTAAATGATCCTATACCCTCACTAAAGTAATAGTGGTCACAACCTTATTGGTGGTTGCCCTACCTTATTGGTGGACATTATAAAATCACTCTCAATCGACAAATCAAGGTGGACCACGGTGCACAACTGGTTACTTATGTGTAGGTAATGCAAATAGGAAATTTGACGTTACTCCCAACAAACCCAAACGGCCGTAAGTGCTACGAGAGTGTTTTCTTGTAGGATGGGCTCTTGTCTTGATGACATGGGAGACTATGAAGATCATTTTTTGACCACCTGATATTGTGGAGGGGATCTACAAGCATTTTTTGGCAAATTTTATGCCAATTTTGAGGCAAGCGTTCGGGGTTAGGGTTTATGCCACTCATCAAAGCCACTATTGTTCCTTTAAGGAGGACGATGATATATTCGTACGCAACGTATACACCTTTCTCTGAAAACATCAATGATCCGATGGGGATCCCACGAGGGGTCACGAAAACTCGTCCACATATACCGCATGCAAATAGCCCACTAGCAAAAGTCAACAACTACAAATCACAATAACACTTTCTACGCGGAAATACTATGGAAATGTTGTTTGGCCCGCACAAAATCTCCTTTCTTGCGAATCCATTAGACTACCGCTCAATGTCTCACTGCATTTGTAGGATGCACACAAGTCCATACAAGTTATCAGAGTTTGCGGATCATGGAGTGATGAGCTATTCGTAGAGCTATTTGCACAATACTTCAAAAGTGACTACTTATAGGCATGCCGTCCTTAACCCTTTAATCCCTAAAGGCCCAAGGTATTCTCACAAAAAACATTTCAAAACTGCTTCAATGTATAAGGAGGATTTTTATTATCAATTTTTTTTCTACATCAAAGTGTAGGTTTTCATTTAAGATTTCTTAGCGTCCTTTCAAAATTTTATAAACTTTGACCACATGTTAACCATAAACCTTGACCACATTTTTGAAAATTTATAGTGTTTGAGGTAGAGAAAATGGTTCATTATCTTCCTTGCATTGAGTGGATTAACAGACTTTTACCTCACTTGGTGTCAAATTTTTTGCACTACACAAGGTCTAAATTTTATACCATCATGTTAAGCATGACATCAGTTCATTACACACCAATTTTTAGTAGTAGAAAAGGGGTGTAGCACATTCAAGACAATTGTGCAAAGAGTGGAGGTTCAAAAATTGCCAATTCACATTATATTTTTTTGTGAATCAAATATGATCTAGAATGAGAATCCAAACGGTCAATAAGAAGGTTTGCACCACATCTTGTAGTAGAAAAAAGAAAATGTAAAAAATGAAGATCTCTAAGTTTTATGTGGAAAAGAAGAAGTTTTTTGGGTACCTTGCTTGACAATGTGTGACAATGTTTGACTTGGAATAATGTACTATCTTTTCCTAAAGACAAGAAATGTTTTTTGACAACATTAAAAGAAATAATATTACTTTCTATTATTGTAAATATCACATTTGATAGAGTGTTCTGACAAAAGTTTTTGAAGTTGCCCAATGTGCCTCCTTCCTCCATTTGAGACTCAAAACCCTGTAACTTTATCATTAAATATTAGACTTACGAAAAAATTGTACCTACACAAAGCTTTTAATTATGTCCATCTACTGTAAAAATTTCAAACGTTTTAAATGGACACCATAAGAACCTACGCAAACCTTCAAGAGTCCCCCAAGGTGACTCTGGGCCTTTAGGGGTTAAGGACGAGGCCAAAGCGACCATGGACAAAATCTACAAGATCTGTAGAGTGCTCTGACCATCATCAAGGCAACGGGTACATTGCGTCCATGGTCCCTGTGGCCTTGTCCTTAACCCTTTATCGCCCAGGAAGCCCGAAATGGGACTCCGGAGGTGCTAAACCTCAATTTGCATGAAATACATGAAGAATTAGGCTTTAAGATACAAGGTTCAGATTTGTGCACACATTACATAAACACTCTTCAACAATTAGATCATGATTTGGATTTATAAAACTCTTGGAAAAGCTAGGAATACAACACAAAATACATCAAATACACTAAAATATAGTAAATACAGTGAATATTATGTTGGATGTGGCATACTATAATGTATTTCACACACATGCACATTGATTTTGGTCTTAAATTGTAAATGAACTTAGTCTTGAAGACATTTTTCATTGTTTTGTGATTGTTGATCTCCCTTTTTGACTTGTATAAGGTTGGAACATTTTTCTTATACAATCAAGTAGAAAAAGGCAAAAAAATCACCAACAATTGTGTATAAATATTTTCATCACATATGATATGTCAGTGCAAAGCTATCAACCTAGTGCACATGTGAATCACTCTTATTCAAAGTACAAAAAATCTTGCAAGAATCTATTGATGGTTAAAGTAGTACACCCTCCAAATTCCACAGTTTTCACTACCAATATACGGCAACTTTAAACACTATAATCTATTCCACCAACCGTTGGATGCTGTGCAAAATTTCCCCAAAGATCAAGTCATGGGTTAAATTCAATTCTATTAGGTTAGATATTAATATTAGGCATTGTATTTCCATCAAATCCGGTTCAAAGAAAAAAATCACCAAAAATCTTGGTTTTCCAGAATCAGGTCCTCGGCGGTTAAGGGTAAGTTAGCATCCTCCTTCATAAGCAGGTGGTAAACGTGGAGATTCTTTGATATATCCCGAAAGGCCCAAGACATTTTAGAGGAGTCTCTACTCCGTTGATTATAATATGCCCAAAATAACTTTTTGAGAAGATAACTGCAGGATCATCTTCTAAACTTGTATGTGATGGTGTGGTTAAAATTTTGTGAATTTATCTTTCAATCCGTATGGTCAAAATTCACAAAATTTTAATCAAAATTTTACTTGTGTAATTAAATGTTACTTGTAGTAAAAAAATTACTTGTGTAATTCACAAAAAAATTACTTGTGGCAAAATTTAATTCACAAAATTTTAATCAAAATTTTGTGAATTCTAGTACACAAGTAATTTTTTACACAAAAGTGAAAAAAATTGTACCGCGTAGGTGCGCTTGTGCCTTTACGGGATATTCTTGGGACTGAAATTAGGGTTGAGGGAAAATGATGTCGTGATTGATTCGCAGGCACGATGCAGCGTCGTCGTCGTTATGGCGTCTGGCAATTGGTGTGTGTGTTGCTCGCGTGGTGGGGTGCATCAGCTCGGGGAGACGAGGATGCGCTGTCGAGGTTCAAGGCGTACTTGAGGATCGACACATCGCATCCGAATGTGGACTATGGCGCAGCCGCGGACTTCCTCCTCGCGCAAGCGCGCGAGGTGGGGCTGGAGGCGCGCCGGCTGGAGTTCGTGGAGAAGAAGCCCGTGGTGTTGATGTCGTGGGCCGGGTCCGACGCATCGCTCCCATCCGTGTTGCTTAACTCGCACATGGACGTGGTGCCTGCGGAGCGAACCAAGTGGAAGCACGACCCTTTCGCGGCCGTTGAGGTGAGTGGGGTTGAGTCTTCGTGGGTGGATTGCAGGGCTTAGGTTTTTTGTTTGTGCAATTGACGTGGTTGCAATGGAACAAAAATTGCCCACTCCTCATCCATGTGAAGAATGGAGAATGGCTTACCCTGCCAACCTTCTCTCCCATCTTTAATCTTTACAGAAATCCTTCCGCAGAACGGCGTGACACCCATTAAGGGATATGGTAGAGTAGTTTACAGTTTTTGGTTCTTCAGTTGATACGATCTAGGGTTTAGGGTTTTGGTGAGCAAAGGATATGGTATGTTTTTTAGGATTTTGGGTTTTATGGATTTAATGGTATGGTTTTTTAGAGTTGTGGGTTTTAGGGTTTTATAGCATGTTATGGTATGGGTTTTAGGGTTGTGGCTTTTATGGGTTTTAGGTTTTTTAAGGGTTTAGGGTTTTGCAGTTGATATGGTTGCAAATTGGCAATGCAGGACGCCGAGGGCGACATCTATGGAAGGGGTGCCCAGGACATGAAGGGCGTGGGGATGCAGTACCTGGAGGCTGTCCGCTTGCTCAACACCACCACCAGCTTCCGCCCCACGCGCTCCATCCACATCTCCTACGTCCCAGACGAAGAGCCCGGCGGCACCGACGGCATGGCAAGATTCGCCTCGTCCCCGGAATTCTCCAGCCTCAACGTCGGCATCACCCTGGACGAAGGCCTGGCATGCGCGGAGGATTTCTACCGGGTTTTCTTCGGGGAGCGGTCGGCGTGGCGGCTTATCATCAAAGCGGTCGGGGCGCCGGGGCATGGCTCGAAGCTCTTCGATGGGAGCGCCATGGAGAGGCTGCGTGAGAGCTTGGGCGCCGTTTACAAGTACCGCGAGAACCAGTTTGAGATGCTGAAACAAGGCTTGCGAACGGAGGGCGAGGTTGTGGCGGTCAATAATGTGTTTCTACGAGCGGGGACTCCAACGCCTGAGGTATACTCCTTAAATCAACTGAAGTAGGGTTTAGGGTTAAGGTGCTTGATCAGATGAAGGAGGGTTTACGGTTCACGGGCTTGATCTCTCCTAATGTGTGGTTTTGGGTTTAGGGTCATGTGATGCACCTGCAACTATCAGAAGAGCTTAGGCTCATCTCTCCTCATGTGTCGTCTTTGGGTTTAGGGTTTTGTGACGAACGTGAGTTCCTAGGGTTTAGGGTTTAGGGTGTCCTTAATCCCTTCTCATGTGGTTTTTGGAGTCTAGGGTTTCGTAATGAACCTGCAACCATCAGAAGCAGAGGCAGGGTTCGACATTCGTGTGCCACCACTGGTGGACATTGAGGAGCTCAAGGCAGAAATTGCTACCAAGTGGGCGCCTGCTTCTCGCAATCTCACCTACACTGTAAGAACACGTCCATGGTTTTGATGTCAACATCGGTTTATGATGAAATTATGTATCAGTAGAGCTATTTGTAACATCACTCAAAGTCACAAGAAGATACGCCTCGTTTGATCTATTATGCTACTACTCTTCCCTCACTCTTTCTAGTTATCAGATCGATAGAAGAGCTTGGTAGTCTTTCATTTAGAATCCTTAGAAAAGGTCAATGGAAGAGTCCCTAAACTCAAGTCAAATTGTCTTTGTGAGTGAAGAAAGAGTTGGATGAGGTTCATCAGCCGTCTTCCTCTCAAATTATTTAGAGATGATTCTAATTCAACAGAGGGGGATATCTTGTTCGAACGTCTTGTGACTTAACAAAACAACTCTACTATGATCTTCAACTTGGTCATCTTCCAAAGCCAACTGTGAATGAAGTTGTTTGGTCTGAGATCAGTTCCATCTTGGTGCTCATGCAGTTCATACCACTGGCGCCACAGCCTTCCAAGGGCCTGCGGCTGGCAACAAGTGCGAGTGAGATGAACCCATGGTGGAACCTGTTAAGAGACGCTGTGCAGGGAGCAGGAGGGAAGCTGGGCGTTCCAATGGTGCGTCCATCCGCCACTGATTCCAGATACATCAGAAATCTGGGCACCCCTGCCTTTGGGTTCTCGCCCATGTCCAACACCCCTTCACTTCTTCATGACCACAACGAGGTACACCATCTCAGCCTCCTGGAAATGCCTGAGTTTTGACCTCTTTTCTCATTTTAAATTCAGTCTTATACACCTTTTAATTCATCTACAAACAGTTCGTGACCTCTTCTTCCTTAGCAAACGTGGCTGAATCCACTTCTAACTTGAGTCCAGAGAGCACGTCGCTCTTCCATAATTGGTAAGGATTACAATTTAGAGATTCTTCCATAAATCTATCGAGAGTAACCAAAGAGTAGTGTTTTATTAAGCAAAAGAGGGGTATCTTATTGAATCTTTGGGGGACTAACTCAACTGACACACCTGATCCCATCTTGTTGAGTGAGTTGCTTCACTCTGATGGACCTGTGATATGTGATGTAGTTCTTGAATGCGCGGGAGTATCTAAAGGGCATCAAAGTGTACAGCGAAATCATCAGGGCTTTTTCAGGTTACGTGGACAATACACGCTCTCCTAATTAAGTGGATATTTTCTTAGTATATATATTTGTCTGTTCGATTCATGTTCATAGGTCAATCAGAGATCATCAGTGAGGCCATCCGTGTAATTACGTGCTTTGTAGTAGGGCTTCATCTGTCGTTTTAGGCAATTTGCATTCAACCAACAAGTTGTTTGTGTTGTGTACAAGAACGTGCTTGTGCATTCGTTTGAAACTTCTTGATACGCTTTCTCATGTCTCTTAGAATTCAAGAGTTTTTTCCTAGTTTTGATATTCTGGTATTAATGAGGGATAATATGAGGGACTTTTCACGATCATGTTGGCTTCTGTTTTTGTTGTTTTCCGTAGGTTTTCGTGGTCATGGTGAACATATTTGGATACATTCTGTTGGAAGTGAAAAGATAAAATGTCTCTGTTGGATATCTAGATGCAATATGTTAAACTTGAAGCGATTGATTACACAGTGAGTTCTTTCTGTAAATTTGGGTCTCTGCGCCTGTAGCTCAGTGGATAGAGCGTCTGTTTCCTAAGCAGAAAGTCGTAGGTTCGACCCCTACCTGGCGCGGTGTTTAATTTTACTTGATTGATTCTGTTAAGTCGCAAATGAAGATCTCGACGACATTAATTTTGAATGTTTTTTTACTTTTTAGCAATTATTTTTTGTACTTTTGTTGCTGAATTTTTTGTTGGATTTTTTTAATAATTTTTAAGCAGTAGCTTTTTTTTTGTTGTTTCTTTCATATGTGTTGGACATATCACTTGTAATCTGTGTACATGACATTTCATGCTGTTTAATGAAAAGGATGAAATTTGATTGGGGCCAGTTTGTACAAAAATTCATGCTGATTCATGAAACTTGACAAAATATAATAGTACGTAAACGTCTTTCATACGTTCTAGGTGTACTGATTAGAGCTATTCTGTACAAAAGTCATGCTGATTCATGAAACGTATGAAGTTTGATTGGAGCCAGTTTGTACAAAAACTCATGCTCTTCTTGTCATTCTCAAGTCAATTTTACCCACATCCAAGGGTCCAAGGGATTTGTTTTTGACCTAAGTGCTCATGAGATCTGATAGATTATGAAGAACGTTATCTACAGGGGTACATTCCATTGCAACCCTTTTCACGGAAATCATTGTAGTTGGCCAATACTTCCATCAATTTGGAAGATACTCATCTTTCTTTCGCCTCTAAATTTTTCTTGAAAGTAGCCTGAAGCGCTTGCTAAGGGCCACTTCACACTTGGTGGCCAAGTCGAGAGGCCGTCGATTTCCACCAATGAGATTGCTAGAATGGCCAAAGTCCGGACTTTGGGCCTTCACACTTGAGCCCAAACTCCAAAGGCTGTCGTCCTACATGGCAACACTTTTGGGTAGTTTTGGCGCCAAAGCGACGGCCTCTCGAGCAAAACTATTGTCGCTCATTTTGCTCGACTCAAACTACAATCAAGAGTCCGTCGATTTTTTTAATTAAAATAATCAAAAAGTGACAAGATCTAGACCGTTAGATGAAAGAGACAGAATTTTTGGGCTGATTTTTTTTGGCTGATTTTTTGGGCTGATTTTTTTTGGGCTGATTTTTTTGGATGATTTTGATTGGCTGGTTTTTTTTGGCATAATGATATGGGGTTTGGACTTTCGACTTGGCCTTTGGGGCTTCACACCACGACCGGCCAAACCTTCAATCTATATTATTTAATGTATTTTTTTGGCAAAAAGGTTTGGCCTCTCGCCATAGTGTGGCCACTCATTTTGATGGTCAGCCTCTCGACTTGGGCATGGTGTGAAGCAGCCCTAACAACCCACAAATGGACGTAGGGAATAACCCTTTATTGCCTACACGGCTTTGGTAGAGTCGATTTTGGTGCTTAGATGGATGTCACTCTTTCCACGATTGCCTCTTGTCATTGCAGTACTCAAAATGCACTTAGAGCTTTGAGAGAGCTTTCCAATGCATCTCTCCGATCTCCAATCAATGCATGCATTGACAATCTACAGTGATTTTCGTGAAGTGAGGTGGCAATGAAATGTACCCACCGTGTAGATGATATTTTTCGTAATCGATTACTCTTGTAGATTCTCCCAAGGCCCTGGGGTCCATATAGGTGGTAAAGGGTTTAAGGTGGTTACGTGAAAGAGATTTACAATGCAGTTGTGGCAAGTGTGATCAATTTAGTCTTTAAATTTACATGGTAATGCATGTTGTGGTGCTAAGCTGCTTGTGTGACTCATCTTCATCTTAAATGTTCAAACATGTGGATGTGTGCAAATAGCATGTGAATTCACCCCCATAACTACGTGTGATTATCCATAAACACTCTTGAAGATATTCTATAAATTTTCTCAACAGTGAATCGTTGTTTGCATCAGAAACAAAGATAACTTAAAAGAATATTCTGAACGTGGTGAGTTTCCCTAGTTTTGGTGCCATCCAAATTTGAAGGAGACCATAGTTTGCGTTGAATTCTTGTACCTTTCGGGATAACGCTATCATTTGATGTTCACCCAAATCCCGCACACACATGAAACTTCTCTCCACATAAAATTTTGCTACAAGCCACTCAATGATAAAGACCACTCACTACCACATTGATTTCAAAAGCCCCTCCACACACTTGTTCGAGTCTTTGGCATGAAGTAGAAATAGCGGCAAACTGGTGTATTTCTTTGTCATGGCATGATTAATGGTACTCATGTTTTAATCATGTTTCCATGTTTAGGCATAGCCCCATGTTTCTGAGATGTCCCATTGAATATTCCACAGCATGGGGACCTTCATGATTGAGATTTCCTTATCAACTAGTAAATGAGTTTTGTTGCCTTTTGTTGAACTTTGTTACATATCTCTTGAGGACTCGGAATCCTTTAACGGCCCAGGGCGAATTGACCCCCTCGTTGGGAGTTATCTGAGGTGGGCCCCGTCTTCTATGCATGGGATCATTTTTCTAGGCCTCTTATTGTGGGGAGTCCGAGGCCTTTTTTTGGATTATTTTTGGACAAATTTGGAGCCCACGGCCATCGTTTACCTTACAGGACCTTCCCTTGCTATAATTAGGGCCCCATCCAAAAACAAAATAGGGGCAAGGTTTAGCTCCACCACCTCGTGGCCACCTTGGATAACTCCCAATGAGGGGGTCAATTTTCCCTGGGCCCCTTTAACGTCAAGTGGGAACCGTATATACGGGCACATATTTTACTTTGTGGAATACAAAATATATTTAAGTTTAGCAAGATTTACACTTTTAGATTAAGGATTCTTTAACTAACATCTTTCATTTGGAGGCCATTTCAATATCTGACCATTATTATGTTCAGATAAAACACCATATATGTGGAATATTGTGGCCACCAATGGGTCGTTTTGATGTTTAATCCTTTCGCACCGGGGTAGTCGTTTTTGGTGTATTTCCGTTTATAGCTCTTTGTCTGTAAGTTAGATGCATTTTTTTTGTTGCAATGTGTTAGGCACTTGTTCATACACTTCAAATGGAACAATTTCCGAGCCCATCGGTGCAAGCATTAGAGAGCTACAATGATTTATGTGGATCAACAATGAAATGTAGTATGTACCCTATGTCTAGATGTTGAGTCAAGAGTCAATTTATTTGATTATCTTCCGAAATGAAAATCAAGATTTGAATTGAAGTCTAGTTTAAATTACTTGGTAAAAAAAAGTGAAGTCAAGAGGTATATACAGAATTAACCCCTAAAGGACCAAGACATTTTCCCCTCAAAATCACTCCAAAATTGCCATTTTCAACGCATTCAACACGAAATTTTACAAAATGTTTTTTCTAAAATTTTAACCATAGGATCTTGTACCAGAGTTGTATGAGAGTGTGTGGTGAAAATTTTGGTAAGTTTGATTGCATAAATTGAAAGATATCAGCCTTTGAAGTGAGACATAATTTCTTTTTGAGGTCATACTAAACCCTTCAACAAGTTTCGACCACCTTCTATGGCAACTTTTTGCACTACGGGCCATGAATTTATTATGTTAACTTAAAAAGGATCATGTTAGGCACATGTGCACCAAATCTTAGAAGTAGAAGAGGTGTAGAAGATGTCCTAAAAAATCCTGCAATGCAACTATGTGCTGAGAATCAACAATACACTTTATATTTTGCATATATCATATCCTTCTCAAATTTTTGAAATTCACAAATCCGTACGGTAGATGCAAAGATCTCAATTTCCTTTCCAAGAGGACATTCTATTTCTTTTAAATGAACAAAAACTCGAATTTCTATTGAATTTAGAAGTTATCAAAGTTTAGTGACAATATTTGTGATATGTCACACTAAACTACTGCACTATTTGTATATGTAAGTGAGAATCAATTGAAACTTTTGAACTGTAAGTTAGAATTCCACGAAATTTGTGTCTATGCAAAGCTAATCAAAAGTTGTTTGTTCAAAAAAAAATCTCAAAAAATAATGCCTAGAATTGAGAACGTGGTACCTTACCCAAACTCAAAATGTCCCCCTAGGGGACTTTGGTCCTTTAGGGGTTAATGACACAATTAGAGCAGAGGTATTTTCCTAGCTATTTCAAGCCAAATGGCTTTCTAAATATTTGAAAATCTTGTTTTTCACAGTTTGGATTTGCATTCCCCAAAAGAATCGATTCTCAAAAAGTTTGAATGTGTATTGAAAATTTTGAACTCTTCTTCCTTGCCCAATGCTTCACCCGTCTCGTGTATGAGCAAGTGACATCATGTAGAAGCATGATAGTATAAAATTTAGACCATGTCCAATGTTAATGTTTGACACCAAGGGATGTCAAAGTTTGCTCATCCACTCAATGTAAAGAAGAAAATGAACCAATTTCTTCACTTTTGATGTGCACGGTCAAAGTTGTAATCATATTATCTTATAAGCATAGATCAAGACCTTACAATTTTCAATTGAAATAAACCTCTATTAACATTTCCACGTTCTACACTAGCCTAATGGACAATTTTGAAGTATTTTGTTGTGAAAAAATAGGGGTTAAATCACCCTCAATCAATAGTTTGAGATGGTCATCTTACACCATATTTCTAGTAAGGTAGTCTAGCACATCACCGCCACCTTCCTATCACTGCCACTCTATATTTGATCCCAATTCCACCCCATTTCCACCCATTCACTCCTAGTAAGCTCCAAATTAAGGCTTACTATTGGTCATGAACTCAACTTTAGGTAGGCGCTAATGGACATTACTTAGTGGCAAAATTACGCTAAACATGGCTGACCACTTTGAAAATTCATAACTAATCAACTTCTCGTTGGAAAAATGTGAAACCACTTGGGTTGAGATTTTACTTCTATTCGCTATAAATTTAAAAAAATGTATTGATATTGGGTTCTCTTTACACACGCGTTGCTTAATTTGTTGGTGATGTGGGATATACCTTAGTGTGAGATTGTACGATGGTGATTGAGATTAATCTAGTAGTTTGAATGATCCACTAACATCGTGCCCGCATCCTGCAAAGTTCTCATTTTCAAACTCAGAGCATTCCACTTAAAAAAAAGGATCTTTTAAACAAGGGTCGCCAGTCAATGCGATCTTGGAGATTGCAAATTTTGAACCATAACCACAATCAACTTTGTTAAGTGTCACGAAGCCCAATAGAACTGACCGGCACTGCTTTAATATGACAATTTGAATCGAAAAACATTCCAGCGTTTATGTGAGTCTTACTTGTAGGCCGTGAAATTTGAATCTGGATGGATTGATTTATTGCAATCTGTACCCTGTCAAAGCCGTCAAAAAATTCCAAGATGCAAACTCTAAGCCAAGATAAAAGTAATAGAACCTGTAACGCCTTACCTTTTAAGGATTAATATCCATTTTTGGGTGGTCTCGGCACACTAAACTTAGTAGCAAATCCTACAGGCCACCTCCATGAAAAATTTAAACAAGGACATAGAGGTGGAGGAAGATGGGCATCTATAGAAACCATCGCCACAAAAATTGGTGCAAGCATCGACGAGCTTCAATGGATTCTCCGAAGTGGGGTTGTGAGGAAATGTACCTTGTGCATAGATGTTGTTTTGCATGATCTAGAACACTCGTAGATTCTCATAATCAGCCTTGAAGGGCTAATTTACCCAAGCATGCACATGTTGAACAATGAATGGAATCTTGCAGGCTTCATTTCTTGTCAACCGTCATAATTTCATCCTTGAAGATTATGTATCTTATCGCAAGTTGCACATAGAAGTTATTTTAAATCTGTAATTAGACAATAAATCTTGAAGTGAGGGATTTTCATTTGTATTTGAGGTTGATTACTAAGAAATAGTAATTTTCCAATTCCAGCAAAATCAGAGCAGGTTGGGAAAGGATGAAATCCTGGTTCTTTCTATTTTCAACATGTTACCCGAATGTGGAGAATAGACAACACATGTAATGCTTAAACTCACACACGTCAATAATATACATTGTGATGATCATTCGAACTTCAAACTTCGGCTTTGCTCTTCTACAAGCTTGCGTGTTGAATGTCAAGTGTTGACCGATGGTATTGTTCAACCTCAACTGGTATGTTTCATTATATAATACTTTTGTTTCATTGAGTGATTAACCATTAAATGTCAGAAGGAGCCATTCGTGGCCACAATATTCTACATGTATGGTGTTGTATTTGAATATGATAAGATTTAGATATTGAAATGACGTCCACATGAAGATGTTAGTTGAAGAGTCTTCAATCCAAAGGTGTAAGTCTAATTAAAATTGATACATTTTTTTTTTGTGTTGTACAGAGTAAAAGATTTCCATGTGTATACGGTTCCCGAGTGACGTTTAAGGGTTAGAAAAGACTAGCGCACTATTGTACTATTGAAGGATTTTTGGTGAAAGGATTGCAACAAACCACCAAGTTCCTTACTAACCCCGAAAGGACCATGACCAAATTTAGAGGAATCTTTACCCCAGTGATTAAAAATTGTCCAGATGAACTTTTTTGAGGATGTAACCATAGGGTCTTCTTCTACCTTTCAATATGAGATGATGTGGTGGAAATTTTGTGAATAGTGACCGTACATATTGAATGAGAGAAATGCAATCAAAGTGAAAACAATTGTACCCCTCGTGTACACTTGGTCCTTTTGGGATTAAGTGATAGATAAAGAGTGTATATATTAGATAAAGAGGGGGTTTCTTGTTAAACTGCAGATGAGTTTACAAATAACTCCTTGAGTATGTTTATGTGTTTTGTTACATCTTTGTCATGGAAAGAATTAAGATTTTTTTATTTATTTAACTTTTTCCGTTCCTATCTGGATACATTAAAGGGTAGTCCTCAATGAGCAAGAGATTCATTAGTCTCTATGGGAATTTTGTAGTTGGGAATACAATTGTACAACCTTAACATTTGTACTTCACCCAAAATACAAACCATCATATGTTTTCTCTACTTTTAGTTCCACCGTGCAAAAATTTGACAGCAAGTAATCACAGCATGTCCGCCACAAAACAGGTTTCCTGAAAAAACACGGGTAATTCCATAACCTCTCCACAAGAAGCGTTACATGTTGCATGTGCTATAAATCATGCAGAAACTCGCAGTCAAAGTCTCCTTAACCCCAAAAGGCCCTTAAAGGTTAGGGCAGCTTCCCAAGGTGTCAATTCAAACATGGAGATTTCTACTGTAGATAGACAATACTAAAAGCTTTGTGTGAGTATAGTTTTTTCCTAAATCCGACATTCGATGAAAAAGTTATAGGGTTTTGAATTTCAAATGGGGAGAGTGGGCACTTCGGACAACTACAAAAACTTTTGCTAGTACACTCTATCAAATGTGAGATTTTCAACATTGGCAAGCAATATTATTTTCTTTCATATTGTCAAGAGACATTTCTTATCTTTAGAGGAAAATAGCACATTAACTCGAGTCAAACATTTTCATACATTGTCTCACTTTGTCGGTCAAGGTACCAAAAAAATTCTTCTTTTTTGCATAAAACTTAGAGATCTTTATATTTTTTTAACTTTAATCTCTCTACTTCAAGATGTGGTGTAAACCTTCTTTATTGACCATTTGGATTCTCATTCTCAATTATATTTTGTCCACAAAAAAGTAAATTTGGATTCTTATTCTCAATTATGTATTGTCCACAAAAAAGTAAATTGGCAATTTTTGAACCTGCACTCCTTGCACAATTGTTTTGAATATGCTACACCCCTTGTCGACCCCTAAAAATTGGTGTACAGGGCAATAACATCAAGATTAACATGATGGTAATGTTTGTAGACCTTGTGTAGTACAAAAACTTGACACCAAGTGAAGTCAAAGTCTATTGATCCACTCGACACAGAGAAGAAAATGAACTGTTTTCTCTCCTTCAAATACCATAATCTTTCAATCCATGTGGTCCAAGTTTATGAAATTTTGTGAGTACATTACTAAAAAATTACTTATTGAGATGCTATTGTTGGACGTAGAAATAGAAGTTTTTAATTCCCTCCTTACTCATTGCACTAGAACGAGTGATTTTGAAGTGTTTTCTAGTGTGAAAATGCCTTGGGCCTTTAGGGGTTCACAAGCTGTAAAATCAATACTCCACTCTTTTTATGGAAAAACCTTTGGCCTTGAGCTGTAAGTAAAATTTGTACCTATAGTACATTGAATTTGATGTTTAGTGTAGTGGTACTTTATGATTTGAAAATGCTATAACTTTTTACTTTGGATGAAGATTTTCACTGAGAGTACAACTATCTATACTACTCGAAGAGGGTGATCATTGTCGGCATGGGTGGTAAAGAAATCCATCGAGAGTAAAAATGTATAGCAAATGTAAATCATAAAGTGTGCCTACACTAAACATCAAATTTAGAGTACCGTACGCATCGGTCTGGTTCGGACACCCCTTGTACAAACCAATTATTGTTTTTTAACATAGTGGTTTGCACACAATGGGTATCACCTAGGTATTACATGAGTATTTCCTAGATATTACAAGGATATGACCTTGACATTACCTGGGTATCACCTTAGACAAATATTTTACATTTTCCAAATTTTTTGGACACCCCCCATTTTGAATTAATTATGTACAAACCCGACCAATGCGTAGGGTAGTAGGCATTATATTTGAAATAAATAAATCTCACAATTTGGGTAAAAAATTAATCTCGATTCATGGTTTAACCCTTAAACACTACAAGGTGCCACTGGAGGCAACAATATTCTACATGTATGTTGTCGTAATTGAACATGATGAGGTTCACGTATTGAAATGACCTCCAAATAAAAGACGTTGGTTGAAGAATCTTCAATTCAAAGTTGCAAGTCTTGCTAAACTTTAATACATTAGTTGTATTCTATAGAGTAAGATACGTTCGTGTATATACAGTTCCCAACTAACATTTCAGGGTTAAACATTAGAAGGTTCCACTCGTAGCCACAAATCTCTATATGTATGATGTTGTAATTGAACATGATAAGGTTCTCATACTAAAATGACCTCCAAATGAAAGATGTTAGTCGAAGAATCTTCAATCCATAGGTGTAAGTCTTGCTAAACTTTATTACATTTTTGGTATTCTATGGAGTAAAATACGTCCCTGTATATACAATCCCCAACTGACATCTTGTATTGTAAGTTCATATACATGTCTATTTTAAGCCTGTACGGTTAAAAGTCTAAAATTATACTTTAATGTTAGATTTCGTTGCCACTTATTGATGATGGCAGTTTTTTAGTGTTTCATGAGGGAAAATGCCTTGGGCTTTTAGGGGTTAAAGGTGAGGTTTGATGGAGGAATAAGCTGGGTAATAATGTGTTACTTTATTTTGAAATGAAGAAGAAGCTCACAATTAAGTTGTGAGTCAATGGTGTTGACACTGTGTGCAGAATAATATCCTATTCACAGCCTGTTATGAGTATAATTCTGGGAAAACTACAAAAACCATTAATTCTAGTTAGAGCACGTATTTACAGCTATTGCAGTTAACCGAAGTTTCTATCATTAAAATAACAATGCCTGATGCCTCTGCAGCGGCAAGAAAAATAAGTGCCCAGTTTTTTCACAACATTCATTTAAGAATCAACATTAGAATCAATTAGAAAGTCATTGGAATCATCTATACTTGCAGATTACATCTCTTTACTAAGGTAAGGCCCCCTAAACCGACAAGTTAAGGAATGAGCATATATGGAGAGAGGAGATAATAATACTATTATTTTTCAGTGATAGCCAATAGAATTGCAATTCCAACCCAAGTGATTTCATATTTTTTGGATGAAAACTAAATTAGATATGAGTTTTCAAAATGTGCAGCCATGTTCAGTGGGTGGCGAGCAGTAGGTACCCCCATAACCAACGACCAAAAGTAAGGGTCTTGACTAATAGCAAACCTCCACTTGGAGCTGAGTTGGTGGTAATGGGATGGAAGAGAGTTGGATGTACCCCAATTTTATAGGCGTTGGCTATGGATTTTTGTTGGTTATGGGGGGGCTTACCTTATGTCTTGGGTTTTGACTTCACATGGTATCACTTTTTATTTTATTATTATTATTATGTAGAGAGCATCACTCTCCGAAATTAGGGTATGTTAAAAAAAATGACACTTAGGCCCCCTTTCCACAAAGAGATTGATTGGACTTTGTGTTCAAGGTAGAGTAGTGGCTAGTATGTGATGATTCACACCACAAAGAAGTGGTAACAATCTATCTTACATGGCATCCTACTTGGCAAGTGAGTTATCTATAATGGTAGAAAGGTGGTAGAGTGTTGATAAAGGCACTCTCCTTAATTTTGGTGTATGCCATGAATAGTTAAAAAAACTAGGTACAAAATATGTAGTGGTAAAGATATGGACAAACTAAACTACTCCACTACAACAGTAAGTGAAGGAGGGCACCAAAATCTCACTTGTTGGCATTGGGTGAAGGAGGGCACCGAATCTCACCCACTCTATAATTCAATTATGGGCTCTGGTGGTTTTTGGGCTATTAAATTCTACATCAATTCCAAATCTTTGTGAATAAATATGAAAAATATTTGTTGAGTTTCATTCCTAATTCCGCATCTTTCTATGTAAATGTTTTTGACATACAATGTCATTTGAGTCCCCAACTGGCTTACCCGATCGGAATTGGGTGCCTCTACCTCGGTGCGTTGTTAGTGCTCACAACCCACCTCTTGTTGTGAAAGGGGCATTATTGTTCACGTTCTTAAGGTGTTCATAAAAAGAGATATATACACAAGTTTATTGCCCCGTTTATCTTGTTATAAAATTGCATGTAGATCCGTGCTTACTTGATGAACTTAAATGCAATTGATTTCAAATGGCAAATTTGAGATAGTACATGGGAGATCTGGGAAGATAAGTCATTAAATTCATGAGAACTTTCAGGTGGTAGGTCTTGAAACTGTAACTTATTTAGGTGCCTCTTTCTTGGGGAGTTAGTTGTCACAACTGTAGTTGGAACCTAGCAATTATAGAGCATAATCCAGCTCCCACGCCTTATTTTACACCCCTCTATTGTACTTTCTTCATGTTGTTGAGTCAAGCTAGCGCCGGGTTTAGGTACAGTAACGGGTTTGAGTACGCATCCACACCCTTCCTCAAATCCTCCCCCAAGTATATTAAAAGAAAAAAACGGTTCCAAAAACTCTATCAGCAAAAGGAAACTGATCAAAGTCCTGGTAAGTAATGATATAGTATAAAGGTGAAAAGTGATAACAGGAAAAAAAAAAAAAAGGAAAAAATATTACCCTTCCTCAGATTTCCCCCCCCAAAGAAACCAGGAAAAGAACGGTTCCAAAACTCCTATCAGAAAAGGGAACCACAAGTGTTCTGGTAACAAGACCAAGAAAAGTAACCATAAAGTTAAAAAGCAAAAGCAAAAACGGAGAAAAGAAGAACGAAAAGACTGCAATTGGACCTCTTAAAATGTTAATGGTTGGGAGCAGAAAAAAGCATAACACATATTGAACATAGCACCTATCAAGTTTTCAACCAATTTTTTTAGCCAATTTCCATCCGACAGTTTCATCTATCATGATAGATTTCATCTAAAATAGTCACTCTATATCCTAAAATGTGTTTTACCCGATTAGTCTTACTACCCTGCATTATGTTTTACTACCCTTGCTCCTATCTACTACCCCATCATTTCTCTGATTTTACCAACTTTAACACTTGTAGAGGTGGAATTAACAAAGGAGGGAGCGAAAAATGTTATAACACTTACCATACAACATTTAATAGTGTAAATTTTTAGGGAGCAAGATTTTCCATAACATTCATCAAATTATAGAGGTAACATTTAATGAGGGCCGAATCTACACCGTTCTCTAAATATCATGTGGAGCAAGTTTCTGCATTAATTGGAAAGTTACATCCAATCGGCAACTGACATACACTTGCTTACAAACAATGATCTAACCAGACTTTAATGCAAATTGGTGTGGGTGATCCACATCAATTATGAACCCACACTAATTTAGTGAAAGGTGTAGTAACTCACATTCTTCAAGATCTCCTTATTCACCTTGGTCGAGTGTGGGTCGGGCGCCAGGCTTAGATGGGACCATTTTTCTGGCCCTGCCGGATTTAGGGTTCTAGAGGTTTTTTTTGGTTTTTTTTTAACAAAATTGGGGCTTCTGGCTCCAAATTACCCTCGGTGGGCCCCCTTAGGATCTAATAGGGCCCCCCTTCAACATAAAAATAGGGGCCGGATTTGTCCCTCACTCCCCTACCCTTCCAAGCCTGAGGCTTGGTGCAACGCTCGACCGGGGTATTTAGGCAAGTCCCATTCTTTGTCACATCCCGAAGATTGAGAAAACATAACAAAAAAGCAAAAGGAAAAAGTGAAAGCTGAGAAAGGAAGAGACTACATTAGTAACTTACCATCATGAACACCAATAAAAAGTAATGAGAAAGTGAAAAGTGAAAACAGAGAAAGGAAGAAAGATTGCCCCAATTATATCAGGAAAAAAAACCCTACCAGAAAAATGGAACTGATAGATATCCTGGTAACAGAACCGAGAAAAAGTATTGAGAAAGTAAAAAGGTAAACAACGAAAGGAAGAAAGGCGGGACTAGTAACTTACTACACCATTTCGTGAATATAGTGTAGACCAGACTATTTGAAATTTCCTACACTAATTGAAAGTTTACATGCAATTGTTGACTGACAAACACTTGCCTGAGAACAAATACCCAATCAGAACTTGGCATGCACATGCTTTGATGGAAATTAGTGTGAGTGATCTACACCAATAATCCCTCTACACTATATTCAGTGTTTAGTGTAGTAACCGACAAGCTTGGTCGTCACCATCAAGTCAGAAAAAGGTAAAAGTGAAAGCTGAGAAAGGAAGAGATTACATTAGTAACTTACCATCATGAAAACCGAGAAAAAGTAATGAGAAAGTGAAAAGGTGAGGAAGAGAGGCGGGATTAGTAACTTACTAGAAACTGACAAGCTTGGTCGTCACAATCAAGTCGCGCACGCAATGAAACAAGTTTCTTAAGCGTTTCTTCGTCGCGCTTTGTGTGCAGACGAGGATTCAAAGTTGATGATTCCAAGTTGCAGCCGCAGACGACGACGACGACGACGGCGACGACGGCGATGATGGCGATGATGGCGATGGTTCAATGCGGTTACTGGAAGGGAGAAGGAGAGGCTCAAGTGCCGGTTACTTGTCTCCTCCTCGCCTGTTTTTAATGCGCGTGGCATTTAATGCGGTCCTCGTGATGGAGTGATAGGGGATTAGGAGGATGCATCAGGGGGAGAGGGAGGAGGGAGTGGCGGAGGGGAAGATGGCGAAGAAGGAAGGCGGGGGGTTTAGCACATGGCTGCAGCGCGTGCGGCGCTCCGGGGAGTACTCGGACGTGACGGTGCGGGTGGAGGGGGAGGAGTTCCGGCTGCACCTGCTGCCGCTGCTCAATGCGAGCTCGTACTTCCGGAACATGACCGGCAACCCGCACTGGTCGTCCGGGTGGAGCTCCAGTGCGGGCCAGGGCGGGAGCCGCGTCGTGTCGTTGCCGGACTTGCCAGGTGCGTCACCTAGGGTTTCAGGGAGAGGTTGCGGTAAGAGGCGAGCGCGCGGTGAGCGGAGGATGAGCGCATTGTCTCTGTGAGGGGAGGGTGAGCGCAAGAGATCGAGAACTGAGTTTCGTAAAGACGAGAGAACGAGCGCATAGTTTCGGAGAAGACAATGTGCGGAAAATGAGATCGACAGCAGAGTTTCGGAGAGAGGAGAGATTGAACGCAAGAGTTCAGAACCGAGTTCTGGAAAGAGGAGAGAACGAGCGCATGGTTTCGGAGAAGAGAATGTGCGCTAGATGAGATCGACAGCAGAGTTTTGGAGAGAGGAGAGATTGAGCGCAAAGTTGAGAGAGAGAGAGAGAGGAGGATGATTGAGCGCAAGGTTGGGAGAGGAGAGTGATTGCAAAGCTATGGAGAGTGGAGAGATGGAGCAAGTTTCGGAGAGGGGAGGGCATTCAGTGCGAGGTTTTTGAGAGAGCAGACACTGAGCACATTGTTTTGGAGGACACATTGTGCTTACACGGCTTTGGTATTGCTGTAGGGGGAGCGGAGGGGTTTTCCGGCGCGGTGGACTACTGTTACTTGATAAAGCCGGCGTACAGCGTGCACAATGTGGCGCTGATCCGTGCGGCGGCGGAGTATCTCGGGATGAGCGACGTCCTTGAGAGCACGAAGAAGTTCCTGTACACGAACGTTTTCGCGCACTGGCGCGCGAGCGTGGGGTTTCTGGCGCAGTACCGGCCCCTGGGCAGCACGGTGGACGAGTACATTGAGACGCGGTGCCTCAAGGTGTTGGTAGCAGCGCTGGCGCGCGCGTTCGGCGAGACGAAGCACCTGTCGGCGCCGATGCCGCTCTCGACCGTGAACCTTCAAAGTTTGCCGTGCCAGGCGCTGTCTGAGATTCTGGTGCGCGCGGCATCTCTACCCGACACGTTCGCCGCGGAGGCACTGGACGCCCTCGTGGAGGCGGACGTGAACTTGAACGCCAAGTGCCGGCAGGGACGCAACGTGCGCAGCTGGCTGGACAGCGTGGTGGATGACGAGTGCGCGTCCGATCGCGCGCGCTGCTGGATCGTGCTGTGCCTCGCGCGCATGCTCACGCGCGCCGCGCCCGACTCGCGCCCTTGGCTGGAGCTCTCCTCGCAGTACTGGTGCAGCCTGCTGGAGCATCTGGACCGCCTCTCGGCGCTTCTGGATGACGACGAGGACATGCAGGAGAAGCTGGTCGACGTGAAGCGCGTCGTGGAGCGCCGCGTCGGGGTCGGCCTCGACGAGCTCGACGAGTACCTGCACGAGTACAAGTTCGCGCCTGAAACCCTAATGGCGGTCGTAGGGTTTTACGTCGATGAGGCTCGGCCGGATCCCAACGATGGCTCGTTCGAGGAGATCGTGCGCGATGTGGATCGCTTCCTGTGGTCTTATGCCGAGGCAGGATCCATTTGTCCTGAAACGTTCGTCGCGCTTGTCAAGGTATGTAGAGATGCGCAAGCGTTTGTTGATGAGAGATGCAATGGTTTGGTGATGTGTGAGATGCAAGGGTATGGTATGGATGTGAGATGTTTTGTTTTTTTTCTAGCAGGCGTTTCCGAGTTCGTCCCGGCAGTCGCATGATACGATATTCCGGGCGGTGGAGAAGCTGTTGACGACTCGGGAGGAGATTACGGCGGACGAGAAGCAGGGACTGTGGCGGCTGGTGGACCACGGGAAGCTGAGTCCGGCGGTGAGCGAGAAGGCGCTCAGCAATGCGGGATACCTGAGCCAGCCGCACATCCTGGAGATGGTGCTGCAGAAGCACAGCGAGGATCTGGCCAAGGTGCCGGACTCGGAGGGGCAGAACATGCGCCACATCATGCAGAAGGTGATCAACGCCAGCTTGAAGCTGCTGGAGGAGAATTCGCGGCGGTCGCAGGAGATCGAGGAGCTGCAGCAGAAGTACTCCGCGCTCACGGGCGGGAAAGCATGCGGTTTGGAGGACAGCTATGATAACAGCCCTAGCCCGTGTTGGAGGCCCAGTTTGACCATCACCAATCGCACCCGGAGCGAGACCGAGGGATCTGAGTACTCTGAGACGCCGTCGTTGGCCACTATGAGCTCCATAGGTGCGCATCATTAGCCTTGAGCCTCCTGTTGTTTTTTTTCCTTTTTAGTAGTTTCAGGGTCTCTCAAACAAGCACATGACCACTCCCTTTGGCATTGCAAGACCATTCATCACATCCGCATGTGATGTAGTTGTACCATACAGCAGGCTTTGGCGGCCTTGCTACAATTTTTGTAAGTTAAAATCATTCCGAAAGGTATTTCAGCCAATAGAGTTACTTGTAAAGTCACCCAAAGTTTCAAGAAGATACCCCCTCTTTTGACTACTCTTTCCTCACTCTAAATAATAACCAGGTGGTGAAGAGCTTGATGGTCTCCTAACTTAAGTCAAAGTGGTTTTGACCATCTTTGGAAGTGGAGAGAGTTTGCATGATATACCTTGAATATTAGTTCCTTTTAGCTAATTTTAGATCATCTGAGAACTGCGTAGAAGTGATTTTATTTCCAAAAAAACCAGAAAGGGGATATACTAATCTAGAATTTTCAGATTTCTGGCAATCTGTTAAATGTGTGGCTTCTGTGATCCACGAGAGTTTTCTAATCATTCATCTGGTGTGCAGAGCCCCGACTGAATTTGCGAGACATCTACTCGCTTGATTGAATTCGGTGACAGCTTCGATGAAGAATCGAGCAGAAAGTACATACTGTATGTACAATCTACTTGTTGGGACACCATCCTCCGCGTCCAACCTGGCGGCCGTCAGTTTCAGGATCCTGCCAACAAGAGATAGATACTGCCTCATTTGCAAGTGCGCACCCAATTGTGGATCTAAAGACAGTTTCTAGACCCTTGGGAGCTTGCGTACCGGAGTAGGCCCATCACCTCAGGTTGCGCTTTGGCAATGAGCCATGAAGCCCAGACAGGGATGCAGGCAGGAGGCAGGCGAGAGAATGGTTAAGCTTCCAAATGGCACATCTCTTCTGCGCTCGAAGGATAACGCTTGGATTAGAATATTGAGTGCACCAGAATCGTCACGCATATTTCACCAAAATCTACTGTGCAGGTATATATCATGACAGAGCTGCTGATACAAACACATACACGGGTTAGCTTCTGTCGCGGTTTGTGGTTTTCTCTGTACACCCGGATTTCCCTTGTTAGTGTGTCAGATAACAGCAGTTGGTCATCACCCAGGAGGAGCTGCCGCAGATACTCAACTTCAATCCCAGGTTCGTTCTCACTAAGCAAGAAAGCTCAATTTGAGATGGCTATTTTGGCGGTTGCATGCAAACCTTTCTAAGTGCAGTTCTATCATTTTAAGCATTTTGATGTAATTTTTGTAGTCTATATAGGTTCATCGTGTGGATGCTCAAGGACGTGTCAAATACATCAACAGGAAGAAAATTATAAACTAGCCTAAGAGAGATAGCATTGTGAAAACCGTCAATAGAACAAATTCAGCCATTGAGGTGCATCAAATGAGGATCTTCTAGGCTTACATACCCTGTGCCGTTTCTGTGACAGATAAATATTTGCAAGAACTCAGAACAGATAGGAGATGTGGGGACGACAACATCTCGCCTGCCAGAGCGCTCCCATCCGATTCTTAGAAATGCTGTAATTGGTAGATTAGGATTGGTAATCACCAGACCTTCCTGTTTCATTGTGGTGTGCAGGAGCACAACTGTTTCCAACAAGAGTAGGTCTGCCCCCTTTCTTGCCCGGAGAGACACTGACATGAGCACCTCGTCCCTTCCCACCTGCATGTGGCGTAGGAACAGGTCTGTACAATATGGTAGGGTCCAAAGTAGATATCGGGCTTCTGTATACTTCATTTTTCCCCTATTTTCATTTCGCAAATAAAAGTGTCCGTGTCTGAGAGCATCCCGAGATGGTAGTCATGCTCATACGCGCATGTGTCGCTGCTCTAAAAGCTCTAGATCATCTGCAGCTGCAGCTAATTTTGGAGGCACGGAATTCAGCGCAGGAACTACATCATTCTTTTTCAGGTGAGTTCTCTTCATTGCAGTTTCCTATGCCCTTGAAATGTGAAAGTGTAGTGTGTTTTGAACCCATTTTGAACTGAATACTCTAATTTACTAAGTCAATGCTTTAATCGAGGTGCACATGATATGCTAAATCATGAAATTTTACCACATTACCTAACTTTTGAAGTCTATGACCATCTGATCATCTTCAACCACAGTTATCTTTATTCTACTTTCATATCAACTCCATCACAACCCACTTTATGATATTTTTCATTGCATATTGTTTTGTATTTAACTTTTCATGTATTTCACTTGCTTTGAGATGTTGGAAAGGAATTATTTTTGGCATATTTAGATGTAGAGGTTTGATGTGCATTTTGAAAGAAGGAAATAGCCTGATGTTTTTTATTTGACCACAAACATGACATTTCATTTTTAAACAAGATTCCTATTCTAGTTAGCATTGATAAATGTGCTTTGGTTATTCGGACATAACCATTTTATTTTACTTTTAACTAAAAAAAACTTCACTTTTAAACTTAGCTTATTGTATAATAATAATTTTACTTCATAATTTTCTTTTGATGAAAGTAAAAGGACTGGAGGCATATAATGTATATAAGATGATATGTATCTTCTAATTGACATATCCACATTATTATCACAAGAAGCCGAAATATATTTTTCTCGTTTACATTTTGATTTATTATGTATGATGTCACATAATTTGGATCCACTTGTCAAATCTACTTTACAATTTATAATACTAGTTTGATCAGAAGAGACATTTTCATATGAATCTTTGAAAGCAAAATAATTAGATTATTTATAGACTATTTTCTACCATCTTGTGGTAAGATGGATACCATTTTGGTCATTTTAGGAGGTGCATTATTCACTACAATATTCCTTCTAATAGAATCTTTATATATTCCACTGGAATCTTTACCTATTCCAGTGGGGTTGAAGTTTGGTTTTTTAAAAAGTATTTTTATCATATATATAATAGTCGAATTACTGGTAGATATTGATATTGACATAGATATATTAATAGAATTATCAACAATCTTCTATCAATATTGTTTTAAATTATATAAATTTATCCTTTGGTTTTGATGTCATTCATTCTTTCAAGTTGTATAGTATGTATTATAATAAATTTGACATGCCTTTATGTAGACTCCATTAGTATCATATTAACCTAGTATTTTTCATAATAAAATTAACATGCCTTTATATATACTCCATTATTATCATATTAATTCCTTTAGTGTTTTGACATTTTAGCACTAAACTAGCAATTGGCGCTTGTTTTGCAACGCAATAGTCCAACCATTTTAATGTAGTTTTTATGTTACAAACTATAAAAAATGAATTAAAAAAATTGATTCACTGCACGGTTGACTGCACGATTGATTTCAGCGTTGCTATAGTTCACTGTACGGTTCATTGCGTGGTTCACTGCGTAGATTATGATTTTAGTAGTATAATAATTGAAGATTGCCAATTTCAATGCATTCATCACCAAATGTAATAAATGCTAGTTTCCAATGCATTCAACACAAAATGCAAATAAATGCTTTTTAACCATATCTAATTGTAGGATCTTGTTTAGGATTGAGAAGTTTGGTAAAAACTATGGTCAGTTTGACCGCACCGATTAAAAGATATTAGCCTTTGAATGAGACACAAACCTTTTTTCATCTCATACTAAGCACCTTCAACAAACTTTTATCACATGTGGCAAATTTTTGCACAAATAGTTGTGACTTTCTAATTCTAACTGAAATAAGATCAGATTAGGCACATGTGCACAAAACTTTAGAAGTAGTAGATGGGTAAAAGAGGTCCTCTAAAATCCTACGATGCAACTATGTGATGAGAGCTAATAAGTTTTGCATATAACATATCCTTCTCATATTTTTTAAATCCATAAATCCCTACGTTTGATGCAAAAATTTCACATTCCTTTTCAAGAGGAATTTTTGAATTGAAAAATTGAACCTCTATTGAGTTTAGAATAAAACAAACTTTTGATATACTTTTTGTCATGGATTACACTAAGCTGCACTATTTGTATATGTTAGTGAAAATTGTTTGCTTTGAACCATAAGTCGGATTTCTACCAAAAAAAGAAAATGTCAATAGAAAGTTATAAAAAGTTGTCCATTCAATGAAAAATCTCACAGAATCATGCCAAATTTTGAAATTGAGGGACTCAATTGAAACTCAATTGTCCCCCAAGCAACAATTGACCTTTAGGGTTAATGAGGAGAATGTCATAAGATCTTTACCATATTCTCTATTTTGCTTTTAATTTAAAAAAGAATTCTATAAGTATGTTTCTTGAGCCAAGTACCCTAAGCAATTGAAATAGCTCGTGATTTTTATGTTCATCTACTTAAAATACTATACAAATGATTTCAAGTATAGCATAAACAATCTATTTTATTTTTGCGGATTTATTGCTTATTGTATGGGAAGAGGTTCATGTGCGAGGGCCTCTTCCAATGTAATACTACAGGCGGGTTTTGGTGCCCGTGTTGCCCAACACTCAGCAAAGTCATTGCTCTCGGCACACAACAAGTAGCTTTCAACACCCAAAGAATATATGAAAGTGAATACGACTAGTTGTAAAACTTCAATAAATGAGTGTCTATGACCACTTTTTAGACTCAAATTTTCATCTGACACTACACTAAAATTGAGAATTAGTGTTAAGCACAATAAATGATCTAAAATGTTAATAAGTTTTTACTTGTGATGAATGCTTTTACCAACAATGTTTACAATGATTCCCCTCGTTGAATAGTATCAATAGTTGTGCTCATAGTAAAATCTCCACCTAAAGTAAAAACTTATAGCATTTACAAATTACTTAGTGTGGTTACACTAATTCTCAATTTTAGTGTAGTAGCAAACCATTTGCTCCTCACTGCCAAAAACAATAAAAAGCGTAGTCCCGACAACGGAAACTTGACTCACTGGACTTGTGCTATGTGATTGATGAGTGCATCGGGTCACTAGAAACAAGCCATCGACCACATTCCCAACAATCAAGGTCTGACATCCGACATGCTTCCATCTTACCATCCTATCGTTCAATTTTTGGAGCACTGTAGATTTAATTTTCTCCACCTAGAATTTGCTTTGGCACACATGATGCAACCCGATGCAAGAAGAAGAAGAACGCCGGTCTCCGAAGGACCCGACGTGAATATAGTGTCTGTTCGTTCCACTACTAAGACCATGCCCACCGGACAAAGAATAGTAAACTGGAACTACTTCCCGCTTTCGAGGGTAGACACTATGTAACAAGTAACCACGAGCCATAAAACCAACCAATCGAAAGAATAGCAAGGGTGGAGGGAGGAGGGAGAAGAGAGGAGAAAAGGGGGGGAGGAGAGAGAGGGGAGGGAAAAAGGGAGAGGAGGGTGTGTTTTGCAATTTTTTATGGGGGGTCTTGTGTATCGGGGAGGGCTTGGTTGTTTTCAATTTTACGTTTATGGAGAAGGATTGACATAGCATGTTGTATGGCAATGATGTTAATATTCTTGAAAGTGTTTGTAATAGTATCAATAGGAATTTTGAAGGTGTCGTCTAGGATTTTAATAGGTGGGATAAAGGTGGTGGCACGAGCGCCAGCTGTGATTACAATAAGGGGGTCTACTTTCGAGCCGAGGGCAGTGATGTCGTCAATAAGGGGTCGGTATTTATTGATTTTGTTTTCTATTGTTTCTGAGAGAATCTGTCATTGCGATATGTAAATTTGATGAATTGAATGATGTAGTCTTGGTTTATGTGGTCGGGTGGGGGGTCATTGTATGGTAGGCCTCTAACACATAGGATGTCTGGTTTGAGTCGGGCATTGGAGTAGCATCTTTGAGTTACATATGTACATGGGAGTAGCCATTAGAGAAGTTTTGGGGTCATTGAAAGGCCCCCTGAGCCCAAAATCGGGCAGCTGTTTTGAGCGGGAAATGTACAAGACACATTAGAAAATCGTAGAGGCACATAAGGTGCCACCTTGCTGCCGCACTCGAGCTCATGCAAGTTCGCAGCCAATCACTGAACTGAAGTCTTGTGCTTGGGTACAATAGACATCGTACTTTCGCATGTGTGCTTAGACGTACTCTCAATATTTAAGTAGATCCACGGCCTTTGAATTTTTTTTAAAACAACAACATTGTCCTAGCCAGACTGAATAAACAAGCTGTAAATTTATGGCGGGAATCTGATGACATGGATTAATGGTGCACAATCTAAGTATGTAATCATCCTCTTTCCCAGCCCCAGGCGTCTTAGCTATTTAGTTTCAAAAGTTTTGAGGAGAGAAGCAAGTTACTTTGTTGCTAGATGTTGAAGCCATTGGAAGAGGTCCATAGTGTCGTGCTCCACAACACTGTGGATGCACTTGGTAAGTATATTCCACTGCGCGAACCGTAGACTGAAAATTCAATATTTCCTCGAACCGTAGACTGCAAGTTCAATATTTCTTGAACATCGCTTACGTGCTTAATGTATCCAAGCATACCCTGCTCGTTGTGGCACAAAAATTAGATATTCTTTTGTAGATACTCTAGATATTCTTTTGTAGTGCGGAAGCTTAGAGGTGAATTGGTAGCTGGATCCACTGGATATAAACCACCATCAACCCAGAGGTCAATGTGAATTTCACCAACTACCCTCCTTGCCGCAAAGGTTAAACGATTGACTTGATCATGCAAGAACGTGCCTCTCTTCATAACTGAAGCATAGCTAGAACTCAACTTGACAGCAAGAATATAAGTATTTGTAACATCTCTAAGTGTCATGCTGATGCAACGTTAAAATCAGTGTTGTCTACCAATCTGACAAGAAAGTATCACTGGAAAGTGAATCTAGGACACGTGATACTAAACGTCAACTCAAGTCATTGCAAAAACATTGTGCTACATCAGAGGTCGAAGACAAGGTTGACAAAAACTTGGCGCATGCCAAACATGCCACATGCCATAAATCACACATCTTCCCGCCAATTTATTTTGCTCCTTCCCGCCCTACTAAAGCTGAAGTGGCATAAGTTTTTAAATGATTTTATAGCACAAGTCATTTTATACTATTTGTGAGCTGGTACAGTAAAGCCTCATTTGCATATTTTATTGATGTAGTTGTTTGGTACATGTGATACTAAATGGTTTTTCTTTAGACTGAAAGGACGGGAATTTTTTTTAAAATCTGTGAGCTAAAAAGTGCCGTGATCACGCTGGCATGATCTATTATTGTTTAAGCATGCCATCTCAGATTTGAGCATCCCACATCACAGACCGTGAAGGCATAATCATGTCGTTTTGCTTTGTGGCTGGTCCTTTAGCTGGACGACAGGGACGACCAACGGCCGGGGTAGGCTTAACGTACCACTACCCAAGCAAGAATATGCTCAAAGGTACCATGCCCGAAACTCCCTTAAAGGGCATCTCAATGACCCCAAAACTTTTCTAATGCATGGTGGGACGGTGTTTTCTTGTGGATTGTTATTAAAGGTGCCGGCATTCATGAGAATGAAGCATCTCGATTAATCATGGGAGGTGATTAGTTTACGAATTTCCCATACGGGTTTGCTATGTCTTTTGACAATTAAGGAGTGTATGTGATGGTTATGACATTTAAGTAAAACATGTAGCCATGTGTTGGGGTCCGTGGAAGTGCATATGGGGCATGTTATGGATGGGAATCTTTCTATTCCAAAGAAGAGTTGTTTTCGGGCGTTTCCCATATATTGATCGGTACGGAATTTAATGAGGCATGTTATTTGTGAGTCTGAGATGATGGGATTTTTCCATAAATTTGTAGAGAATTCATTGTCTATATTGTTGTTGCCAGTCCATTTATCTACATTAAGGAAGATTTCTGCAATTGTATCAAGGTTGTTATAGAGGTCTTGTTTCTTGAGATATTTGTTTAAGAATCTAACCGGGCCTTTGTTGGGGGTATCTTCTTTAGAAAGCCAATCTTCTCTTTGGAAGTAGAAAGGGGTAGCATGGGCATGTTCGTATGGGTTTTTGGCATTTTAATGCGATTTTTTGCGACCTTCTTTTGCAAGTTTATCTGTTTGTTCGTTTCCATCAATATTGGCATGGACTTTAACTTTGTGAAGAGTTGTTATTTGTGTTCAATTTTGTAGCATTTGGACCATTGATTTTAATATAGTTTGGTCGGGGTGGATATTGTGGAGGGTAGGGTGTGTTATTTGGGTGTTTAGTAGATATAGTGCATTAATAGAGTCAGTGAATATGTGTGCAGGTTCATTGTTTTATTTTGATATGATGATTTGTAGTGTTTTGTGTATGGCCGTAAGTTCTGCTGTGAGGATGTTTTGTAGTCCATGAAGTCTTTTGGCTACTTCAATTTCTTTAAGAGGGTTATATATACCCTAGCCAACTTTTTCTTTGCGCCAATTCCCCGGGTTAACTTGTTCAGGTGGTTTGAAGGATCGACCAGTATAGTAGCTATATGCAGGGTCAAATTTTGGTGAGGTTAGAGTTTGGTAGTTTGGGAGTAGTGGGGGTGTTACAAGGTAGTCTAATGTACTATTGGTGTAGTTTAGTTTTGACCATTTTTTGTTACGATTTACGTGGGTTTGTATACTTGATGGTAGGGCCACTTTTGTATATAAGCGGTGTATGTTTAGGGAATTTGCTATGGAGGTGAGTTTGGCCAATTGTTCTAGGGTGCCAAGAGTTTGATTTTGGTGATGGACACATATTATTTGTAATTTAGATGGTTCAATTTGGGGCTTTTTTAGCTCCAGTGGGATAGTGGGTTCTTTGTATGGAATTGAGTTTGCTTCAAATAGTGCAATGATATGGGAGTCCGGGAATGGGTTAGATTGTTGGTTAAAGCTTTGGTACCAATTTTTGTTCGGTGTAATAATGAGTGCAACCCGATGCACATCAAGATTATGGATATGAAATAATTCCTTAAGCGCCTCTTGTACCTGCACGTGCACTTGTGGAAGCAAAATTTAGCATTGGGAGTTAGAGTCACCAAATCCTAAGTGGTGAAAATTTTGAAAATTGTCAAACCAAACCTTAGAGACAAAGAATTGTACATGGTGGAGGCAGGCAATGCAACCGTTATGGCCGCGGGGGGGGGGGGGGGGCGACCTTGGGCCGCCGTAGAAGAGGGAACGTTGATACGCCGTAGAAGCAAAAGTGTTGATACAGGAGGGAGAGCTGGAGCGTTGATACAACGGCAGCAAGATATTAGAGAAGAGACATAACTAAGAAGAGTAGAGAGAGGCACAATGAACTGGTTTGTATCGGACCTGTATGGAGCGGACATCTCGAATCCCATTGGACCTTTTGGGCGGAAGGCTTGCATCATGCAACTTTCTTGTACACCAAACATTGTATATAGTATGGATGCATCGGTAAAGTGGGTGAAAAATGATGTGGACTACATCAATTTTGATTTCGGAACACAACAAATGTGGACACATGTCAACATGTGTCATGTCGTCCACTCCCACCTCACCACCACTCACTACCAAATATCTTCCACTCCCCCCACTCGCCGCCACCTCGCTGCCGCTTATCGCCGCTTCTCCATCAATCTACATTAATTCTGTGCCAACAATTTTGGATCATCCCACATTGTCTTTTGGAGAACATGATTTGATGTGGATTAAGAATTGAGGTGGACCGCTGTAATTTGTGTTTACTAGAATTAGTGTAGGCATTTCAAAATACTTTGTTCCACTACATTTGTACACACCAGGGGGTTTTTTTTGGCGATATGAGGCCAAATTGGCGAATTTTTTTTCTTAAAAGGAATATTCCCCCCAAAATGGGAAATTTGTGATTTTTTATTGCCAAATTTTTATTGATGATCATTATCGTATCGCCATACTGCCACTAATGAAGAGGAGGGACTCTATTCCGTCGCCAAAAAGATGTACAAATCTATGTTTTTCAAAGAAGAATTCTCCAAAATAGATATTTATGAAGAAAATTTGATTTCAAGTGGTTTCAAAAGTAATTTTGTGTCGCCAAAGTTGCCGTCTCTAGAAAATTTGTGTGGCCACTCTGGCGAAAACTGTGAAACAAAAAAAAGAATTGTAACTTTGGCATTTAACTAGCTTTACTATATCTCGAGTTGACATTTAGTGTTAGAGTTCGTAATTAGTGTTGCAAACACTAATTCTCAATTTTAGTGTAGTGAACGGTGTAGTTTTTGGCAACTTTTAGTGTCACCACATGAGAAACCACCAGGGTATTACGGTGTCACACATTTGTCACCAAGAGAAATACATAAGCCAACAAGCATAGAGTACTTAGAAAAATAACAATCTAATGGGGAATAATGTCATTATTATATCATATTTTAAAAAAATTGCCTATCTTCACTTGCAACATCTATATAAACTAATAAATGATAGGTGATATAAGTGCCTTAATCCAAGATGCACATGACATGAAAAGTGTGGTCATGTCAAGAGGGTCTTTGAGCAAGAAAAGGGGTCCGGTTTTCAAAGAACTTTCTAAGGGAAAGCTTCTCACATGTCACCACCAAGACCGTTCAACAAGATGTAAGGTAAGGTTTGACAAACTTTCAAGAAAACCAAACAAGCAAGGATGGCACGAGGTAGTCCCACACACATCATGCCTAGGTTTGTCAGAAAATAACTTTGAAAGAATTGGGAACTTACGTGAGCCAAAAAATGGAACTAGAATGAGTTAGTTTTGGGGATATTTTGCTGTTTCAAAGCATTTTAGGCCATATGTGAGGAATTAATAAAACTCGAAAAGTCATATTTTTTGACCGTGAACCATAGCTATTTCAGAGAAAATGGAAAATTTGTTTCGAGGGCGATGAGTGTGCTATGATGCTAAACATTTGAAGGCAGCCCCATGCCACACATGAAGTCAATTGTTGACCTAGTTGTTGTTGTTTTTTTTTTTTTTTATAAATTTTAATTTAAAAAAATTAAAATACACAAATAAAGGTGACTTTACTGCAGGGAAAAGAAACAATTACAAGGCAAACCCCGCCGGGGTTGACCTAGTTTTTCAAAACGCCTAGAACATGCTACTTGTGTGTTCTGACACGGGAAATTCAACAATTATATCATGACTGAGTCCATCCAGAAATAGTTTCCGATGAGCCTAAATATATGATTCTTTTCATCAAAGGCATGACCCCATAAATACATCCATGCACATCCATGCTTTATGAACTTCGGTCTCCTCAAAAGAAGAACCCGCTTGAATATAATGTGTGTTTGTTCCTATCACTATACAGAAGTGGAAGGCATGCAATATGCACATGAATGATGTGGGCGTCAAAGTCATGCCCCACAATCCTTCTAGAACTCAAACAATCACATCACTACTTACTTCACCCACCAGAGCACAACAACAAATAGACAACATTTATCATTTTGAGTTTGGGTAGGGTCCCACAATCTTAAATTTAGGCATGACTTTTTAAGATTTTTTTATTTGAATGTGCACTTTGTTATATGCTTCCCGTCGACATACTTTTTGTAGAAATCCAACTTGCGGTCCAAAAGTTACAAACATTTTTCAGTAACACATATAGACAGTGCAACAGATTAATGTGACATATAACAAATAGTGAGGCAAAAATTTAATTAATTCTAAATTATATAGAAATAAGAGTTTTGGTTCAATTTTTAAATTCAAAAATTCCTATTGGAAAGGAAATGGAAATCCTTGCATCTACCGTAGGGATTTTCAAATTTTGAAAAAATGAGAAGGATATGATATATGCAAAAATTGAAGTGTTTTGTTATTTTTCAACACATAGTTACAAATTTGCACGATTTTAAGGACATCTTCTACCCCTCTTCTATTTCTAAAACTTGGTACAAATGTGCCTATCATGATCCTTTTTAAAGTCAAAATTAGAAAATCATGGACCGCAGTGCAAAAATTTTCCATTGAAGGTGGTCAAGTATGTTGAAGGTGTTTAGTATGACCTCAAAAAGAGTTTATGTCTCACTTCAAAGGCTGATATCTTCAATCCGTGCAATCAAATTGAACAAATTTTTTACCACACACTTGTACAATCCCAATATAAGATAATACAGTTAGAAAAAAATTGTGTTTATTTTCATTTTGTGTTGAATGCATAGAAACTGGTAGTTTTCAGTGAGTTTTGGTGCTGAAATGTTGCGGTCCTTTAGGGGTTAATTAACCAAGGTGGGCCAAAGTGGAAGAAAGAGGAACTCTAGTCTTTAAAGGAGACTAGCATGAATATAGTATCTGTCCAAGGATTTTTTCTCTTTGAACAATCATGAGTACAAGAACTTTAATGTTTGTACTTAAAATAAACAATTCTTTTTTTGCTTTTACGTTTTATTTCTAATGTTTGCTTGATAAAGTAGGGCCAATATTCTCATGTAGATATTACTGAATCCAACACTTTCCATTGAAATCCCAACACTTCATAATCTCAAATGTCATTGTAGGAACTTGCCTAAACTCTTAGAAACAATACTCTATAAATAATCATGTTAAGAGTTAATAGATATAAGCATAAGTATGGTCCAAAGAGGAAATAATATATTTCATGGAATGAAACAATCCATTTTTGAAAACTTTGTGTTTATATATCATTAGTATAGATCCCGATGTTCCCGACAAGGCAAGGGCATTCCCCCGAGACCATATCTTGGCAAAATACCATGTCTTGGCACAATAACATGTCTCGGTGTGATACCATGCCTCCACACAATACCATGTCTTGAAGTTATACCATGTCCCCATGTGATACCATGTCTCGTCGTGATACCATATCCTGGCACGATATTATGTCCAACAAGATTTCATTTGACTAATTTCATCCATTAGATTCAAGCATAGATTTGTCCAAGTTTGTTGAACAGACAATATTTAATTACACAGAGATACACATAGAGAAACCCCTATTTTTTGCGTAACCACAAAGATCACAATTATCAGGAATGGGACCTTTCCTTGTCTTTTGAGAGCTTTCCTAAGCCTAGCTATGTTCGTCCATGCCCATAGCCACAAGATGGAAGTGCTTATAGGAACAATGCATGTGTTGTATGACAAAACTCCAAATTTTATAAAGTATATAAATTAAGGGTCTTCAATCCTTTTCGTCACATTATTTTTTACCTCTAAAGAACGGAGACAATGTTTCACCAAAACCACCCCAAAATTGCAAAGAGAAGACGTTGCAAAATCAATTGAAACAACATTTTACTGTTTTTAAGAGTATGATCTTTGAATTTACTACTACAAAGAGGCACTCAAAAGATTTTGTAAATTTTGACCGCACTTTTGTCCGTTTGAAGAGTGTTAAATTTTTTATGTCCCTGCGAGGACATGGCCAATATACTTTGACTCAAGTTAATGTCATATCTGCTTAGTACACATTGCATAGTTTTTATGGATCTATGCTTTACCTTGTGTTAGGTCATTACACACCAATAATCACAAATAATGGAGATGTTAAGGATTAAAAACATTGACTTGCAATGACTATGGGTATAAGTAGCCATTTACATAGAAAAGCAATATTATTTTTTAAATAGAGAAATTATTTTTTGATTGAAAATCCAAACATTGGATAGAATTATTATGCCTTACTCCAATAATAGAAAAACTATTTTTGAAAAGAAGTAAGCTCCTTAATACACATGCATTTTAAAGTAAAAACAAAGAGGGTTGTAGAGAACTTTTCTTCAATGCAGATAACTTTTATTCCTCAAAAAGGTGCAATTGTTAACAACAGAGTAATACTATTCATCTCAATAGTACCCTACCAAGCTGCTTCAAACTTGAGTTTCTTATGTTTGAAGCACCATAAATTTTTCCATGTAAGTCCAAAAAAATAAAAATATAAAAAACACCCGCGAAGATAACCCGTACTCCAATTCTCACTAAAACTTTCATGAAGTTGTCTTCAAAACTAAATTTTTTAGGAACTTGATCAAAATCAATTTGTACCCTCCGTGTACAAATTGTCCTTCAGGGGTTAATTTCTTTTCCTTCCCTTCAAGCTCTAAACTGGAGTCTCATATTTTGTGTTATGCACAGTAAAGGACTTGTAAATGCTACAAGTTTTTACCCTCGATGAATATTTTTACGAACTATGTCTACAGTGATCCCCTTCTTTGAGTAGTATAGATTGTTGGGCTCTTAGTAAAGATCTTCATCAAAAGTAAAATCTATAGCATTTTCTAATCATGTATTGTGCATAATACTTAATACCATAATCAGAGTACACTTAAGATGGTGTTTAGTGATAACTAGACTAATTTGTTACAAATGCTATAAGTTTTTATCCCTTATGAATATTTTATCAACTATGTTTACAATGATGTCCCTCTTTCAGCAGTATAGATAGATGTGCTCTCAATAAAAAAAGTCTTCAAAAGTAAATAGTTATAGCATTATTATGACAACTACATTAAATATTGCATTTAGTGTAGTGATACAAATAGCGTAATTACTCTTGGACATTATTTGTAAACAAGTTGATAAATAGTGTGTGGCCGCCAATATCATTAATGTGAGCCTCAATCAACCGCCTACTTACATCCTTCTCAATCAGTTGCCTATTGAATCAATCGCCTACTCAATCCACTCCCTATTACCCGCCTTCTCTTATCCATCTTATCGTCATTCTTGGCTCTACCATTTTCTTGCAGTATCATTCTGCGGAGACTTTCCCTTGCACTCCTAGCTGGGGACTTTGTTGAGTGTCCCATTCCGTCAAGGGGGAGGAGGGGGGCTTATACTCCGGGGCGAGAGGGCGGGGCAGAGATCTGAGCCCATTGATATGGGATAAGTGGCCTTTTTTTTTTGTCGAAGCAACTCTTTCCTGGTCGAAGTCGGTCGAAGTCTCGCAGCCGATCAAAGTCACCCCTGATAAAAGCCACCCTCCTCGAAGTCCAACCTCGGTCCAAGTCTTGGAGTCGAAGTCACGCAGTCTCTACAATCCAAACACGTCAGCAGGGTTAATTAACTCCTTGAAGTGAGGATTGAAGTCACGTAGTCGGCCGAAGTTTGGAGGAGGTTATACTGCGGCACTGAGCCCAACCATATGGGATAAGCGGACGCCTCGCAACCTCGCCACGTCCCCGATAAGCATTTTGGATGAATGCATTTCATCCTCGTCTATAGGCTCTAGTAGAAATCCTAAACGAACAAACAATTTTTCATTGCAGAAATGGATCCCGCAACCAGCACTGCTACTTCCACAAGCAACGGTCCAACGCCAAGCCGCCAACGGGCTCTACAACAAGTCCCGACAATCCAGGCACGTCAGCAGGTTGTTGCCTAGATGGTTGAAGACTGAACGCTACGGGGCCAACGAGGGTTGTATGGTTGGACAATCCACGCATTTCTAAAGCATTTTCGAGGCTAACACAACACAAGCATAGTTCGGGCAATGTGGTGGTGGACGCTCAGAGACACAATTCTACCCCTCGTTGAATCCCTTAACAACGTCGTATTATCGTTTATCCGCAACACCAAGGGCAAGCGAAAACGAGTCCTAAACAAAGTTGTCAGTGGACGGGGCCCACAAAGGTCGGCTTGGGTCCAATGACTTTACCCACGTCTCTTCCATTCATTCGATGTCTACAAAAGTGTTGGAGTAAAGTTCTCTAATGTTGTCCTTCTTGAATTGACGCTCTCAATTCTTCTTGCCTTAGACTTGCCTTATACGTCCAATCTAGATATCCTAAGGATGATAGACTCCTCATACTAAAACCGACACTCTTGTGGATAAAACAATTTATGGATGTACATTATAATGTTTTACTATCACAACGGGGCCGAATTTTTTTTTCTGCGGCTTGTCATTTGGAGGTTTTACAATGGAGATTTCATTCTAGGGCGTTTGATGAAAATCTTTTTGAAAACTTGGATGAAACCCATTTTACCATTAATGTGGGCAATGGGCAAACTTTCGGTTTTTGTGGGGATTCAATGGTAAAATATGCGGATGTTGTTGCTAAGGGGGAGGCAATGACGATGGCTGTTCGTATTTTGAGGGGTTGAGGTCCATCATAGAAGCCCCAGTGCTAATTTTCAGAAATGAAAACAACAACTATCCCATCCGTGGATTAAAGGATTCTATTCTTGGAGTGTCTTACCGAATGGCCCAAAAGGCTGGATGAACCAATCCATGTTTCCTCAATACTTTGAGGATCCTCGAGCCTATCAATCGAATGTTCACAACCGCACTAAATACATTTGGGTAGACAATTGTATAGCGCACAACATCAGCCCTAGATTAGCCGTGGTTTTAGCTCAAACAAGATTCGTATTGAAATACTTACCTCCATGTTCAACTCATCTTTGTCAACGGGCGGACACTTTCATTATTTCCGAGATCAAAGATGCGTGGACAAAACGGTGGGAGACCAAAAAAACCCAACTTATTCAAATGAACGCTTGGCAAAACAATCCCCGCGGTTATGGTCAATGGTCCGGGAAACTTACCAATCTGGGTAAGAGATTTTTTCCTCCAATTAGCACCACTTCCGGTTGAAGATGATAATCGTTTAATTGATTGTGATAATATGTCGTATGCGCAAAAATCTATAACTAGATGTGGCCTAGCTTTAGGGTTGGATGACACTTGGACTATTAATCAATTATTTCCACACCTTCAAGATATCATTGCAAAACGCCGTCCATATTTTGAAGGAGTAGAGGTGCTAGATTTGCCTACGGCAAATGAATGTATATTTATGTGCTTTTTAACTTATTAAGTTGCCATGATATTTGGCTTACTATGTCTATGTTCTTGTTTACCAATCTTTTCTTGCAGATGTATCCATTTCTTTTGTTGCAATTTTATTTTCCTTTCATGTCTATGTCATTCTTTTTTCACTTTTTTTGTTGCACATATTTCCTTCTTTTCACATTCCTTCCATGCTTAAGTCCTTCTTTTTTCACCTTTTTTTGTTGCACGCGTTTCATTTTTTTTCATTCCTTCCATGTCTAAAGTCTATTATTTTGCATTCTACTTCTTTCACATGTTTCAATTTTCTTCCACATGGTTTTCTTGGTTGCAATTTTATTTTCCCTCCATATCTATGTTCTATGTTTCTAGTCTACTTTTGCAAATGTTTCTTTATTCAAATCTAGGTTCTATTTTTTCCAATCATTTTTGTTGCAATTGCTTGTTTTTCTAAATGTACAAAGGGTGACATTCAAATTGGCCGTTTAGTAGTTCCAGGGATAGTGTCCTACACTGCTGCCAACTTTGACACCCTCCCCAAAGCTGAGAAATTGTTATTTTACCATGAAACTTTGGGGACAGCATCATCTTTATGTTGAAAATATGCATACCAAATTTCAAGTCCAGGAGACTTATACAAAAAAACTTATGCAAGATCTACCAACATGGGGTAGCTGTGAGAAAAGTGTCACAACTGCCAACTTTGACACCCTCCCAAGAATTGAGGAAATTTTTTTTGCCCATGAAATTTTTGGAGCAAAAACATTTTTATGTTGTTTGCATGTGTGGAAAATTTCAAGTCCAAAAGACCCATACAAAAAATAATATTCCAAATCTACCAACATGTGTAGTTTTGAGAAACAAAGGGGAAAACCATTTTACTACTTCCAATTTGACGCCCTCCTTAGGATTGAGTTTTTGTTGATACATAATGAAATTTTTGGCACAAGATCATCTCTACGCTGGTAACATGTGAGATAAATTTCAAAGCCAAAAGATGTACACAAAAAAGTTATTTCATATCTACCAACGTGTATGTCCTCCATTAGCGTCAATCACTGCTAGTAACCTAGAGGGCATAGAATGACATAGTTGAAGGAGCTTTGTACCATTGACTAGCTTCCACTCTCTTTCAAGAACTACCTTCAATACATCTAAGCTTCTAGGACATTGTTTGCCATGTTGCACAACATCTTTTAACATCCTCCAAACGTTCTCGATTGGATTGAGATCGGGAGAGTTTGCAGGCCAGTTGAGCTTTTCGAGAAGGTGGCTTTGTCTCCATTCTTCACATATTTTGCTCCTATGGACGGGTGCCCCATCTTCCATAAGCACTCCTTGTGGAATTTGACCCATGAAATGAACCAATTTGGCATCGTAAACCACTTCTATAAAATCCTTAGCATAACGTTGACCTTTAGTCATAAAACAAGTTCTGACTTTTGTCCTCTGGCAAATGCGCCCCAAATCATTAAAGAAGTCCTTCCACTTTTAAAAGTAGGAGCTAGACAACTTGATGAATAACGCCATATGCACTTCTCCAAACATGAATTTGCCGAGAATTTTTTCCAATTTCAAAAGTAGATTCATCTGTCCAAACAACACGCTCCCACTCTTTTGCACTCCATCCACGGTACTTCTGAGCAAAAGCTAATCGTTGAGACATGTGACAAGGTGTCAAAAAAGGTTTTTTGACTGCAATTCGACTAAAAATGCCATTTTTATGTAAGACCCTTTGAATAGTACGTCTACACACTTGAGTAGGACATGCATTGGTAATCTCTGAGAGTGAAGAGCAACGATGAGTTTTTGAGTAATGCACAATACTACGAACATCTCTATCACTAAGCTTTTTAGCGTGACTTCCACCGCAAGGTTTGCGCTTGTAGGTTCCATCTTCTCTAAATGTTTTTACTAACCTTGTAACTGTTCTAATAGGAACTCCAATAGTAGCTGCAATTTGAACTCCTGTAAATCCTCCCTCACTCAAACCTATGATGCGAGTACGAATTTCATCTGAAATTGCCATCATAAACTTATGGAGTGCGTGATGCTAGCTACAGCAGTAGAGTAGGGGTTAGAGCAGAGCAAGGGGGAGAGAAGGGAGCCAAGGCGCTGGAGCAGAGAGGAGAGAGAAGGGTCGCCAAAACACAAGCCCATATGCATACATGGAAAATCGTTTTGCTCTTAATCACTCATCATGTATGCCCAATGTGAATCAACACTCATGCATCCCACAATACAACACTCTCTGTTTTGAGGATTGTCTCAACATTCAATCTATCACAAATCACACACACCATTCCCTTTACATAGTGTTCAATAGATATTTAGAAGAAAAAATTTGTCATGTGTATAATGCACACTTTATGGCAAGGTGGATTCTTCTGCATGGATCACCTCTTCACTTCTTCATTTAGATGTTATTGATCTTTTTGAGAAGCATTTATGTTTGGTGGCTTACTCACATGATTGAGTTCAATGAAAAAGCATGAGGTGTCAAAGATATTTTGACATTTTCAATATGACCTTCAAATTGTTTATCATAGATACACATGTTGATAGATATGGAATAACTTTTTTTATGAATGTCTTTTGGCTTTGAAATTTATCCCACATGTTACCAACGTAGAGATGATCTTGTGCCAAAAATTTCATCATGTATCAACAAAAATTCAATCCTAAGGAGGGCGCCAAAGTTGGAAGTAGTAAAATGGTTTTCCCCTTTGTTTCTCAAAACTACACATGTTGGTAGATTTGGAATATTATTTTTTGTATGGGTCTTTTGGACTTGAAATTTTCCACACATGCAAACAACATAAAAATGTTTTTGCTCCAAAAATTTCATGGGCAAAAAAAATTTCCTCAATTCTTGGGAGGGTGTCAAAGTTGGCAGTTGTGACACTTTTCTCACAGCTACCCCATGTTGGTAGATCTTGCATAAGTTTTTTTGTATAAGTCTCCTGGACTTGAAATTTGGTATGCATATTTTCAACGTAAAGATGATGCTGTCCCCAAATTTGTATGGTAAAATAACAATTTCTCAGCTCTGGGGAGGGTGTCAAAGTTGGAAGCAGTGTAGGACACTATCCCTGGAACTACTAAACGGCCAATTTGACTGTCACCCTCTTGTACATAAAACCTTCTTCACCAAATGCACACCAAATGTTCTTCTTCTTTTCATACACTAAACGTCCACAAGTCAAAAAAATAAATTACAATCTTTACTTCAATTGACAAATAGTGTAAAATTTGGCATTTAGTCTATAGTTTTGTCACTACACTAATTGTTGACTTTGCAATTAGTGTCAAAAGGTCTTATTTAGTGTCCACTACACTAAATGCAATCTTTAGTGTAGTTTGGTTACACTAATGACCACCTTTGTTGTAGTGGTCCCCAAAACGTTGAAGCCACGATGACATCACACGCGGATTCCATTCCTCGGGGCTACAATCTAACTTGATAATATCACACCCTTCGTTTCACCAAAAAGTGTGATATAAATAAGGTGTGACATATTCAATAATGTAACATTTGGTAAATTTATGCATAATGTGATATTATTATTAAAAAAAACGTTTTTATTTTTTTTAAATAGAAAATTAAAAACAAAATAACAAACTCTGTGAGGCAAGATTTTGCAACCTAATCAATCACCATCAGATGGCCATCACTCACAAAAACAAAAAAACAAATCACCATCAATCCTCAACATAGAAGAATTTGCAGTATGCATCCATCATCTACAAATGACCATTCCTTATGAAATCCGATCACCATTAATCCTAAAAAGGCAATGTAATACATATGCATCTACCACCATCAAATGACCATCACTCACTAAAACATATCACCAATGACCAATACATATCACCAACAATGACCAATCTCCTTCCCTGGCTAGACCATATTACCAGCATCCAAGAACCCAACAAACTCTCACAAAAATTGAAGGTAAATTTCACATGATATAAGTCACCACAAAACATACCTCACGCCGGGCAATGAAAACATTAATTGATGGAGATGCACAAAATAGAATAGGAGGGCAACGATGGGAGTCAAAAATCATTTCTAAACTAAGACCAAAGCCTTGCATTGCAAAGGCACCTCCAGATGCTCTGTGACGGGACAACGAGGGGCTGTGACAGGATATCGACCAAGGGACGTTGGGTCCAAAGGAACACAAATTTGGTGATATCGGGTTTTGGGACAGGGCTCAGCGAGAACACATGGTTTCAAGACATGGGGGTTTGGCAATGGATAGGGTGAAGTGCAACAGGCGGACATGGACAAGGGCCAACTCATGGGTGGACAGGCTATAAATAGGGTTTGACCCTAAATCAATTCTGCAAGGGGAGCCTGCGAAGGGAAACGAGTTTGCTAGGAGAGGCGAGGACTCGCCCAAATTTTCAGCCACCAATTCTATTGATTCTCCATAGTACCGCCAATTCTGTTCTGTATGTATCGTACTACTAAAGTTATGATCCTGCTCCAGACCAAAAGTCTCAGGCAATGCTTGGCAAGGATTCAAGCCCAACAGTCTAAGAGCAACGGGAATGGTGACCGAGATATCATTCATCCGACACTTATTCATCTTTTCATCTGTTCACTTGTTATTGTCACACTTACACTACAGATCTTGAAAATAAAAGAAAAGTGGTATTATCAAGGGTGATAGGGATAGAGCTTTGAACTAAAAAAGAAACTCGGTTTCAAGGTTTTGGGTGACAATATCAAGGTGTTCTACTAACAAGTGTGATGTTATCAAGGTTAGAGTGTACTATCAATTTGAGTCGTCGCGACAAATTGCATTCGGCGCGGCGCGCGCTGACCTCCCGCTGCGAACCAAGTGATATCTGAACGAACATTTCCCGCAATTCCAAGCTTTGCTTATCCCGCAACCTGATCGACGACAGAGCCCGCATCAGTCCTTGTGTCCAACTTAACGAAATGTCGCCTTCCGGACGTTTAGTCTGATCGAACAAGTGTAGAATATTAGTATGAGGAAGATGCCCAGTTGACCTTTTCTGTACCGAGCTAGTAATCGACTACTGATAATTCGACCGCAAAAAATAATATAATCTCGGCGAAGATTCACTGATCGAGGTTGCAGTAGTGGCTCTGGTCTGGGAGTCGACGTTTTCCGTACCGAGCTAGCTAGTAATCTGACTGCAGAAACTGATATATAAGGGAAGGCAGTGATGTATACTCTCGGCGAAGATTCATATGTTCACTTATCGAGGTTGCAGCAGTCTAGGTGTCTAGAAAGCTAGTTTCATTGGCTCTGATCGAGTCCATGTGCGTTTCCCGAACTAGTAGACGTTGTGTCGTCGTGGAGTTGAATTGTTGGCCAGCTTAGACTTCAGCAACAACAGAGAGCTCTAGCAAGTCTTCGCAACGTGTGTGATGAGGGTTGCGAGTCGTGTATCGTGAATTTCTAGAAAGTTTTTCTCGCAATTCTCTCTTTAGAACGTCGCCCTGATCAAACATTCGAGTGAAACTGGTGGAGATTGATCTAGAGGGTGATCCGAACAGGGGGACACTTTTGGGTGGTGAATTGCGAGTTCGACGTGTTGTTGATGTTGCTAGAGTTGGTGTGATTGTTTGTGGTATCCACGATGGGCGGGGGGTGTTGGGGCGCGTTGAGCGTGGTGGAGTTCAAGATGCGGCTCTTGCGGCGGCACTTGAGGGCGTGCGGGCTGCGCGCGGAGGTTGTGGCGATCGACAGCGAGACGACGATGCACTGCTGGACGCCGACGCCGCCGATGGCCGAGGCGGGCGTGTGGTCGATGCCCAACACGAAGCCGGCGCTGCTCCTCCTGCACGGGTTCGCGCCCAACGCGCTCCTGTGCTGGGAGCATCAGGTGGCCGCGTTCACCCGCGATTACAACGTGTACATCCCCGACCTGCTCTTCTTCGGGGGCTCCGTCACCGAGGGGAAACAGCGCTCCGAGACGTTCCAGGCCGAGTGCGTCGCGAAAATGCTGCAGTTCCTGGGCGTGCAGAACGACGTGGACGTCGTGGGCACCAGCTACGGCGGCATGGTGGCGTTCCGCATGGCGGAGAAGTTCCCGGAGTTCGTCAACAAGGTCGTGTTCTCGGACTCCGGGGTCTGCATGAGCCCCGACAACGACGCGCCGCTGCTCCGGAAGCACGGCATGACCCACATCTCCCAGATGCTCGTGCCGTCCTCCGTGTCCGACCTCCGCGCCGGCATCGACAGCGCCATGCATAAACCCCCTTGGTTGCCGGACTTTGTGTGCCGAGACATCCTCAAGGTGTGTTGCGTGTTTTGGTGCCGTTTCTTTAGAATTAACTTGGTTTCCTCAAGGTACAGAGTTCTTGTTTCGATGTCTGAGGATTTCTGTTTAGTGTTTGGTATTGGATCTGGATGAGCTTCTCTCTGCAAAGGTATGACATAGTTCGTGTTTTGATGTGTAAGGATTGCTTTTTAGGGTTTGTTTTTTGGATTACAGTGAGCTTGTTTGCTGAGAGAATGGGATGTCTTTTAATGTTTAGGGTTGGGTTCTGGATTAGGATGAGCTTAGACGTGGCAGAGTTGTTGTTTCTCAGGGTTTGGTTTCGGTTCTCACCTTGTTTCCAAAAATTGATCCTTAGGGTATGGCACACTGTTTAGGGTTCATTTTCGCTTCTTTGCAGAGACACGATCCCTCAGATGAGGATTATACTACTTTTGTCTGCAGGATCTGACACACATGAAGAGTGATTACAGGCATCCCATCCTATTGATCTGAATTTGGTATGAGATAAAGGTGGAATGGTTTTTCTGATTTTTGCTTCCAGACGTTGCACGAGGAGCATCGTGAGGAGAGGAAGCAGTTGCTGGATGCATTGGTGATTGGCACGGAGGCGGCGTTCCCGCTGCCAAAGCTGCAGCAGGGGCGTGTGTTGATCGTGTGGGGGGAGCATGATGCCATCTTCAGCACAGACTTGGCCTACAAGCTCCAGAGGTTGGTACACGTTTTCTCCTCTCAATAATCATCTTCTTCTTTGTCAGAGACCAGCATTTGCCATCCTGTGATACACATACATCCTGTCATGTAGGAAATTACTGAAGTGTAGGTCAATCTTTCCGCCGCCTTTTGTGAAAGGTGTGGCTGGCAGCTTTGTTGAAGTTTGTCATGTCAGAGATCATTCTAGAAAAAGATGCCAAAACTGATCTTCTCAACATGGAGACTGATTCAGTTGCGGTCTCTGGCATGACACTGCAACAAACGTGTGAGATAGACTCATTCTGCTGCAATGGATAATATGAGAAAAAAGTAAAGTAGAAAAGACAATGCATTACAAGCTCCAATTGGGTTTTAAAAATACATATAAAAGTACTTATAAAACAGAAATGACAGGGATGAAATGAATTTCTATTGCACGAACAATAATGTCAAAATCTTGATAATGTCAATAATGTCAAAATCTTAATAATGTCAATAATGTCAAAACAATAATGTCAAAATCTTTTGACTCGGCCTTTCTCCAAGTCATACTCTAGTTGAACTACCCAGTTGACTTAAAACCACCAGATTTCTATATCATAGTTAAGTTTGAGGAGCAACATATCATTTTTTTTAGTATATCATGAGGGATGTCATAAAATCATGTCATGTACAAGTGTTCACTGTTCACAATCCAATGTACAATGTAAACAATCATGTACAATGTTTCCATGCTTTCTCTTGTGCCAAAAAAAACTACTCTTGTTCTGAGCACCGTACTCTGACACCCCTCGTTACCATATTCTATCAAGATATGGGACCCATCCAAGTGTGACCATGTGTCAGCAATCTAGAGCTTTCAGTGTTCACAATCCAATGTTTACATTGTAGAGCCTTCACAACTGTTTGCAGTCAGTTTTGAATGACATAGTGGAACATGTTTACATAACAGGAAATATGAGTGGTTGCTTTGCATGCATATTAGAGCTCATGCTTATAGTTGATGCAAATCCTTCAAAATTGACGCAAAATTGTGGTAGGTTGGTAGTTATTCACCATGAGATTAAAGGCAGCTTTAGTCAAACCCCTGGATTTTGCCGTGAGCTGCTGAGGATTAATCGCAAACATTTGGACATGTGATGGCAGGCACTTGGGACAAAGTGCGGAGGTGATTGTGATGAAGAATTGTGGCCATGCGCCTCAGGCGGAAAATCCCAAAGAGTACAATCAGATTATTTTGGACTTCCTCAAGAGCTCTGCGTCTCCTTAACCCTTTGGCACCTGGGAGATCCTAAATGGGACGATTTTGGTGTTAAAACTCAATTTTCATGAAATCCATGAGGAATTAGGTTGTGGAGTTAAAGTTCAGATTTGCGCACACATGAGATGAACACTCTGCAAAAAAAATAAAAAATCATGATTTGGAGTTATAGAACTCATGGAAAGGCTAGGAATACAACACAAAATACATCAAATACACTGAAATACAATGAATACCATGCCGCATACTATGTTGTATTTCATACACATGTAAAATAATTTTGATCTTAAATTTTAACTGAAATTTGTCTGCGAGAGATTCTTCATTGTTCTGTGGTTGTCAATATCTCTCGTCGCATACAATGTAGACAAAAGTTTTAAAAACCATCAACAATCATGTATAAATGTTTTCTTCACATGTGATATGTCAATGCGAAGCTATCAACCTAGTGCACATGTGAACCTCTTTTATTCAAAGTACAAAAATTCTTGTAAGAATCTATTGATGGATAAAGTAGTATACCCTCCAAAGTTCATAGTTTTCATTACCAATATACGGTAACTTAAAACACTATAATCTTTTCCATCAACCGTTGGATGTTGTGCAAAATTTTCCCAAAGTTCAAATCATGGTTTGAGTTCAATTTTGTAAGGTTGGATACTAAAATTAGGCATTGTATCTTCATACAAGTTAGGTCAAAAGAAAAAAATCAGCAAATATCTTGGTTTTGGAGAGACATGAACTGGGTGCCAAAGGGTTAAGATGGGTCAAGTCACCCCTGTCACCTAATTTTAAGAGGCATTCAACTTACGATGGTTTCAAGTTATTTTCACTCTCCACACGTACTTCATATCAGCAACTATCAAAGGCACCATGGCCTTGGTGTATCAAAAATTTATTATTTTCTGCTTTGGCCAGGAGACTCAAACTTCACAATATCCTCGCTCTCTTCAGACCTACAAAATTGATCCGAAGTCAAAAAGTTCCTCGCAGTCTCCACTCCAACCATAGTCTTAGGGAAGGAAATTGGAGGAACCATAGTCTTAGGGAAGGAAATTGGAGGTGCTTGGGAGGGCGACGGAGACGTGAAGGTATCCCTTGAGATGCAGATTCCATCCGGCAAAGAGATTCAATCCAAAATGTTTGGTTGGGCGGATTCCAGGACGGAACAGTCCAGGATTGTCTGGCAGACAACACTCTGTTATGAAGAGGGATATTTAAGTATGTGTAGAGAAAAAATCATTTCCTTCCAAAAGGATTGATAATATTGAATGAAAATGTGACGAAATTGCGTACCATTGCACTCGGTATAATACAGTCAGCTCTCTTTACAACAACGTTGTTGGTTCTACCAGCTATATACAAAGGCTGCTATAGGAAGCAACTGTCATAGTGGACAGGGTGGGGAATGCACCTTGCGCCAGTGCAGGTGTTGCTATTATAAATAGAGAAGATATGTTCTAACCCAAATTGCATGTTATAAGGAGATTGTTGCATGTTGTAAGGAGATTGCTGGTGTACCAGATGCTCCTATAAAGAGAGCTCATCCATCACCTCTAATGCAAAAAAACCTTCATTCACCATGATTAGAGAGGCTGTACGCATTCCAACTTCCTGTCACAAGGTGGTTTAAGAGCAACCAACCATACTTAATGAAAAAACATGCAAGTATACGTCACTAGACACTACAAGAAAACATGGTGTTTAGCAACGTTCGGAAAAATTCCTAAGCAATGCCTAGGGGCTTGTTATTTAAAGAAGCATCACTAGTAGTATGGTATTATGTACAAAGCAAGCCCCTAGACATTGCTTAGAAATCTTTCAAAACAATGCTAAACACCCTATTTTCTTGTAGTAAGAAGTTCAGCATTCAATCAGAGCATAGTTCCGGTCATTGTGAAAAAGGATCATTGCCAGGTTCTAGGACAAGCAGAAAACCTCAACTGCTGCCTATTTACGAAGGGTCCTTCACATTGACACTTGCAGCTGTTCTAGAGTTGGATGAGAATTTTACAAGGGACTGGGTTTCCTGTTCACGTGTAGTTCAGAAACTTGATTCGATAGCATACAAATGGAAAAATTCCGTATCAATATCTTGCTTCGAAAGGCATCTTCAGATTCCTGCTAATTTGTTAACAGAGACCCTACCAGGATAGAGCGGGTAAGAGGCGCAAGAGCGAGACTTTCAGGGTATTAGATGCAAGCTCTATAAGCTCTATTATGAAGGAAACGGAGCAGACCTCATCCGAACAGTGCAATTGGCGGCCACATCTGTAACGAACAATGGAACCAAAAGCACCACCACTGTCACAACTCCTCACGCGCTTCCCATACTTCGAACATCATCTGCAACATACTCGTTTAGACATTGTACTTCAGCAGTTTACTTGCATGCCATATATTGTACGAAGCCTGGACAACTGATTCTTTGATTTCTTGATATGCCAGGAGTTAATTAAAACTGCCTCCACTTCCCCTATTTCTTCATCAGGAATTCCTCGCAAGGAAGCACTACTTACTCACCAGGCGCGTCATATCCTCTTCCCCTCTTCCATTTACCTGCTGCTTCGCACGCCTACACAACAGCACCAGGATTCAGAGACGGTAGCGATATGTGTCAGAACAATGAAGTGTTCAGCGAATTCTCATGCACGCGGAACATATTCAGCAAGAAATTCTCCGTCAGAGTTCCACATGCACAGTGAAAAACTTGGTCAGGCTCATCTCACCTGCTCCTCTTCTCCGGTCAACTCCCGACCGGCCACACTCGAAGCTCCACCCATCTATGCCGACAAACTACAAGTGCTCGTTCTCAAGTACCGACGGCACTTCCATCAAGAGATGAGAAATGAACCTACAGCGTCCATCACGCCAAATGACTGTTCAGGCGATGGTTCGCTGCTGCCTCACTGATCTTGACCCCGGTCTGATGCCTGAGAAGCCAAGACCGTCCACGATAGATGTGGAGGAGTCCAGGGAGCTCACGGACTTCGAAGTCCCCATCAGATCCTCGATGGAATACTGCGGCTTCCCGAACGCCGCCTTCGGGTGAGGCACGGACACGTCCGGCACGGCCGCGTCGCCGGCCAGCACCTGCACCACCTGCCGCATGGACGGCCGCTGCGCCGGGTCCGGGTACGAGCACAGCATCCCCAGCTTCAGCACCGTGCACATCTGCTCCACGTCGAACTGGCCCAGCAGCAGCGCATCCGCCACGCTCAGCAGGTTCTCCTCGACCATGCGCCGCCACACCAGCTCCCCGAGAACCAGGTCGTCGTAGTTCTCGACTTGCCCGTCGACAGCCTTGCGCCCACACGCCACCTCCAGACACACTGCGCCGAACGCGAACACGTCCGTCTTGTCCGTGAACTTGCCACCGGTGGCTTCCGGCGCGATGTACCCAAACGTGCCGGCGACCATGGTCGTCGGCACGTTCTTCTCGTGGTCCACCAGACGCGCCAATCCGAAGTCCCCCAGCTTCGGGTTCAGCTGCTCGTCCAACATGATGTTGCTCGACTTCACGTCGCGGTGGATCACTTGCCGCCGCCACCCTTCGTGCAGGTAGTGCAGCGCTGCCGCCGTGCCGGACACTATCTTCCACCTCTGGCTCCACGAGAGCACAGCCTCAGGAGTCTGCCAACATGCAGCCAATGTCGGAACGTGGAACACACATCGAGGAATTGAATTACAAGTGACCATTGCACTGCCAGAGATGGTTGGCTGGATGTCATCTCACCTCTGGTTTGAAGAGAGCTTGATCGAGGCTGCCGCGGGGCATCAGCTCGTACACGAGCAGGAACTTGCCGCGGTCTCGGCAGAACCCCACGAGCTCCACGATGTTGCGGTGCCGGAGCTGGCTGATGATCTGCACCTCCGCCAAGAACTCGCGCTCGCCCTGCCGCGAGTCGTTGCTCACACGCTTCACGGCCACCGCCGCGCCCGTCTTCGGCAGCACGCCCTTGTACACGCTCCCGAACCCGCCCTCGCCCAGCTTCGACTGATCGCTGAACTGCTTGGTGGCCACGCTGAGGTGCTTGTAGCTGATGAAGTCCGCCGCGACCCCGGCCATGTCTAGCAGGGCTGGGTCGTTGTTCCAGAGCGCATCCCGGGCACGCTTCCGCCGGTACAAACACACTCCAATCACCGCAGCAAGCAATAGCAACGCCCCCCCAACTGCCGACCCCGCAATGACCGCCACGCTGAAAGAGTCGATCTCGAAAGAGTCGATCCCGAAGCTGGAGAAGGTCCAGTTGTAGATGTAGTAGACCGACCAGTGATCACCCACCGCACCCGAGAAGCCAATCCACATCGTCTCCTCCACCGCGTCGTATAGATCATAATAGCAATCAAATAGTGGCGCGTCTGGTCTGGACGAGGTATTCGATATTCTGAACTGCAATTTCCTCTTCCTCCCATCGTACTCAATCCACGTCTGAAGTATATCTCGTTGCCATAACGAGATGTTGATCTTACTTTGGTTTTCAAGATAACTAAAACAAGGGGCTCTGTCATCTGTGACGGCGCTTCCCACGTCCAACCCCACATGATCTCTTTGGGCCAAATAACGGTCAGTGTCATCGCTCACCCAGTTGTCGAACTCGATTGCGATCAAATTCGGGTCTGTCGGTTCCGGCATCAATCTGAAAAACCCGAAGCGTCCGGTGGATTCTCCCATCCAGGTGTTGGAGCTGGACATCATGAAGGTGAACCCGTCGCCTCGTCTCCACGTATCGTTCACGTTGTTGTCCGACGCGTTGTAGACCTCGGGCTCCTGTCGAAAGGTGAAGCTGGTGTTGAAGGACGCCATAGTCCTTGTTGCGGGGTCCTTCATGCGCACGGCTGTGTTGTAGTAGGCGATGCCCATGGCGGCCTGGCAGCTTGCGCCGGTCGGGGTGCGGCACTTGTCCACGTCGATCAGGATGAGCGTCTGGTTGTCGGCGATAAACTTGCATTGATCCAGGCAGAAGAACTCGTCCGCCCTCAGTGGAGTGCGCATGGTGAAGTTGCCGTTGACGTCGGCAACGATGAAGCCACATGCGAGGATGATGAGCAGGAACACATGGTGATCTCCTCGTGTGCTCATCGTTGCTAACTTCTCATTGCTGAATCCAAACTCCGGCCTGCTATCACTCAAAATCTGCACTTCCCATGGTTAATGCATAATCTCACGTGAACAACAACACCAGCTAACAAGCACAAGTGTAGTCTTCAAACTTGCGGATATATCGTCCAACAACATGCACAACCACCTCTAGTACATGGAATGAGATGCCGTGCGGTGGCTTGAGCCTTCAGAGTCTAGGGTAGACTACAAGTTTGCATGTCCAAATTAGCAGACAGAGACCATTACTAATATGTTTTCACCAATATACTAAGCTAAATTTAGACTGCAGTCATGTTCTAGTGATACCCGTGATTATATGAGCATGTGTAACAGTGGATTTACAGACAAACTCGACAAGCATAAGTGGAACAATCTCTGCGTGATAGTTGCGGCTACATTGCTGGAGCTGGAGAAATCTCCACCGTTCGAGCATCCACTGGCGCCAGCGTAGGCTAGTTCACCGTGTGAGATGTGGCTAAAATAAGCCGACGGCCTTTCTCCTTTGACAAGGTCCGCACGGTCCTCACTGCACAAATCCTCACAAATCCTCACTGCACAAATCACTCGGTCCTCGGATCTCTTTATTTCATGACCCCCTCGTTGGTACTTACCCAAGGTGGGCCTCTCTTAATTGCATGGGGTCATTTTTCTGGCCCCCTTATTTTGGGGCGCGAACAAGACGTCCCCCACGCTCGGACTTACCCGAGGTGGGCCCCCGTCTTGATTGCATGGGTTCATTTTTCTGGCCCTTCCATTTGGGGGGGGGTCAGAGGCTTTTTTTGGCTTTTTTTTAACACACTTGGGGCCTACGGTCCCAATTTAGTCTGTAGATCCCCCTTCGGCTAAATTTAGGCCCCCATTCAAAAACAAAATAGGGGCCAGGTTTTGGCCCCACCACCTCATCCTCCACCCAGTAAGTCCAAGCGTGGGGGATGTCCTGTCAAATAGTTATTTTGGGGGGTCCATAGGCTTTTTTTTGGATTTTTTGACAAATTTGGTGCCTACGGCTATCGTTTACCCGAAGCACCCTCCTTTGCTATAGATAGGGGCCCATCCAAAAACATAATAAGGGCCAGGTTTGGCCCCACCACCTCGTGGCCCCCTTGGGTAAGTACCAACGAGGGGGTCAATTTGCCTTGGGCTGGATGTCATGTACGGTGGGTTAGGGGTAGGCCTATTTTTTTTGCCTTTTTAATTTCGGGGGTTCAAAAGCTTTTTTGGAATTTCTTTTGTCAAATTGAGGGCATGTGGCCCCAATTTACCCTCAAGTAACCCACGGCCCCAATTAACCCTTGAAAGACCCACCCGGGTCTAAGTAAGCCCCCCTCCAACATAAAAATAGGGGCCAGGTTTTGTCCACAACCCCCTTCCCATACCATCCATCTATATGGTTCACTCAGCCAAAAGTTGTCTGCAGCCTAAGCCTCTCTTGATCTCCGGAGGATACCAACATACTAGTGTACATCTAGACATGACATTGCACAATTTCCATTTTGGCTGTGATATGAGTGTTTTCTGCGGGGGCCAACACCATCCACTCATTGTACCGAGGCCATTAAGGAGCTTTTGCATACTCTCCCGATCGGTTGCCTAGAGGCTTGTTGGGCGGGCCTCCGCTACGGATGCTCTTAATATCCCAAAAAATGTCTTCACGGTAAACATCTTGGATGATGATCGATGTAAACAATCTTTTCATCCAATTCTTTTTGAAGAGTTTGTTGAATATGTAAGCATTAGATGATGATGAAACTTGCCTTGGTGAGGTAATCTAAAGTAGAAAATGTTTGTGATAGGATCAATGTAGTGAATTTTTGAGACTTGTAGCTTTTGCCATAGATATGAATTTGTGCCATCAAAATGAAATATTTTGAATTTGAGTCCTGCTAATGAAGCTTACAAAGTCTTGTATCCATTCCAATTTGAAACTTTGAAATATACGTAAATTTTGATAAGTTATTGTGAATAGAACTTGTGTCTTATATCCATGATTGGCTAATACTCTTTTTTTAGTTTCATTTCCACAACAAGTTTTGGCACTGTAATGTACACCTTTGGTGAACTTTTCAAAAAAAATATCATAATTTGTATTTGATATGAATTTTCATCACTTTTTGTTCAAAAATCACAATATCTTCAAATTTTCACAATTAAATTGTGAATCTTTGTGACATAAGAAAGACAAGTGATCTCATTTCTAAAATTTAAAACAAAAACCTTCCACTTATATCTAATGAAGAACAAGAGTACACAATAGAATGAAAATTGGAGTTGATACCACCGTCGTAGGCTTGGTGGTTGTAGGGTTATGGTGGTGCATCTAAAGATGAATTGTATTGGAGGAAGTGTTGCTCACTTTTCTCTATTACAGTGTAAAATAATAAAGTTGACCCTTGCCTAATTTTTCTAGAATATTAGAAGTTAGCAATACCCAATTAAATTCCTTATATACACAAAAGTCACATCAAGAAAGCCTTCTATGGTAAGCAATTTAGGTTTTTGGGTCAACACAACCGTTGTATATAAAAACCACAAAATATGATTCTATGAAGTGTAAACACTATTTCACTGTGGCTAACTTGTTTTAAAAATTTTTCAAGGGTACCTAAGCTCAAAATATTACTTTCTATATTGCCTAACTTAAATGATTATCGAGCAAAAAGGTGTTCAACTTTCAAGAAGGTTATGGTAAATTCTTATGACGTCAATACAATCGATTCCCTTTACAACAACTTTCTTTGTTAAAACAACATGTGTTATTACAACCCTGTTTCTAGAGGGAACTGAGTTGATGTAAACGGAGCTGACTGTTGTAACAAATGTTGATGCTAACCTCTGAAAGTCCAAGTATACGTGGGGCATACGTTTTAGATTTTGGGCAGGTTTCTAAAATTTGAAAAAAAAACCTTTTTTTTTTAAAACTCTCATACTAGATTGTCTCTGATAAGAATTCCATGGTTTGAAATTTAGTTCCACTCAAAGTTAGAAATAGGGACATAGCATCAATAGTAATCACAGCTTTACTCTAAAGGATTAATGACATAACGTCTTACATCACCCTTAGAATATACTACTCTTACACATACATTATATATCAATTACCATACACAACTAGTATACTTTCAAAAAGGCACACTATCTACTCCATAGAATTTAGGGCTGCTTGCAAACGGTCGTCATCGATAGCTTCGGTTTGCATTGCAATATATTGTAGTATGTGAGCCTTTGCCGATTGAAGAATGCGAATCTTGCTTTCAATCTGCACTCCAAATACATTGCGCTTTCTCCACCCGCTGGCCCCTGACATGGTTATTTCCGGAGAGTCTATCCATGAAAAAATGCATGCATCTTTCTCTACCCAACTATGGCTCTCCCCAGATGGCTCCCAGATTGACTCCATGCAATTTGCATACCGCTGTGCAGAAGACCCATGTCCATCAACAACCCCCCTTTGGATGTTGGGCCAATACCAACAAACCTTTATGTTAAGTCTCCATCGGTTTTTTCCTTCCTCAATCACTTTCCCCACATAGAATGGTACACCGCCTTCTATTTCTGCTCGATCAACACTCAAGGCTACAAATTGTCCACAACAGATATCAGATTGTGGATTAAATGGTGGAAATGGGTCGTGGTTACCTTCATTCATTGCTCCTTCTTCGGCGCGTTCCTCAACATAGTTGCGCTCTGTTCGTTGTGCCCTGTGCAGTGCTTGATTAGAGCGTCTCCCTCTACGAGGGCCAAAGTATCCTCGAGCCTCGGCATTAGGAAGCATTGCCACTACCTGCTCTACGACATCTATCTCGCGATTTTCTTCACCTGTACCATCCAAAGATGCACTCTTTGTAGGTTCGATGTTGGAGAACTCTGAAGGCCAAAACGGTGAGGAACGATGCTCATTGCTACGATCTTTGTGTGGAAATTGAGCTAAATAGAGTTTCCATCTTTCAGCCTCTACTTTTGCCTCACGATTCTTGTCCTCATGCTGCAATCTTTGGATGCACCTTTGTTTATATATAATGAAGTCATCCAACGCCTTCAACTCCCGTTTGTCCGCTCCAAATACTTCCGCAAACGATGGACGCTCATCTCTACTTGGCAACGACTTCAAAGTTTTCGTCCCTGCCTCCGGTCCCCATGGATCCTTGCAATAATGTTTGTGTTGTACTCGAACCTCACGAGTCCCTTCTCGATTGTCCATATAGATCGCATGTGGTGTGGAAATGTTATGCCTACTAATGAATCCTGACCTGTCAATAAGTGAGGAGTTATAAACAATTTCCAATCCCATACATTCTCTAGCAGTCAGGCGCTAACAAATGCCTCTGTAGGAGATGATCCTCGTTCTATAAGACTCATCATTTCCTTCAACGAATCCACGTCCGACCTCTTCAATGTATTTGATATACAACTGAAGCGTTGATCAATATCTTCGTGTGTATGGCCCACTATAAGAAAAGATAGTTCCACCTCCTGAAAAAATTTCAATCCCACCAATGTTGCACATAGAGCAAACATATAAATGTTTTTGTTCTCGCGTGTGCAATTGTCCGCCTGGATACGCAATGTTGGTGGCAAAAAGCCCTTCCTCCGCAGCACATCTCCTATCACGTATAACAATGTACTCACGACTTGGTTGCTATCGTGTTTGTGGTGAGCCCCAAACCACACGTCGCAATATAAACCAATCCCATGTACAAGAGCACCTCACAGATGGGTCTTCACAAATCGATGTTCAATGTTCTTCACAGTCTGCCGCATCCTCGGTACCATGGTCGTATTTTGGTCCATGCCATCTACTATGATGCACATGTACAACTCAGGGCTAATATAACACGACCTCTTGAATATCCAATAATGCCTACGTTCTTCCATCTGATTGCGTAGATGCAACATAAACAACTCTTTTATCTTTATTCTTGCATCCGCATTGGTGGTTCCCTCCATGGCACATTTATACTCCCAACAATGATAACACTTTGAGAATCCCGAGAATGGAGGTACCTGAACGTGGGGATACTTCATGCGCCACATCCTCCGGAACGAACTCATAGAAATAGTTTCGCCATTACAAATTCTCTTGACCTCCTCGTTCACGTAATTGAATACATCAAATTTGGTTGTATTCATAGGAAGGAGAATGAGAGGCACCACTTCGTTGTCACTCTTACGGCGAATACAACGATGAGGTTGAGGACAACCAGCTTCATCGACAAACGATTTAAAGCAAGCCTCTCCCGCAGACATTCTAGTGCTCTCTCTGATCGGATCTGAAAGGGTATTGCCGTGAATCGATGTCACTCTTCCATATATTAAACAGTCCTTCTTCAATTGCTTAAAGCGCCTCTGTGAATATCCAACTCCAAGAGCGTAGCAAGCATTGCAAACTTCTTTCCCATCTAACTTTGTTACAAACTTGTCTCGACGAGTTCCTTCCGTCGTTGTATGAAAAGAAACCAGCATCTGTCTCATCCACGTACTTCGTATTGAAAACTCATTACCCCATGCATTATATCGCATGTCCAATAGATACCTTGCTGGAATGTCCCTCAAACAATTGCGTTTGCATCCTCCTTGTTCCATTGCAATTTGCACGCTTCTAAGCGATACCTTAGCTGGTGCAGCTTCTGTCAATGATGGCTCTCTTGAATCTCTCCTTCTCCTATTTTGCATAGAATAGGGACGACGTGTTGGTCTAACATAAGCAAATCCATCTACATGGGGCAAATCTCGGATGTTTGAGGGAGTAGATTGGGAAAACGGCAAATTTTCATCTACGGCATTTGAAGCATGACTACTGCGTCGAGACTTCTCGGTGGATCCTGGTGTGTTCATGAACTCAGGAAAATCAAACTTTGGGGCCATCACTTGTGTAGGTGCTATCTGTGATCCAATGTCACCATGCATACTTGTAATATCAGGTTCTACAGCCACTACACGTAGCAAAGACCCATGCCAACGAATGATCAAGCCCATACACATGCCAAGGCGTTCTCCTACAGTCTCTCCGGTCCAATGCAATGCATCATCAACCCTAGTGATACACACCGCCACCTCGAATGGAAACAACTTCGACCCATTCAATTTCATGCCACTTTTGAATGCATGCTCCCTGGTTGCTAAGCCCACCACATCTCCTCTCTCAGAAAGCAATTCTAGCGCCCTTTCTAATTCAGATGACATGATCCCAATAGATCTCTGTTGAATTTGCCTTGCACGTGCTGCTCGTACTAATCGAGCCCCCACAGAGCTATTGGAATGCATATTATTCCTTTGGATGTGTGGCTGTATCGAAGGAGTCTCAATCGTGCGGCTCTCCATTATCAGTATTGAAAAAATATGAACATTATGGCTGCACATTAGTCAAAATACATGTACTAATTGTTAACCTTCAAAGCACCATTCATCTAATAAAAGATATGTTTCTAAACACATATTTACTGTTCAAAATTTCATGATAATATTGGACCTTTTGATAAAACAGCTTAGAAATGAAAAAAATAAGAATTTGTAGAGCATGAACTCCTTGCACGGAGTCTTTAACTCTGAAGGTACAATGACAATCTTACACCAAAAACACTTCAAAATTGTTGGATTCTAGTGCAATGAACAATGAACGGAACGAACAAAGATAATTTCTAGTTTTGACCAAAAGATCTCAATTAAGACTTATTAAATAATATATAAACAAAATTTCCTAAACTTTGACCGCACGGACTGAAAGATTATAGTGTTTGAAGTCAAGCATATGGTCATATTCTTCCCTGGTGCAGTAGATCAGCAGACTTTGACTTCACTTGGTGTCAAATTTTTGCACTACACAAGGTCTAAATCCATTACCATCTTGTTAAGCATGATATTAGTTCCTTGTACACCAATTTTAAGAGGTAGTGGACGGATGTAGCATATTCAAAACAACTTGTGCAAGGAGTGGAGGTTCGAATTTTGTTAATTCACACTTTAATTTTTGTGAACTTATTATGTTTGAGATTGATAAATTAAATGGCCAACAAGAAGGTTTACACGACATATTGTTGTGGAAAAAATAAAAAGTGAGAAATTAAAAAATATCTAAGTTTTATGTGGAAAAGAAGAAGTTTTTTTTTACCTTGCCCAACAATGAGTGACAATGTGTGAAAATGTTTGATTTGGGTTGATAAGCTAATTTTCACTAAATAGAAGAACTTATTTTGACAATATGAAGGAAAATAATATTACTTGCGAGTACTGAAAATCTCACATTCCATAGAGTGTTCTAGCAAAAGTTTTGGAGGTACTTGAAGTATCTGCTCTCTTCAATTCAAATTCAAAACCCTATAATTGTTTCATCAAATGTCCAATTTAAGGAAAAAATTGTTTTCCCTCTAAGGTCTTGGTAATGCATGTCTATAGTAAAATTTTCAAAGAGACATATTGGAAATTGACACCATAGGAACCAGACCAAACTTTCAAAAAGCCCATTTTTCACACTAGATCCTATAGGGAATAACCTCTAAAGGACCAAACGTCCCCCCAGGTGTCAAATAGGATTTTGGGCATGTACCTACGATTTGAAAAAAAATCTTATACAAGAAAATTTTATACAAGATAGTCTCTGATAAGAGCTTTGTGGAGAATTTTTTATTTTATTTTTTGGATCTGTGGTTTGAACCTCCACTCCTTGCACACTTGTTTTGAATATGCTACACCCCTTTTTTACCTCTAAAAATTGGTGTTTCGGGAAATATCATCATGCTTAAGACAATGGCAAAAGATTAAGACCTTGTACAATGCAAAAATTTGATACAAAGTGAAGTCAAAGTCTGCTGATCTACTCAATGTAGGGAAGAGAATGAATCATTGTTTTGACTTTAAACACTAAAATCTATCAATCCGTGCGGTGGATTGCAACCATTCTTTAGTGGCATGTTTATAAAGAAGTTTATTTTAGGATCTTACGGTTGAAAATCCAAAATTCGCTTTAGAATGTGATTTTCATGTCGCTTTTTGGCAGTGGCAGTTTTGGACTGGTTTTAGAACGAAAGGGGTCGTGGTTCTTTAGGGGTTAAATATGGTACACCTCTTCTGCATCCCTAAACATTGGTATACAATGGAACTAATATCATTCTTGACATGATGATAATGAATCTAGATCATATGTGATGCAATTTTTTGAAACCAAGTAAATCGAAACGAAGGGAATCTAGTCAACCTAAGGAAAAAAATGAATGATGTTGTCTACAGGCTATTACTGACACCATTGGAACTTGTTACAATTGCTAATAAAAGAAAGGGTTTGTATATCCACATAAAGGTTATTCTATAAACAACATAGTACAAAAGATCAATCAAGAATCAATCCTAAACTTGTATAAAAATAATTGTTTACCTCAAGATACGTTGCAGATGTTAGCGGTACACGCAACGATGTTTGATGGCGTTCAACATTAAAGCACCATTTCGTTGCTGTTGTTGAACTTGTTTTTCAAGTCTTAGAAGAAATCTGCAAACCATGCATAAAATTTATATGGTCATTTGTTAAAATTATATGATAAAAACTCCCAAGTATCTTCATATTACATATAGCCCAAATTTTAATATAAAATATAAAAAGTTTAACATAAGAAGAAACAAAGAAAAAGGTCCAAAGTTTTAAATTAAAATTTGGACTCATAAACTTGAGGCACAAGTCTCCAACATGTATAAAGGGTTTCAATACAAACCCTGGAGGTCACTTCTCTTTCCAATTTCTTAGGTGAGCTCTCTTGCAATCACAACCTCAAGCTATGTGTGTTTATTATTTCAGTTACTAATTTCTATTAGGTATGTGGCGTGCAGATTCGAGGAGAAAATCTGCGCTTCCAAGGAATTTTGTGAACTTCTGAACTTAGTAAGCTTCTCAGCCCTGATTCAAGTTGAATAAGAGGGAACTGCAGGTTTAGTTTGCCACAGGTCATCAAAGGATAGTCCATAGTATAGGTTTAACCAGTACCAATCTTTGCACACAAATGAAAACACCACTTCAGTAAGGTTCGAAACTGCAAATTCTATAGAAGTTGAAGTTTATACAAGATGAGAGTCAACACTAGAGAGTACAAACTGCGACTACTAATACACTGCCATTGAGAACTGAAGTCGTGAGTGAAGCTAGTGCTGTGAGACTGAATTCCTCAGTCCAACTATACCATCAGCCCTGAACTAAAATCCTATCCGCCGCAACAACCCAAACCCTAGCGCCGCAACCAGGAACCCTAAACCCCAGCCGCCACAACCAACAACCCAAACCCTAAAAGTAAAACCCTAGCACCGCGTTCACATGACGTTCCTGTGACGCCTCCTGGACTAACTGTAGACTAGAGGTGTGCGCGCGCACACCCCCAACTGCTGCTGCTCCTCCATCCATCCCAAACGTCCTGGCCAAAACCCAAGGAAGGAGCTCGTGATCTGCAGCATGCCAACTCTTGACGACGGAGAGAAAACATCGCGCGGCGGTAGTTGTCTTCTACCTGCACCTACACCCAAGCACCTGCAGCTGGCGCTGCGGCCAGGCGCGTGGCCTCGTCCTGAGGCGCGCGGCCCTCAGGCGGCTCTCTCAAGGCAGCCCACCACATGTTCTTTTTTTCCCTCCTCCCCCGCGACCTATTCTCCATCTCTCCTCTCCCCTCCCGCGCACAATATTCCTTCTCTCCCAAACCCTAGCCGCCCACCACTTCTTTTCCAAAACTTTCCTCCCCTCCATTCCTCTCCTTCACACCTCCCCTCCATACCTCTCCCTCACAACTCTTCTCTCCCCACCCTCCGCCCTCACTAACCCTCAAGTCTCTCACACTTCTTCAAACCTTCTCTCTCACACTCACAGCCTCCCAACAACTACTCCAGGGTTTTGCGCGCGCACACCCCTCGTAGGACTACTCAAAGTTGCAAGGATTGATATCCTTGGTTGAGACCCTCATTTCCAAAACCCTAATACCAAACCCTAAGTTGATACCCTCAGTTGATACCTCGGTTGTAAGCCGGGTATTGGTACGTACGAGCTTATACCCTGGTGGTGATACCCTCACTATTGATACCCAAAGTACCTTGGTCCATAAAGATGTTGAGAATTTCTCAACCAAAAATTGTTAAAAATGCTTGTTTTAGTGCATTTAAAAAGGAAGACAAAATAAGGTTTTTTTTGTAGTTTTAACCGTAGGATCTCAATTCTTACTAATTAAATAATATACTCACAAAATTTCATACAGTATTACCGCACGGATTGAAAGATTATAATGTTTGAAGTAGAGAAAGGGCTCATTTTCTTCCCTGCGTTTACTGGATCAGCTGACTTTGACGTCAATTAGTGTCAAATTTTTGCACTATAAAGGGTCTCAATTAATTACCTTAATGTTAATCATGATGTTAGTTTGCTATGTACCAATTTTGAGAGGTAGACAAGGAGTGTAGCATATTCAAAAAAATTGTGCAATGAGTGGAGGTTCAATAATTCTCAATGAACGATATATTTTTTTGTGAACTCGATATTGTTTCAAATGAGAATCCAACTGGTCAATAAGAAGGTTTACATTACATAATGCCGTAGGAAAAATCAAAAGTGAATTATACGAAGATCTCAATGTTTTATGTGGAAAGGTAGAAGTTTTTGGTACCTTGGCCAAAAATTGTCAAAATTGCTTGTTTTAGTGCATTTAAAAAGAAGACAAAATAAGATTTTTTTTGTAGTTTTAACCGTAGGATCTCCATTCTTACTAATTAAATAGTATTCTCACAAAATTTCATAAAGTATTACCGCACGGATTGAAAGATTATAATGTTTGAAGTAGAGAAAGGGCTCATTTTCTTCCCTGCGTTTACTGGATCAGCTGACTTTGACTTCAATTAATGTCAAATTTTTGCACTATAAAGGGTCTCAATAAATTACCTTAATGTTAAGCATGATGTTAGTTTGCTATGTTCAAATTTTAAGAGGTAGACAAGGAGTGTAGCATATTCAAAAAAATTGTGCAATGAGTGGAGGTTCAATAATTCTCAATGAACGATATATTTTTTTGTGAACTCGATATTGTTTTAAATGAGAATCCAAATGGTTAATAAGAAGTTGTACATCACATAATGCTGTAGGAAAAATCAATAGTGAATCATACGAAGATCTCAAAGATTTATGTGGAAAGGTAGAAGTGTTTTTGGTACTTTGGCCGAAAATGTGTGACAATGTGTGAAAATAATTGATTTGGATTAATATGTTATTTCACCAAAGAACTAACAACATGCTTAACACAATGGTATTGGATTTAGATCTTCCGTACTGCAAAAAAATTTAGAGGTAGACAAGGGGTGTTGCATGTTGAAAAATATTGTGCAATGACTGGTGGTTCAAAAATTCTTATTCCATACTCATAGTGACTATCGTTTTGTAATGATATACAGGTTTTCTGAGTGTTGCGTTATGGCACCACCAAATATTGATAGAATCTGGGAGAGCTACGGCTGGTGGATCGCAGAAGTGGATGAGTCGAGCGCCTTCTTATAGGTGACGGATTATCCCTTTGAGCTGAGGAAGCGTACATCGGCGTTGGGGAAGAGTTTTGGCAAAATCCAAGCAATCACTCTTCGACGTGATGATATGGTATACGTTACTTGTGTAGTGGGTCCAGGTCAATCGGAGGTGAAGACTTCTCTTTCGAAGAAGTTGCTTTTGGCACCTGTCCCTTTGAATCTTCTTCAAAATCGAGGTCAGGTGAAATTCCTCAAATCATTGCAGACGTTTTGGTTAAACATCTCTCTTGCGGTACGTACTGCTAGACACAACAACGTCTTAGCTTGTTTATCGTTATCACCGGAGATGGTGTTGAAGGCTAAGAAGATTATGGAGGAACATATTAGATATGAAGCATTTCGGGAGAGGGACCCATCACGTACAACAACTCAAGCCCCACCGGTGGAACCAGAAGAAACAGAAGTTTATCGAGTTCTTGCTCAGCCGTTGCAATTGGATTGGCGACCACTAGAGGAGAGGAGAGGAAGTGGAGGCCAACATCCCACCACAACTTCTGAGGTACAGACATTACCGAATCCTCCATTAACGAGTAGACGTTCTACGAAGAGGCCACGGCGTGTTAACAGTGATGTAGCTTCTGGTTCAAGACAAGGCCCATCAAGTATGGATCCAAGTGGGAGGACGTTGATTGGGAGAAGTGCAAGATCGGGTGGCAGGATTCCTAGGTCGGGGCTCAGGACGTCTGATGGTCATCGTAGGGCCCCTACATCTACACCGCGAGATTTAACTGATTTGTCAGCCATGGCGCCGGAGGAAGAAGATTTTCACAACCTTCCAGACAGTATACCAGAGGATTTTGAAGACAATGCGGAGATACCACAAGATCTTCCAACTCCAATGTATTTAAAAGCACCAGTGCCTACAACAGAGGAGATTGCGAAAGGATCAGTGTGGGGGAATTTTGTGTTTAAAGCACACATAGACCGTAGTCTCTGTGGAGAATCCGGAAATCAACCACCGGGTTTTATTACAGAAGAGGGTCATAGAAGTATTCAACCGCTTACGAGACCCAGAATCCACGACTCGGGTCAGTAGATTGGTACTTCGACCGATCAGATACATCGTGCATACTACCACCGATGATGGTGTTGTTGAGAAGGAAGAGCTGCCATTTCCGTTGGTAGGTACCGCACGAGAGTTTGAGCGCATGTTCATTGTACACATGAGTGCTTCTGCATAGGGTGCTATGGGATCCCAGTATTCTTGGCTTCAAAATCATATCATTTGGGAATCGGTGGATGGGCAACACATAGTAGCAGCTTGTAAGTTTGCACAACAGCAGTGGAGAGATGGTACTATGCCTTTAAACGAGTATCAAGACACGTTTGAGTGGCGGGAGGCCTCATTTGTGGTGTATGATGATCGTCGCTTTTACATTGAGAAGTCTGCGCGGATCAACGTAGCGGACTTCCAGAGACATTCATATTCTACCATGGAGGAGGATTTGAGGAAGCTCCGTCAGATTTGGGATTTATACGGGAGGCCTGATAGCACACTACGTGCGAACGATACACGCAGGGCTGTTGCTTTGGTGAGTGCGGCAAGTGCAGTGCATAAGTTGCCCAAGGGGGATGGAGTTGTCACGGTGAAGAGGTTGGCCAAAAACATGGAGGATCTCACCAATCATGCATGGAATCCGAGCAATGACTGCTTCGAAGCTATCATTCAAGTATGCAAGGACTATGAAGACGGCATTCTCTTTTACAGCAAGGAAGAAGATGACAAGTGGGAGGACATGGCGAGGAAGAAAGAGCTGGATCCAAATGTGGACGTACGACCAATAAGAAAGGAGATGACCCAGAATTGGTTGAGGCCGTTAGGTAGGGTTCCGATTCCATATTATCTTCGGTTGGCAAAGTCTGCTGCAGCGAAGCTGATGACGGAGGATGGAGTAAGACCTCGTCAAGCATACTACTTCGACGGTGTAAAAGACAAGAATCTACATCCTCGTACGATTGCCGGTGTTTGTGACCGATATCAGAGACGAGAAGCTGTCATCAATTCCATCCGTTGGTTGATGGTCGAGAACAAGGAAAATACACCTGATTCCATGGAGGAGTTCTTTCGTATCCGTGTAGGGAAGTATTTTCCGAGGAGTAACGCACAACTTGATACCTTTGGGAAGCTTTTGAATGCTACCACGAAAAAAGCTTGGACTGCTCCTGTGCGGGGGAAGGTGTCTAAGCTGGAAGACATAGGCTACCTCATCCCTCCTTCCATCAGGTTTCATTATGGTGACATTGCAGCAGGGAGGCGTAGATACATTGGACTGTCCGTGGATGTGGGAGGAAAAGCTACTGCTAATTGGGAATGGCAGATGGAAGCCAAGAGGCCAGGCCAGAGCGACACAGAGAATCTGCTTTCGATTCGGTGTAGAAGAGGGTTATTCCGCACCGACTACATAGAGTTGGGGAAACCATGTTCGTGGGTGATTGATTGTCGACGTGGCGGTGGGAGGCATGGAGATGGTCATTGGGGAGACGCCCAGTTATCCGCAGCTTTTGCACAGCTGTCATTATGGATGGCAAATATTGAACGATGGAACGTCATCTTCTTGTTATCAGCGGCCGTGTATGCCAACGAAGACTTTTTCACGAAGGTAAAGCTTCCAGAGGGATGTACTATGCGACGTGGATGTTGGGCATTTGATCCGAACTCCGTTAATCCCTATGCTCTCGATTTTACAGAGAATGGGCGTGTGGAGCAAGTAGTACAACTGATTGGCGATGTTGTGATTTGTATGCAGCTCCCTGTGGGTACATCTCCTGGCCCAAACTATGTTTCTGGAGACGTTCCACTTCCTCTTGTTTTCTTGGATCACTGGAGTGAGGCACGCCAACCCTCTGAAGTTGATTCACTTGAGAGATCTCCATCAGAGCTGGCAAGACGAGTGGGCTCATACTTGCCCCGTGGTTGGGGTTTAGTGGCGTGTAACATATCTACGGCCATTCCCACGATCCTTGAAGGAGATTTCGAGGGATATGAGGTTTTCATTATTGACGATTGTACAGACAGAGTTTCATTTCTGTACAATGAGTTGTCCGACAATTTCCAAGGACAACTGTTGGTCAGGACTGGTGGAACAAGTACTGGTTGCAACATCGTACCCGAGACCGAAGAGGCGGTTGGTGGAGTGAGGAATGGAGACGACAATGACGATGGAGGTGGTTTACATGAGAGATTGCCACGTTTAGGTGCCACTGAAGATTTCTCATCTCGTAGTGGTTTAGACGCCGATGAAGATGGAGTGAACCAGTCTCCTCCAGGAGAGAGGATTCCATCAACGCAACGGGCGGTGGGAGATACTTGAGAGGAGACGTCTGCAACACCTATAGAGAGAATGCAAGATACCGGTGTAGTGGATGTTGGTTTGGTGGCAGGGGCAGGAGGGGGGCGTACATTTGATGGTCCTAGGTTGGAGATGGAGGAAGAAGAATTGGATTCATTGGAATTTTTTTCGGTGCAGAGGAGGATTCCACACCCTTCGATGCCTTCTCAATCAGAGCCTATATCAAAGACACAAGAGACGTTCGAAGGTACTCAGAGTGATACCGGACCAGGTTTGCCTTCCGTTCCAAGATCTAGCGTATCTGAGGACATCATTGTATTTCAGGGGGCCTTCTCGTTAGAGCGAGAGATGTCCTTCAATCGAGAGGATGGTTTTTTCTACAATGATGATAGGGTAAGGCATACGCGGGAGGGTGTTCCTGGCAATTACCGATATGTTGAGTGTACGTCGATTGGCATCGAAGGTGTGGGAGATCGTCCAGTGCAGGATCATGAACTGTCCGCTATGGTAGGTAGCGTCATTGGACACGTGGAGGGAGTCGTTCCGCCAGAAGATGAGCTCTGAGCCCTAGAGCTATATACTATAGTAGAGCATGCACGCAGTTTAGGTGACAAGTACGTTAGTATAATGCAGTTTGAGATGTGTCTATCGTTCGGTGGGTGGTATATATTTATATATTGGGTGGTCCATATGATATGTTTGATTTTAGAATTCCTCGGCAATAGTGTGGAATTGCTTGATTATGTATGTTTTTGCATTATAAAATACAGTGAGGTACTTTTCATTGTCTTAGGAAATTGCACATATATTTTTGTATCTCTTATACATTGTATTTGTAGTGCACTACTCTAAAATCCTATAATAACTCATAACAAATTTATAATCTCTTTGGGCACATGAATATAATTTTGTAGCAGGATTTGTAAACTAGATTAGAAATCATATATTTTCTAAAAAAAGGTAGAAAATGTAAAAAATATATTACTGATATGAACATGAAGATGCCAAGGTATGACACGACAAACACCAAAAAAAATTGACAAAAAACATACTAAACTTTTGCCAAATTTTGATTTAAAAAAAAGTTATGAGCAAATAACTTGCGGCTTTCTACCAGCAACCAGTGCACTTGGCCAAGTGCATAATTGCTTAATTGCGTGTTTCATGTAGAGAATATTACCTTCATTGAAAATGGCGCGGACAAGACGTCCCCCACGCTCGGACTTACCCGAGGTGGGCCCCCGTCTTAATTGCATGGGTTCATTTTTCTTGCCCTCCCATTTGGGGGGGTCAGAGGCTTTTTTTGGCTTTTTTTTAACAAAACTGGGGCCCATGGCCCCAATTTAGTCTGTAGATCCCCCTTTGGCTAAATTTAGGCCCCCATTCAAAAACAAAATAGGGGCCAGGTTTTGGCCCCACCACCTCATCCCCCACCCGGTAAGTCCAAGCATGGGGGATGTCCTATCAAATCGATTGAAAATGTCCAAAAAAAAATCTTGTCTTTAGTGCAAAAAATATTCTAACTCAAAGTCAAACGTCACAAAAATATTCTTACTCAAAGTGCTCTCAAAGTCTACTGATCCACTCAACGCAAGGAAGAAAATGAACCATTTTCTTGACTTCAAACACAACAATCTTTCAATCCGTGTGGTCAAAGTGTATGAAATTTTGCGAGTATGTTACTAAGAAAGTCTTTATGGAAATCCTACAGTCAAAAGGATAAATATAAGGTATTATTTTCTTCCTTACTCATTGCACTAGAATCAACAATTTTGAAGTATTTTGGGTGTGAATTTATCACATCTTGTAGGGGTTAAAGGAGCTTGAATAATAGTCAGCAAATTCTTGGGATCAGAAGTATCACTCTCTCCCATTAAGCTAGTGTAGTATTCAATATATACAAGCTGCCGTTTGTCAACACGTACCATCACATTATTTGAACTTGTGGTGATGCCTCCGCGTTTGACTTCAAGGGACCCTTGACTTTTTTGCAATCAAACTTGGTTTTTGTTTTGCTTCAAAAAAAAAAAAAGACTTCAAGGGACCCTGCACACTATTTGCCATGAAGGTGCCGCACGGCAGTCATGATTATGTCCGAGCGGAACTGACATCAAGCTATGATCACCAGTTTTTAAAATATATAGTCGACCCTCTTTAAATGTTACTCCTCGGGAGCGGCCAAAAGCATAACACTTATCGAGGTCTAACACATATCGAAAATAACACTTATAAATTTTGGAAAAATAAATTATAACACATATTGAGAATAACACTTATAAGCCATGAGAAATCAATTTATAACATTTATCAAGGTATCAAACTTATAATACTTAAAAAATGAATGAACAATACACATGAAAAAACACATTTCTAAGACTTCAAACATGGACTTAAAATTTTTATAATACCTAAAAAATGAATGTGTAACAAATATTAAAAATCACAAGTTCTCTAAGACTTCAAATATAGTTTTAAAACTTTTATAATACTTAGAAAATAATTGCATATAAATATCAAAGATTCAATTTGTAAGACGTCAAACATAGATTCAATTTTTTTATAAAACTAAATAACAAAAGTACAAAAAAATATGAATAATAAATCAACTACGTTGATTCAAAATAAGAATCTATTGTGGTTTGCCGAGATTCTTTCATGGGCCAATTACAAATTTTCTTGCGTAGATCTAGTAATTTCTTCACATCCGAATGAACATTCTCCGATCGTTGTTGCAAGAAATTCTTCAAAGTCTCAAGGCAACGCTTTGCATCATTAAACCCTATCACATCTTCAACATCTATCGTATCCTCATCTAAATCACAATGTTGATCTTTAGAAGGTAGATAATCTAAAATATCCTCATTAGTGGGTTGATAAGGATTATTCAAATCAAATTTGAGCTCAAAATTGATGAACTCCTAAGCCTCCATAGTATCATCTTCTTCATTCTCAGATGATAACAATGCTAATCGCTCAAGCAAGGCCGCCAATTCAGCAACCTCTGTCAGACGGCTAACTTCTTCTCCCTGGTTCACTACAACATTGGAAAAAATACCCGTATGGCTCCAACAATTCTTTATTGTTTGAGCTGTAATCCCAAAACGCCATGCTCTTTCAACCATCGTCATTGCTTAATACACATCAATTTTGAATTCTTTTTCTACAATAACACATTCTAATTGATGCTCTATCACTAATTTCCTGTAATGAGCCTTAAAAGAGGCTATAATGCCTGCATCCATAGGTTGGAAGCGGCTTGTTGTATTTGGAGGCAAAAATAAAAGTTGTCACCCTCAACCATGAAGCTATAGTTGGCAATTGACCAGAGAAATTATCAACAAGGAGAATTACCTTCTCTCTTCGTGCCAAAACCATCTTCCTTTCAAAATCCATAATAAATTGTTCAAAGATCATTGTTGTCATCCATGCCTTCATATTCGCGAACCATATAATGCCCAAGTTTTCTGGATTTAAAATATGCCATGAAGGAAATGCTCGTGGTTTCAAATACTGATTTATAATCAATGGAAGAAGACAAATACTTCCATCCCGATTTGCAGTCAAAGCTACTGTAATGCGCTCTTTTAGTTTCTTCTTCCCAGACACTCGTTTTGTAGCTAGAGTTCGATTAGGCTCTAATCTATAAAAAAGACAAGTCTCATCCATATTAAAAACATCTTTAATGTAGTATGTAGATAGTATAGCTCTGATATGCTCCATCTGCTGCAAAACCGCTGGCGAAGGATCAGCTAAAGCATCTTCTCCATGACGAACATAACCTTTGTTTTGAAATCTCTTGAATTTCTCTACCCACCCATTCAAAAACTGAAGTTCCTTCTCACTTTCATCTCTCGGTAATAATGCATACAATCTCTTTGCCGAAGCTATCACAAGATCATCCAATAATGCATTCTCTTGCATTCTCATAAACCAATTGAAAGTCCCCGTCTCTGCTTCCAGACATTGTGCCTTCCTCATATGCTTGGAAGTACCCATACCACCTATACCAATAAAAGTCACCAATGTCTTCCGTTTCAACAATCTACCAATCGTGACTTGAGAAGCACTATTGTTGAACTTGATATTCGCCCACACATAATGCTTTGTTGGTAATTTTGTGACCTGAAGCCAATATCTCTTCACGATAAGAAATGATCTCCTATTGCTCATGTAAAATTCTCATCCACCTCTAAACATTGAACTTGCAAATTCACATTGACCCTTCGTAAATAGGCTCGTTTAGACATAAAACTCGTTTCGACATTGTACTTCAGCACTTTACTTGCATGCCATATATTGTACTCGAAGCCTGGACAACTGATCATTCTTTGATTTCTTGATATGTCAGGAGTTGATTAAAACTGCCTCCACTTCCCCTATTTCTTCATCAGGAATTCCTCACAAGGAAGCACTACTTACTCACCAGGCGCGTCATATCCTCTTCCCCTCTTTCATTTCCCTGCTGCTTCGCACGCCCACACCACAGCACCGACATTCAGAGCCGGTAGCGATACGAATCAGAACAATGAAGTGTTCAGCGAATTCTCATGCAAGCGGAACATATGCACCAAGAACTTCTCCGTCAGAGTTCCACATGCACAGTGAGAAACTTGGGCAGACTCATCTCACCTGCTCCTCTTCTCGGGTCAACTCCCGACCGGCCACACTCGAAGCTCCACCCATCTATGCCGACAGACTACAAGTACTCGTTCTCAAGTACCGACGGCACTTTCATCAAGAGATGAGAAATAAACCAACAGCGTCCATCACGCCAAATGACTGTTCGGGAGATGGTTCGCTACTGCCTCACTGATCTTGACCCCGGTCCGATGCCTGAGAAGCTAAGACCGTCCACGATAGATGTGGAGGAGTCCAGGGAGCTCACGGATTTCGACGTCCCCATCAGATCCTCGATGGAATACTGCGGCTTCCCGAACGCCGCCTTCGGGTGAGGCACGGACACGTCCGGCACGGCCGCGTCGCCGGCCAGCACCTGCACCACCTGCCGCATTGACGGCCGCTGCGCCGGGTCCGGGTACGAGCACAGCATCCCCAGCTTCAGCACCGTGCACATCTGCTCCACGTCGAACTGGCCCAGCAGCAGCGGATCCGCCACGCTCAGCAGGTTCTCCTCATTCATGCGCCGCCACACCACCTCCCCGAGAACCAGGTCGTCGTAGTTCTCGACTTGCCCGTCGACAGCCTTGCGCCCACACGCCACCTCCAGACACACTGCGCCGAACGCGAACACGTCCGTCTTGTCCGTGAACTTGCCACCGGTGGCTTCCGGCGCGATGTACCCAAACGTGCCGGCGACCATGGTCGTCGGCGCGTTCTTCTCGTGGTCCACCAGACGCGCCAATCCGAAGTCCCCCAGCTTCGGGTTGAGCTGCTCGTCCAACATGATGTTGCGCGACTTCACGTCGCGGTGGATCACTTGCCGCCGTCACCCTTCGTGCAGGCATTGCAGCGCTGCCGCCGTGCCGGACACTATCTTCCACCTCTGGCTCCACGAGAGCACCGCCTCAGGAATCTGCCAACATGCAGCCGATGTCGGAACGTGGAACACACATCGAGGAATTGAATTATAAGTGACCATTGCACTGCCAGAGATGGCCGGCTGGATGTCATCTCACCTCTGGTTTGAAGAGAGCTTGATCGAGGCTGCCGCGGGGCATCAGCTCGTACACGAGCAGGAACTTGCCGCGGTCTCGGCAGAACCCCACGAGCTCCACGATGTTGCGGTGCCGGAGCTGGCTGATGATCTGCACCTCCGCCAAGAACTCGCGCTCGCCCTGCCGCGAGTCGTTGCTCACACGCTTCACGGCCACCGCCGCGCCCGTCTTCGGCAGCACGCCCTTGTACACGCTCCCGAACCCGCCCTCGCCCAGCTTCGACTGATCGCTGAACTGCTTGGTGGCCACGCTGAGGTGCTTGTAGCTGATGAAGTCCACCGCGACCCCGGGCATCTGTAATAGGGCTGGGTCGTTGTTCCAGAGCGCATCCCGGGCACGCTTCCGCCGGTACAAACACACTCCAATCACCGCAGCAAGCAATAGCAACGGCCCCCCAACTGCCGACCCGGCAATGACCCCCACGCTCACAGAACCCGCAGAGTCGATCTCGAAAGAGTCGATCCCGAAGCTGGAGAAGGTCCAGTCGTAAATGTTGTAGACCGACCAGTGATCACTCACCGCACCCGAGAAGCCAATCCACATCGTCTCCCCCACCGCGTCGTATAGATCATAATAGCAAGCAAATAGTGGCGCGTCTGGTCTGGACGAGGTGTTCGATATTCTGAACTGCAAATTCTTCGTCACCCCATCGTACTCAATCCACGTCTGAAATATATCTCGTTGCCATAACGAGATATTAATGTTACTTTGATTTCCAAGATAACTAAAACAAGGGGAGCTATCATTTGAGACGGCACTTCCCACGTCCAACCCCACATGCCCTTCCTGGATCATACCAGGATCAGAGTCCGTGCTCACCCAGTTGTCGAACTCGATTGCGATCAACTTCGGGTCGGTCGGTTTTGGCGTCAATCTGAAGATGCCGAAGCGTCCGGCGGGTTCTCCCGTGTAACCATTCGCGCTTGACATCATGAAGGTGAAGCCATCGCCTCGTCTCCACGTATCGTTCACGTTGTTGTCCGACGCGTCGTAGAACTCAGGCTCCTGTCCAAAGCTGAAGCTGGTGTTGAAGGACGCCATAGTCCTTGTTGCAGGGTCCTTCATGCGCACGGGTGTGGTTTAGTAGGCGACGCCCAGGGCGGCCTGGCATCCTATGCCGGTCGGGGTGCGTGCGCGGCACTCGTCCACATCGATCAGGGTCAGCTTCTGGTTGTCGGCGTTGAACATGCATTGCCCCAGGCAGGTGAACTCGTCTGTCCTCAGTGGAGTGCGCACAGTGAAGTTGCCATTAACGTGGGCAATGATGAAGCCACTTGCGAGGATGATGAGCGAGAACACAAGATGATGTCCTCGTGTGGTCATCGTTGCTAACTTCTCATATCTGAACCCGAACTCCGGCCTGCTATCACTCAAAACCTCCAGTGCTTCCCAAGGTTGCCGAATTCTCAGATGTGAACAACAACACTAGCTAAGCCAAGAAGCACAAGCTTAGTTTTCAAACTGCCGGATCATATATCATTCAAAATAGGTGTATACGAGTCCAACAACATGCACAACCACCTACACGGAATGAGACGTCGTGCGGTGGCTTCAACCCCAAGAGGGAGTAGACTACAAGCTTGCAGGTCCAAATAAGTTAAGCAGACTGAGATGAAAATACAGAGAGACGGTATACGGCCCCGCACCGTGCGGATCGACGTGGGTGCTCGAAGTCCAATATGCACACGGGATCAAGTTACCCGTCACCTGTACAAGACAAATGAACCAGAACTGTTATGCTCATTTCATTATATTATTCTTCGTAGTTATATCAAAAGAATGGTGCCCAGCGACTCGAGGTCACTGTGCATATCAGATGATGTTGAGTGTGCACATGCCGAGGCCGGCTTGGGATTCGATCGTTGGGATCATGTGTACAGTAGCATTGTTGAACTCGAGCATCGCACGCATTCATAGGAAAAGATCTACAGTTCCTTGGCTACGTTGGGGGTTCGGGCCGCCGATCGAGTGCATGGTCTAGATTCATCGACTGGTGTCAGTTTCTTTGTAATTAGACTTAGTAGAGTTTTCCTGAAAGTAAAGGATCTTTCACCACGAATCTTAGGGTCTTATGTTAGTAACTGGGACCACATGCACTGCTGACTAGGCTTGGGAAAGGTGTGGGGAACCACCAGTCAACCTTTTGGGAACTTGGGGTACTATGGGGGAGCTTTAGCTTGCATGGGGTAGGACACAAGAACATTGATTGTTGTGCATCTCATAGGTGCAGAAAAAGGGAGTATGAAATTTTTGGACGTCTATTCTTGTGCAGAAAAAAAATTCGTCCTGTCTGCCATCATATTCCTACTCGATGTCCTCTTCGGCGTGCACTTAAGGTAAGCCACCCTAAAACCGCCAATATCCCATGGCCGACAGCTACTTTTTCACTAAAAACCGCCACTACATGCACATGTAACCAACTCTCTATTTTTAATGGCGGGAGTAAAGGCAAGGGTGGCATGAATTGGATGCACAGTTGGTGGTTTTAGGGGAATGGGATCTTCTAGACTTATTGTACATGCAAAAGTGGAGAAAATGGAATATTTCTAGAATTAGTTTAAGGTTGACTCATTGCCGGTTTTTGGTTGTTATGCATGCGGTTTTAGGCCATTTGTGGAAGGGTCATGGCCCCCACCTACTGACGCTCACCCAACTTTCTTCACATGTGCCTTTGAAAATTCATAACTAATTCATAACACATTGGAAAAACATGAAACCACTTGGGTTGAAATTGTAATTCTATTGGCTATCACTGAAAAATAATTTAATTATTATCTAGGTTCTCTATATATGCAAACTGCTTAACTTGACGGTTATGGGGGGATTTACCTTACAGGAAAACTCTACTAGTTCCAAGGATTTCTGGTCTGGTCAATGATTCTACAAGTTGCAGCGCGTCAGTTCGACATTTTGCCAACTTTGAAAGAACAGAGTGGCGCGTTCAAACTATAATCAGACTGCGGCCAGACTGCACTGTTTCCCGTTATTATGAGAAAGTGTAAGAGCATCTCCACCCCAAGACGGAGAACCACCAAATTGGAGTTTTGTGAGGTCAAAAAGTTGCACCCATCACCTCAAAACGGGGAAACTTTATAAAAATTTAGAAGTTTTGGTGCATGGCACACCAAAATCTCTTTGGATGGGGGGAGTGCGCCATTTTTTGATGTTGGTGACACACCCATACCCTCGCGACACGTGGCACCATGTCATTGATGTCGACACGTGGCGCCGTGTCATTGGTGGCGGGAGGTAAAAGGTCAAAGCATTATTTTGGGTAAAAAAAATTTGGAGCTTGGGGTGGAGCCAAGCAAGCACCAAACCCTAAACCACTCCTGGCGTGAATTTTTTTTTCCGTCCTAGCGTGGAAAATTCCACGCCAGGAGTGGAGATGCTCTAACAGTGGGATCACAGAGAAACTTCACACCCTTGACCCCTAAAGGCTCAAGTGTCCCTTGAGGGACGATTTTGATTTCGGGTAGGTTCCCTAAAATTCGAATAAGTATATTCTATTTTTAACTTTTACACTAGATTTTCCGTGATAAGAGCTCCATGGAGATATTTTTGGATTCATGGTTTGAAAGTTAGTACCACTCACAGTTAGAAATGGGGACTTCGGAGTTCGGGCAGCTCCAAAATTTTGCTAGAAGTCTCTATTAATCCCTAAAGGACCGATGTCCCCTCGGGGGACGTTTTGAGTTTGGGTAAGGTACCACGTTCACAATTCTAGGCATTATTTTTTGAGGTTTTTTATTGAATGGCCAACTTTTGATTAGCTTTGCGTAGACACAAATATCATAGAATTCCGACTTACGGTTCAAAAGTTACAATTTATTTTCACCTACATATACAAATAGTGCAGCAGTTTAGTGTGACATATCACAAATACTATCACCAAACTTTAATAACTTCTAAATTCAATAGAAATTCGAGTTTTTGTCCATTTAAAAGAAAGAAAATGTCCTCTCGGAAAAGAAATTGAGATCTTTTCATCAACCGTACGGATTTGTGAATTTCAAATATTTGAGAAGGATATGATATATGCAAAATATAAAGTGTATTGTTGATTCTCGGCACATAGGTGCATTGCAGGATTTTTTAGGACATCTTCTACACCTTTTCTACTTCTAAAATTTGGTGCACATGTGCCTAACATGATCCTTTTCAAGTTAAGACAATAAAATCACGGCCCGTAGTGCAAAAAGTTGCCATAGAAGGTGGTCGAAGTTTGTTGAAGGTGTATAGTATGACCTGAAAAAGAGATTGTGTCGCACTTCAAAGGCTAATATCTTTCAATTCGTGCGGTCAAACTTACCAAAAATTTCACCACACACTCTCATACAAGTCTAGTACAAGATCCTACGGTTAAATTTTCAAAAAAATGATTTTGTATCATTTTATGTTGAATGCGCTGAAAATGGCCGTTTTGGAGTGTTTTTGAGGAAAAATTGCCTTGGTCCTTTAGGGGTTAACATTGAGATTTTCCATTCATGTAGAGAATTTTACCGTCTTTGAAAATGTCAGAAAATAATTCTTGTCTTTAGTGTTAAAATACATTTTAACTCAAGTCAAACATTTTTACACATTTCGGGCAAGCGGAGAAAAAAACTTCTTCTTTTCTACATAAAACCTAGAGATCTTCATATTTTTCACCTTTTTTTTCTTTCTACCACAATATGTGGTGTAAACCTTCTTATTGACCATTTAGATTATCATTTTAAAACATATTAAATTCTCAAAAAAATAGACTTTGAATTGACAATTTTTGAACCTTCCGCTCCTTGCATACTTGTTTTGAATATGCTACACCCCTTCTCTACCTCTAAAAATTGATTTTTAAGGAACCAACATCATGCTTCACACAACGGTAAAAGATATAGACCTGGTGCAGTGCAAAAATCTAATACCAAGTGAAGTCAAAGTCGGCTGATCCACTCAACACAGGGAAGAAAATGAACCATTTATTTGACTTCAAACACTATAATCTTTCAATTTGTGCAGTCAAAGTCTATGAAATTTTGTGACTATGTTGCTTAGTAAGTCTTAATGGAGATCCTACAGCCAAAGGATCAATATAAGGTTTTCTTTCCTTCCTTACTCATTGCACTAAAATCAACAATTTTGAAGTTTTTTTGGTGTGAAAATGCCTTGGACCTTTGAGAGTTAAGGGCGAGTCCCTATGCTACACCCGACCCGACGAAGTCACTGTTGCAAGGATCTCTATATTTTGGTTGCACAAGGTATTTTGGAGAGGTGGGTCCTCATCTTAATAGCACCCTCTCAATTTTTTGGCCATCTCATTTCACGAGATCCGAAGGCTTTTTGTACAATTTTGGAGGGTAAATTTGAGGCGTACAACCTCAAATTATCTTGAAAGGACCCGCTATGCTTTAAATAGTCTTCCAATTCAAAAATAAAATAGGGGCTAGGTTTTACCCGTACCCTGCTTGAAATATATCGTGCTACCAAAATATATAGATCCTTGTAGCAACCCCACCTGAAGAATGTGGGGAAGAAAAAGGCTAAAGTAGGGTCACTTCCATGTGCTTGATCCGTCGGCTATTTAAATCAACTCATGCTAAGGTGGCTTTCAAGAGCATGTTCCCAATAGGTTATCAACAACAAATTGCCGAATCAAGTAGGCGCACACCACCTTAACTCCTAAAGGCCCAAGACTCCCCTTAGGGGACTTTGAAGATTTAGGCGGGTTCCTTTGGTGTCAATTTATAACATTCATTTTTGAAATTTAGACTATAGATGGACATTACTAAAAGCTTCATGAGAGTACAATTTTTTCCTAAATATGACATTTCATGAAAACATTATAGTGTTTTAAATTTCAAATGGGGAGAGCGAGCAGTTCGGGTAAATCTAAGAACTTTTGCTGAAACACTCCATTAAATGTGATATTTTCAATAGTAGCAAGTAATATTATTTCTTTTTATATTGTCAAAAAAAATCTTGTGTATAGTGAAAAATAGCATATTAACCTAAGTCATACATTTTCACACATTGTCACACATTGTAGGGCAAGGTACCCCAAAACTTCTTCTTTTCCACATAAAACTTAGAGATATTAATACTTTATAAATTTTATTTTTTCAACTACAAGATGTGGTGTAAACATTCCTATTGACCATTTGGACTATCATTCTAAAAGATATTTTGTACTCAAAAATATAAAACGTGAATTAGCAATTTTTGAACCTCCACTACTTGCACAATTGTTTTGAATATGCTACACCCCTTTTCTACCTCTAAAAATTGGTGTACAAGGAAATAGCATGGCCAGGGAAAATTGACCCCCTCGCTGGGACTTACCCGAGGTGGGCCACAATGTGGTGGGGCCTTATTTTGTTTTTGGATGGGGTCCTATTTATAATAAAGGTGGATCCTTGAGGGCAAACAATGGCTGTAGGCCTCAAATTTTTCAAAAAAAATCCAAAAAAAGCCTTTGGACCCCCCAAAATAAGAGGGCCAGAAAAACGACCCCATGCAATTGATACAGGGCCTACATCGGGGAAGTCCTAGCGAGGGGGTCAATTCGCCCTGGCCAAAATAGCATCATGATTGACATGATGGTAATAGATTTAGACCTTGTGTAGTGCAAAAACTTAACAACAAGTGAATTCAAAATCAGATGATCCACTCAAGGCAGGGAAGAAAAAGAACGGTTTTACTTACTTCAAACACTATAATCTTTCAATCCGTGCGGTCAAGGTTTATGAAATTTTGTGAGGATGTTACTTAATGAATCTTAATTGAGATCCTACGATTAGATGAAGAAATACTAATGATAAATAGCTACAATTAAAGTGGATTATTAAACAACATTTCTATCAACTAGTATTAAAAAAACTGGCGATCATAGCTTGATGTCGGTTCCGCTCTGACATTATCATGACTGCCATGCGGCACCTTCATGGCAAATAGTGTGCAGGGTCCCTTGAAGTCAAACGCGGAGGCATCACCACAAGTTCAAATAATGTGATGGTACGTGTTGACAAATGGCAACTTGTATATATTGAATACTACACTAGCTTAATGGCAGAGAGTGATACTTTTGATCTCAAGAATTTGCTGACTATCATTCAATGTGAAAAACACGCCTTTGTTTAAGGTTGGATGACCGATAAACACCAACTTAACCCCTAAAGGACCAAGTGTCCAAAACGGGCTTTTTGAAAATTCGGTCAGGTTCCTATGTTGTCAATTTCAAACATTCATCTTTGAAATTCTTACCATAGAAGGGCATTACCAAGACCTTAGTGGGAAAACAATTTTTTCCTAAATTGGACGTTTGATGAAAAAGTTATAGGGTTTTTAATTTCAAATGGGGAGGGCAGGCACCTCGGGCACCTCCAAAAACTTTTGATAGGACACTCTATTGAAAGTGAGATTTTCAGTACTCGCAAGTAATATTATTTCCCTTCATGTTGTCAAAAAAAAGTTCTCGTCTTTAGTGGAAAATAGCATACCAACCCAAGTCAAACATTTTCACACATTGTCACTCATTGTCGGGCAAGGTACCAAAAAAACTTCTTCTTTTCCACATAAAACCTAGAGATCTTCATATTTTTCACTTTTTATTTTTTCCACAACAATATGTAATGTAAACCTTCTTATTAACCATTCGGATTATCAATAAAAAACATATTAAGTTCAAAAAAAATTAAAGTGTGAATTAACAAATTTCGAGCCTCCACTCCTTGCACACTTGTTTTGAATATGCTACACCCTATCTCTACCTCTAAAAATTGGTGTGTAAGGAGCTAACATCATGCTTAACAAGATGGTAATAGATTTAGACCTTGTGTAGTGAATTTTTTTGACACCAACTGAAGTCAAAGTCAGCTGATCCACTAAACGCAGGGAAGAAAATGAACCATTTGCTTGACTTCAAACACTATAATCTTTCAATTTGTGCGGTCAAAGTTTATGAAATTTTGTACATGTATTACTTAATAAGCCTTTATTGAGATCCTATGGTCAGAACTAAAAATAAAAGTCTTTGTTACCTTCTTTATTCATTGCACTAGAATCCATTAATTTTGAAGTGTTTTTGGTGTAAAACTGCCTTGGTACCTTAGGGGTTAAGCTTGCTGACCTATTTATAGCGTTTGTATACGTGGTAAGAATTATTTTGGGAATTCAAACTAGGATTTCATGAATATTGCAATTGTCGTGACCATTTATTTCTTCATATTGAAATTGCTACAAATTTTTTAAGTGGATAGTAAGCTGTGACCCATTCTCGACATACAAAACTCTCTACTTCCGCATTAACCCCTAAAAGCCCAGGCATTTTCCCTCATGAAACACTCCAAAACTGCCATCATCAACAAGTGGCAACGAAATTTAACATTAAAGTCTAATTTTAGACTTTTAACCGTACAATCTTAAAATAGACACGTGTATGAACTTAAAGTACAAATTTGGTTGCAATCCACTGCACGGATGTGAAGATTATAGCGTTTGAAGTGCAAAGAAAAGTATTTTTCCCCCCTTGCCCGGCAAGGTCAGCCTACTTTGACTAGGTATATCTTCTAGTTTTTACATTGAAATGTGATCAAATCTTTTACCAATATGACTTATATGCTGTTAGCTATTTGTGTGCAAAATTTGAGGTCAATTCGAGGGGTAATAGATGTAGAAATATACACTTTAGTGAAAGGGGGTACAAAATGTTGACAATTACTACGTAAGTGATATGAAATTGTTTGTATCATACAAGTTGTTGCATTTGAGAATCCCAATGGTGGAAACTTTCAGTTTATTTTTTCACTAATTTTAGAAAAGGAAACGACTAAAAATAGTAAAATCCATAATTTTCATGAATATATGGAATAAATAAAGCATTATGGGAAAGGGCAGTGCTTGAAATTGGGTGGCCAATTTGACCCATCGTTGACCGCCCCCGCAGCTGGACGGGGCCCGCCAAAAAAAAATAAAAAAAATTGTTTTTTTTTTTTTTTTTTTTTTTGGCAGGCGCGCTTCTGGCGTGGGGTGCTGGCAGGCCAGCTAATGGCTGATTGTTTGCTGTTTTTTTTAAAATTATTTCAACAACCCTTTAAATAATTTTCAATGCTTTTTCTACTTGGACTTCGTGCATAGAAGTCTGGATTCCTTTCCTCACCCTTTTTGTCCCAAAATTCTGCCCCTTTTTTCTCCTCAAATTGCATTGGTTGACATGGCTGCCCCTATAGTCCAGAGTCCCCATTTTGACCTTTGAAGGCTAATAACTTTTGAACCAAAAGTCCAAAATCATATTTGAAAAATTCCCCATATAGATTTCATCAAGGACTATGTAGTGTAAAATTTTCATAAGAATCGGAGTATTTTTTCCACTCAAAGGTACATGCCCAAAATCCCAAACGTACGTGGTACGTACACTTGGGCTTTTAGGGGTTAAGTTGTGCTAATGACCACTTGTGCAAGAGACTAAAAACTGAGAGCTTAGAACCGATTATAAACTGACACCCAATCATAACTGACTTCCTAAAATTTCGGAAATGGGGTGGGCGGTTGGTGGTTTTGGCCCACATAAGATTCTTGGTTTTGGGGTTTGTGGTGGTGATAGGTCATCCAACCTTAGATCACATTTCTTTTGAGAATATAGTCAGCTTCTTTAACATCAACATTTGTTACAAGAAGAAGAAGAACTTCGGTCTCTAGAAGGAGGCCGACGCGAATAAAGTGTTTGTTCGTCCCACACCCAAGTCTATGTCCATCGAACATGGGTTAGTAGTATGAAACTACTTTCATCTCTCGAGGGTAGACACTATGTACCACATAACAAATAACGAGGAACAATGAACATTTGTTACAACAGTCAACTCCCTTTAGAAGAAGAAGAACTTGGGTCCCCAACGGCGATCGGTGTGAATATAGTGTTTGTTCATCCTCTTTACTAAGCCAATGGCCATGGGACATAAGTTAGTGTAACAGAACTACTTCCCACTTTCAAGAATAAACACTTTTCTACACTAAGTGTTTCCCTACTCAAAATTGCCTTAGAGACAAAGGGTATGTCATCCCCCTCCAAAGGTCTTTTTGGGTACCCATACAACAAGGTCTCCATCTCCCTTTACATCAACATTTGTTACAACAATCAGCTCCCTTCACAGAAGAAGAAGAAGAAGAAGAAGAAGAAGAACGCCGGTCCCCAAATGGAGGTCAGTGTGAATAAAGTGATTGTTTGTTCCACCACTAAGTTCATGTCCACCGAGCATGGGTTAGCACCCTTTACAATAATAAGCTCCCTCCACAATGATAAGCTCCTTCTACGGATTTCTCTAATTTGGGGCTACAAGCATTTGGAAGAGGGGGGTGGGGTAAAACATGGCCCCTATTTTATTTTTGGATAAGGACCTATCTATAGCAAAAGGGGGGCTCCAAGGGTAATTTGGAGCCACATGCCCCAATTTTGCCAAAAATAAACTAAAAAAGCCTCTGGACCCCTAAAATGAGAGGGCCAAAAAATGAGAGGGTGCCATTAAAATGAGGGCTCACCTATCCAAAGATGCTTGTAGCCCAAAATTTTAGAAATCCCCCCCTTTACAACGGTCAAGACTCAGCTCCTTCTAGAAACATGGTTGTTATAACACATGCTGTTTTAACAAACAAAGCTGTTGTAAAGGGAGTCGATTGTATTGACATCATAAGAATTTACCGTAACCTCCTTGAAAGTTGAACACCTTTTTGCCTAATAAAAATTTAAGTTAGGCGATATAGAAAGTAATGTTTTGAGCTTAGATACCCTTGAAAAATAAATAAATAAAGTTAGCCTCAATGAAATAGTGTTCACACTTCATAGAATCATATTGTGTGATTTTTATATACGACGGATGTGTTGACCCAAAATACTTAAATTGCTTAGCATAGAAGGCTTTCTTGGTTGTGACTTTTGAGTATATTAGGGTTTTCATTGGATACTGCTAACTTCTAATATTCTAGAAAAATTAGGTAGGGTCAACTTTATTATTTTACATTGTAATAGAGAAAAGTGAGCAACACTCCCTCCAATAAAATTTCTTTTTATAACATCCTTAGATGCACCATCATAACCCTGCAACAACCAAGCCTACGATCGTGGTATAAACCCCAATTTTCATTCTATTGTGTACTCTTGTTCTTCATTAGATATAAGTGGAAGGTTTTTGTTTCAAATTTTAGAAATGAGATCACTTGTCTTTCTTATGTCACAAAAACTCACAATTTAATTGTGAAAATTTGAAGATATTGTGATTTTTGAACAAAAAGTGAAGAAAATTCATATCAAATACAAATTACGATTAAAATTTGAAAAGTTCACCAAAGGTGTACATTATAGTGCCAAAACTTTTGTGGAAATGAAACGTAAATAAGAGTATTAGCCAATCGTGGATATAGGACATAAGTTCTATTCACAATAACTTATCAAAATTTACGTATATTTCAAAGTTTCAAATTGGAATGGATACAAGACTTCATAAGCTTTGTTTCATTGGCAAGACTCAAATTCAAAATATTTCATTTTGATGGCTTGAATTCATATCTATGGCAAAAGCTACAAGTCTCAAAAATTCACTACATTGATCCTATCCCAAACATTTTCTACTTTAGATTTCCTCACCAAGGCAAGTTTTATCATCATCTTATGCTTACATATTCAAAGAACTCTTCAAAAAGAATTGGATGAAAAAAATTGTTTAGATCAATCATCATTCGAGATGTTGTCCGTGAAGACATTTTTTGGGATATTTAGAGCATCCGCAACGAAGGTCCGCCTAATGAGCATCTGGGCAACTGACCGGGTGAGTATGCAAAAAAGCTCCTCAATGGCCTCAGCACAATGAGTGGATGGCGCCAGGCCTTGCAGAAAACACTCATATCATAGCCAAAATGGAAATCGTGCAATGCTTTGTCTAGGTGTACACTAGTGTGTTGGTATCCTTCAGATATTAAGGGAGGTTGAAGTAACAGGAAACTTTTGGCTGAGTGAGGGGATCTCTTTAACCCCTATATTTCCAAGAGTTCCCTCATGGGACTCTAGAAGGTTCGGGCAGGTTCCTATGGTGTCAATTTATAATAGTTTTCTTTGAAATTTTTAATGTATATGGACACTTCTAAAAGCTTTGTGTGAGTCCAATTTTTTCCTAAATTTGACATTCAATGAAAATGTTATAGGATTTTGAAGTTCAAATGGGGAGAGCGGGCAACTCGGGCAACTCCAAAAACTATAACTAGGACACTCTATTGAATGTGATATTTTCAATAATAGCTAACAATATTATTTCCTTTCATATTGTCAAAGTCTCTTGTCTTTAGTAAAAAAATAGCATATTAATCCAAGTCAAACATTTTCACACATTATCGCACATTGTCGGGCAAGGTACCAAAAAATTATTCTTTTCCACATTAAACTTTGAGATCATCATAATTTTTACTTTTTATTTTTTTAGCAACATTATGTGGTGTAAACCTTCTCATTGACCATTCGGATTCTCATTCTAGTTTATATTATGTTCATATTAAGTTCACAAAAAATTAAAACTTGAATTGATAGTTTTTGAACCTCCACTCCTTGCACAATTTTTTTGAATATACTCCACCCTCCCTAGACCTCTAAAAATTGGTGTACGACAAACTAATATCATGCTTAACATGATGGTAATGAATCTAGACCGTGTGTAGTGCAAAAAGTGGACACCAAGTGAAGTCAAAGTTTGTTGATCTACTAAACGTAGGGAAAGAAAATGGACACTTTTCACTACTTCAAACACTATAATATTACAATCCGTGCGGTCAAACTTTAGGAATTTTAAATTGTAAGTTACTTAATGAGTCTTAATTGAGATCCTACGGTTAACACTAGAAGTAATAGTGTTTTGTTTTGTCCTTACTCATTGCACTAAAACGAGCAGTTTTGAAGTGTTTTGTGGTATGTGCACACTGGTGCCGTGAGGACGGTGCGGATCTTGTCAGGGGCGAAAGACTGTCAGCTTACTTTAGCCACATCTCACACACTGAACTTGCCTGCACTAGCAGCTGTAGATGCTCTAACGGTTACACTTTAGTGTGTCGAGTTTGTCTGTAAATCCACTGTTACACATGCTCATATAATCACGGGTATCACTAGAACATGACTGCAGTCTAAATTTAGCTTAGTATATTGGTGAAAACATATTAGTAATGGTCTCTGTCTGCTAATTTGGACCTGCAAACTTGTAGTCTACCCTAGACTCTGAAGGTTCAAGCACCGCACGACGTCTCAATCCGTGTACTAGAGGTGGTTGTGCATGTTGATGGACGATATACGATCCGCCAGTTTGAAGACTATTCGTGTGCTTGTTAGCTGGTGTTGTTGTTCACGTGAGATTATGCATTAACCATGGGAAGTGCAGATTTTGAGTGGTAGCAGGCCGGAGTTTGGATTCAGCAATGAGAAGTTAGCAACGATGAGCACACGAGGACATCATCATGTGTTCGTGCTCATCATCCTCGCATGTGGCTTCATCGTTGCCGACGTCAACGGCAACTTCACCATGCGCACTCCACTGAGCGCGGACGACTTCACCTGCCTGGATCAATGCAAGTTCAACGCCGACAACCAGACGCTGATCCTGATCGACGTGGACGTGTGCCGCACCCCGACCGGCGAAAGCTGCCAGGCCGCCATGGGCCTCGCCTACTACAACACACCCGTGCGCATGAAGGACCCCGCAACAAGGACTATGGCGTCCTTCAACACCAGCTTCACCTTTCGACAGGAGCCCGAGGTCTACAACGCGTCGGACAACAACGTGAACGATACGTGGAGACGAGGCGACGGGTTCACCTTCATGATGTCCAGCTCCTACTCCTGGATGGGAGAATCCGCCGGACACTTCGGGTTTTTCAGATCGAACCCGGCACTGACCGACCCGCAGTTGATCGCAATCGAGTTCGACAACTGGGTGAGCAGGGACACTGATCCTGGTATGATCCAGGAAGGGCATGTGGGGTTGGACGTGGGAAATGCCGTCTCACATAATAGCTCCGCTTGTTTTAGTTATCTTGGAAATCAAAGTAACATTAACATCTCGTTATGGCAACGAGATATATTTCAGACGTGGATTGAGTACGATGGGGTGACGAAGAATTTGCAGTTCAGAATATCGAACACCTCGTCCAGACCATACGCACCACTATTTAATTGCTATTATGATCTATACGACGTGGTGGGGGAGAGGATGTGGATTGGCTTCTCGGGTGCGGTGAGTGATCACTGGTCGGTATACTACATCTACAACTGGACCTTCTCCAGCGTCGGGATCGACTCCGCGTTTCCGGCGTATGCGGACGTTGCGGGTCCTGTGAATGTGGGGGTCATTGCCGGGCCGGCAGTTGGGGGGGCGTTGCTATTGCTTGCTGCGGTGATTGGAGTGTGTATGTACCGGCGGAAGCGTGCCCGGGAAGCGCTCTGGAACAACGACCCAGCCCTATTACAGATGCCCGGGGTCGCGGCGGACTTCATCAGCTACAAGCACCTCAGCGTGGCCACCAAGCAGTTCAGCGATCAGTCGAAGCTGGGCGAGGGCGGGTTCGGGAGCGTGTACAAGGGCGTGCTGCCGAAGACGGGCGCGGCGGTGGCCGTGAAGCGTGTGAGCAACGACTCGCGGCAGGGCGAGCGCGAGTTCTTGGCGGAGGTGCAGATCATCAGCCAGCTCCGGCACCGCAACATCGTGGAGCTCGTGGGGTTCTGCCGAGACCGCGGCAAGTTCCTGCTCGTGTACGAGCTGATGCCCCGCGGCAGCCTCGATCAGGCTCTCTTCAAACCAGAGGTGAGATGACATCCAGCCGGCCATCTCTGGCAGTGCAATGGTCACTTATAATTCAATTCCTCGATGTGTGTTCCACGTTCCGACATTGGCTGCATGTCGGCAGACTCCTGAGGCGGTGCTCTCGTGGAGCCAGAGGTGGAAGGTAGTGTCCGGCACGGCGGCAGCGCTGCACTACCTGCACGAAGGGTGGCGGCGGCAAGTGATCCACCGCGACGTGAAGTCGAGCAACATCATGTTGGACGAGCAGCTGAACCCGAAGCTGGGGGACTTCGGATTGGCGCGTCTGGTGGACCACGAGAAGAACGCGCCGACGACCATGGTCGCCGGGACGTTCGGGTACATCGCGCCGGAAGCCACCGGTGGCAAGTTCACGGACAAGACGGACGTGTTCGCGTTCGGCGCAGTGTGTCTGGAGGTGGCGTGTGGGCGCAAGGCTGTCGACGGGCAAGTCGAGAACTACGACGACCTGGTTCTCGCGGAGCTGGTGTGGCGGCGCATGAACGAGGAGAACCTGCTGAGCGTGGCGGATGCGCTGCTGCTGGGCCAGTTCGACGTGGAGCAGATGTGCACGGTGCTGAAGCTGGGGATGCTGTGCTCGTACCCGGACCCGGCGCAGCGGCCGTCCATGCGGCAGGTGGTGCAGGTGCTGGCCGGCGACGCGGCCGTGCCGGACGTGTCCGTGCCTCACCCCAAGGCGGCGTTCGGGAAGCCGCAGTATTCCATCGAGGATCTGATGGGGACGTCGAAATCCGTGAGCTCCCTGGACTCCTCCACATCTATCGTTGACGGTCTTAGCTTCTCAGGCATCGGACCGGGGTCAAGAACAGTGAGGCAGCAGCGAACCATCTCCTGAACAGTTAATTATTTGGCGTGATTGACGCTGTAGGTTCATTTCTCATCTCTTGATGGAAGTGCCGTCGGTACTTGAGAACGAGTACTTGTAGTTTGTCGGCATAGATGGGTGGAGCTTCGAGTGTGGCCGGTCGGGAGTTGACCCGAGAGGAGGAGCAGGTGAGATGAGTCTGCCCAAGTTTGTCAGTGTGCATGTGGAACTCTGACGGAGAATTTCTTGCAGAATATGTTCCGCGTGCATGAGAATTCGCTGAACACTTCATTGTCCTGACACATATCGCTACCGGCTCTGAATGTCGGTGCTGTGGTGTGGGCGTGCGGGGCAGCAGGGAATGGAAAGAGGGGAAGAGGAGATGACGCGCCTGGTGAGTAAGTAGTGCTTCCTTGTGAGGAATTCCTCATGAAGAAATAGGGGAAGTGGAGGCAGTTTTAATTAACTCCTGACATATCAAGAAATCAAAGAATCAGTTGTCCAGGCTTCGTACAATATATGGCATGCAAGTAAAGTGCTGAAGTACAATGTCGAAACGAGTATGTTGCAGATGATGTTCGAAGTATGGGAAGCGCGTGAGGAGTTGTGGCACTGGTGGTGCTTCTGGTTCCATTGTTCGTTACAGATGTGGCCGCCAATTGCACTGTTCGGATGAGGTCTGCTCCGTTTCCTTCGTAACAGATCTCATAGAGCTTGCATCCTGTATACCTCAAATCTCTCTCTTGCGCCTCTAACCCGGACCATCCTGCTGTAGTTCGAAAGTAGCTAGGGTCTTTTCCATCAATAAAGTAGCAATCTGAAGATATCTTCTGTATCAAGATATTGATACAGAATTTTTCCATTTGTATGATACGGAATCAAGTTTCTGAACTACACATGAACAGGAATCCCAGTCCCTTGTAAAACTCTCATCCAACTCTAGAACACCTGCAAGTGTCAATGTCCAAGATCCTTGTTGAATGTGCAGCAGTTCAGGTATTCTGCTTGTCCTAAAACCTGGCAAAGATCTTCCATATTCTCAATGACTAGATAGAATGGTGAACTTTAGTGACGTATACTTGCAAGTGTTGTCGTTTGGCCATATTTGTTAAATTGAGACATTTCACGAAGTTTGAGACTTCCATCCATACTACTCCATCCATACTACTGTTGAGTTGAAAGTCACTCATTTGAGACTCTGAAATGTGTCAATATAATGGATATGGCATTTCATCAAGTATGGTTGGTTGCTGTGAAAGTTCCACCTTGTGACATACGACCTCCCTTCATAGCAGGGTGAAACAAGGTTGTTAGTAGTAGAGTTGGGATTGTCCCACGTCTATTAAGGGTTGAGTTATCCAACCCATCACGGCCATCTTCCTATTAGTGCCGCTCTGAAGATGGTCTTCTTTTCACGAAGTTTCCGCCCCAGTTATGCCCATTCATTCTTTTCATTGTTCGAAGTTAATGCTTGCTATTGGTTAAGACCCGTTATTTTTGGTCGTCGCTAGTGGAGGGTACCTATTGGCAGTACCATTAGACGACCTTGGGAATTCATACCTCATTTACATTTTATTAGGTAGTGCTTGAGAGATGGTGGGTTACGATCGAATACGTCAAGTATGTGAGGCCTATGATGTGCTTGTTTTCACTGCACCAAAGACTGAATATAGTGTAGATTCATAATTCATGTCGATCACCCACACTAATTTTCATCAAGCACATTCATGTCAAAATTTGATTGGCTATATGTTTTCAAGCAAGTGTGTGTTAGTCGCCAATTGGATGTAAATTTCCAATTAGCATAGAAACTTGAACTACTCTAGTCCACACTATATTCACTGTTTGGTGGAGCCATCTTCCTCGGTTTTAGGAAACATGCACAAAGTGATATTTTTTGCTGAGGTACATTATTATAGCATCTCCACCCAGAGACTCCAACTTGGGCATGGTAGGCCAGGGATGTTGACAAGGATGAAGTGGCAAGAGTTGATGATAAAGACATTGTGTGGTGTTAAAGAAGACTTGTTGTCTAGAGTTGCAGATGATTTTAAGGTAATGTAAGATGGATAATAGCAGGTCTTTTGCTTTCGGGGTCCATATTGAGCCATTGCAAAGTCAATGGCACTAGGGTGAGTAGTGACAAGTCACAAATGTGTCTCTCAAATGTCATATTTATTAAATTGAGACATTTCACACTCTCAAATTAGTGATTTTGAACTCGATAGTAGTAGGGATGGAAGTCTCAAACTTCGTGAAATGTCTCAATTTAGCGAATATGGACTCTCGCGTTTCCAGGTAGTCAAGAGTGAGCAAGACGAGGCAACTGTTACATAGACTCTTTCAAGCTTTTTATGCTGAACAGGTACATTCCTTTCAATGCTCTGGGTGGAGATTCATTGGAAGCACAAGAAGCTTTCATGTGGTTTGCTAATGCAATACTTTGGTTTGAAGTTGCATTTGTACTTTAAATTTTTTGAAAGGCTATAATAGACCCTTTTAAAATAAAATGTTACCTCCTATCAACATTGTAACATTGTCCTAGTTGTTGTTTTTCAGTGCTCTCCATAAAGAAACACTTGTAAATGTAAATTTTGGAAGGTTTGGACATGTGAGAGAATGTACAATCTAGTCCTCTTTGTTACTTCACCCTTGAGAATTATCATTTATGTTGTATGGTACAATTATGATATTCATCATTCCTTATAGTGCCACCCACAATAGTTGATCAAATCTCTATAAATTTTGATATGGGTGGACATGTTTAAATGAGGGAATAATCTAGGTCCTTGTACAATGAAATAGTTGCACTAATACCATTGGTTCCTAGTCATAAAATGTAAAACATATTAAGTAAGTAATTAGAGTTGAGGCACAATTAGGGATGATTAATGAAATATGTCTTATTTATGAATGATTGTATATGTGTGAATAATCTAATCAAACTTAATGGAATAACTAGCTTGTAAATGCGGATTCAGCAATCTAAAAAGTGGTAGGTTTGTGGATAGATATAAGAAAGTGTTGTCAAATAAGCTAAAAGTATTTAGATTGAGTGCTTCATGGGCCTTATTTGCTTGGAATCTTAATTCTAATAAAAAGGTAACGTGAACAGAGCTACAATTTACAAATGACACTTTCTAATGTCATATTTTCATTGTAACTATGTTCATGTTATTGTAGGAAAAATAAAGAAGTTGAAAGGAATGATGTTCAATGTCTTCTTTTGGTACAATTGACCTTATGTTCTACACAAGATTTAATATATTACCATTATGAAACAAATGAACCGGTGACAACAACATTGAGAACAAACTCTCTACTGATTTTTGGAAAAATTTCACAATTATAGATTCTCAAAAAACATGTCTTATCAAATTTGGTACTCGGCAGTACATGGGAATTGCCCGCAAACAACTCTTCTTTGAAATAGAAAGATTTCCATCTATTACATGCCCAATATGTACCTCCATGGACCCGGACACATGGCTACACGTACTCCTAAAATGCTAAAACCATCATATACACTCCCTAATTATTAAAAGATACAATAAGGTGGTATAGAAAATCTGAAAACTAATTATACCTTCAAACAAATCCCGGTGCTTTATACTTATGAACACCGGAACCTTCAACAACACCCCACAAGAAAACACGGTCCCTCCATGGCTACTTCCATGCCATGTGGAACCAGAAGATGCCATTATAATGCCAGATTCAAACAAGACATACTATGCATCAAAGGATTATCATATAAAGACCCCCCACCGCACCACATAAATACAAACCTCACTATCTAATTTATTAAATTCAATTATTATAATGACAAATTTTTCCGAGAAGCACTCAAAAACAAAATTAATTAATATCAACCACTTATTAATGATATTAGAGCTCTTGGATAGAAAGTTGACTCCCTCATTGTTTTTACCCCTGGAGCTAGAACAATTACCGTTATTCCCTCTATGCAAAGCCTCAAAATCCCCATAAATCCAATTAAACACACATTTCACAAAAATTAATACCATTGCTATCCAACATGCAATGTCCATACTTCTCTACACAAATATAAACTCGAAAACAACCAACCTCTCCCAGAATTACATAATAGCTCTTAAAACCTCTTAAAAACACATATTCAACCTTTAAAGATCATCTCTTGGAATTGAGCCTTGTGGCTCCAAGTGGTCTTTAGGTCCAAGTTAATGGTTACATAGTATCTACCCTTGAGAGGGGGGAGTAGTACCATACTACCTAACCTATATCCGATGGACATGGTTTTAGTGGTGGAACAAACAGACACTTTATTCACTCCGGCCCCCTTTTGTATCTAAGAGACGAGAGTTCTTCTTCTTCTTACCATTATGGTATATGAATGATGTTACGTCCTTGCATGCCAATTACTTTTAGAAGTAGAGGTGTGCAACATTCTCATACAAATTGTGAGGAATTCCAAAAAAACTCAATATTTGTAAAGAATGTAAACCCAAATGATCAGAACAAAGATCCACGTTGTTCGTTTGAATTAGAAAAATAAAAATAAATCTCTTGAAAAGAGAAAACCCAAGTTCACATGTCTTCAAAGCCAGGGTTTCATCAGTAGTTTGGAGGGTTTTATGAGGTTTGGGTGGAAACCCTAGCGTGAGGGTTTCATGAATAGTGTGGAGGGTTTTATGAGGATTGCATGGAAACCCTAGCGTGAGGGTTTTATGAGTGGTTTGGACGGATAGTTTAGGAGGGGTTTTATGAGGTTTGGATCGCAAACCCTAAGTTGAGGAGGGTTTCATGAGAGGTTTGGATAGAAACCCAAAGTCGAGGAGGGTACTTAATTGGAAACCCTAAGTTGAGGAGGGTTCCATGAGAGGGTTGGTTAGAACCCAAATTTCTAGGAGGGTTTTATGAGAAACTTAGATGGAAGCCCTAACTTGAGGAGGGTTTCATGAGAGGCGTGGTTAGAAACCAAAATGCGAGGAGGTCTTAATGAGAAACTTGGACGGAAACCCTAACTTGAGGAGGGTTTCATGAGAGGCGTGATTAGAAACCAAAATGCGAGGAGGGCTTTATGAGTAGTTTGGATAAAAGCCCGAAGCTGAGGAGGGTTTTGGATGGAAACCCTAAGCTGAGGAGGGTTTCGGAGGTGTTGTTTGGCTGCATTTGCGATGGTGAACTTGACGATTCGCCTCGGCAAGGCCGGGATCGGGAAGCAGCAGCAGCAGCAGCAGCAGCAGGAGCAGCAGCAGGAGCACGGTGGTGGCAAGGGGCCGTCGGTTCCGGCTCACTTGGCGGACGCGGAGCTGCCGCTCGTGAAGGGAGTGGGGACCCTGTTCGCGGAGCCGTGCGAGGTGCGCTTGGTCGGGGTGAAGGCGCGCCGCAGGCCGGGCGACAAGGTGCACGTCTGCGTGCGCTGCAACTTCCCCATTGCAGTCTACGGCCGCTTGGTATGAACTCCCTCTCTCATGAAAAAAATTGCCGCACTAGGGTTGAAAGATCATCAGGTTTTCTGTTTCGTTCGGGACTAGAGGAGCTTACTTGACTGGAAGATGTATGTGTGAGCACAGATAAGGAATAGTACCTTAAGGTTTATGTCACGAGGTTTTAGACCGGATTCTTCCTTGATGATGGACACACTCGTTGATTTTCGGCTGTGTCATTGGTGTATCGTAGTAAGTACATTCAAAAGCAAAATAATGAGAAATAATAACCTAGAAGTGCGTTGAACCACCAGCTTTTCTCTTTCATTCCAGGGTAGAAGTCATGTAGTGATAGCTCGTACCTTTTTCCTTGAGAGAGAATGTGCGTGTTTTGTGTGTATGGCTCTGCAGATACCATGTGAGCATGTGTTCTGCTTGACGTGCGCCAAGCTTGACCCGACATGTTTTCTGTGAGTACAGCGCTTTGGGTTTTTTTCTTCTCTTGGCAGTTCTTTTTCTGAAGTTTTTTCGTCATTGGTTGAAGTCATTCGATCTGGGTTTTAGTTCCATTTACCCTTGTTTGGCTGCAGGTGTGAGGAAAGGGTTACGCGCATTCAGAAGATGGATGTTCTGGAAGGCATCTTCATCTGCGGCGCCCCGGGTTGTCTGCGCTCGTTTCTTGTGAGGCCTGATTTCGACAATCACATCTCCGATGCGCATTCCCAGCTCTTGCAGCGAGTGTCACCAGAAAGGAACGTTTCTGCACCTGAAGTTCAGGTAACTGCCTACGAGTCTGTTCAATCCATTCCCTCACTCAAACTCTAGAGAATGTGCATTTTTAGGATCGCAGTTAGTCCTGTTGTCGACCTCGCTGCAGGTGCTGTGTTCTGTCAACATCGATATCTTGTTCTATTAGCGCGTTGTTCAAGTCGTTGGAGTGAGATAAGGTAGAGAGCACGCAGTTGTGCACAACTCCTTAGTTCCTTATCCTTTTACTGAACTGGAACATTACCAGAATGATGGTAGGGCGAATGGTGGATGATATGTACGAGAATAAATCAGTCTACAAAAACAACGAGGATACAAATCATAGGAAAAATCTCAGTAGAATCATTTTGAAAAACCAATTCAAGCTTCTCACTCAGAGCGGATATTTTTTTAATTTACAGACATCATTTTTGCGAGTATACTGATAGTGTTCGTTTACCTTGTGGATTTAGGCTCAGTCGCATCAACAACACGCTGATCCTACGCGGCAACCCTCGGGCACTCTGCAGGTGCTCCTGCCCAAAAAGGAGGACACACCCCAGCGCAGGCCTCCGAAGGGAGTCCGCCAGGACCCTCAAGCGCGCCCAGTACCGGAGCTTCGCCTCCCGGACCAGTTCCCTCGCCACCGCGACCACACAAATCACGACACCAGCAACGCCGACAGGGAACCGAAAATAGACCGAAAATCACGAAAACACAGCGAATGGGAACTGGTCCAAACTGAAAGGGAACATGAAGGAGGCGCTCACCCTCCTAATCAGCAGGTTGTGAATTCTTTCCCTCCTCCACCCCTTTACCCTCCTCCTAATTTGTATCAGGAAGGGAGCGCCCCTTTTCTCAGGCCGCCTTTTATGGCGTTCAATCAGAATGGCTATGGGAGGCCACAAGGAGCGCAGCAGGACCAGTTTAGAACAGCTCTTCGGCCTCATTTCTACCCGGAGTATGTTGTGGGCATACCGAGGTACCATGAGGGCCATTTGCCGCCTCCACCTGCTCCTCCTCCACCTGGGCCTCCCCCTCCTGCTGCATCCCAGCGGGCTAAGTTTAGTGAGCCCTACAGCTGGGGGCCTGCCAACTTTGGAGGACCGCCTCCTAGCTTTGGAGGGCCCCAGAACTGGATGCCGCCTGCAGGTAATCTCTAGGTAGTCACCTCTAAGGGTTTTGCTCCGTCCTCCTGGTTGATTGCATTGTTAGCTTTACAAGGTCTTGTTGTAGATTTCTGGGAAAAGCATTAAGAAGACTTGTCTAGAAGGGCAAGGTTTTGATCCATGCACTGGATCATGAAGCGCATGTTTTCTGAATGTTTTGCAGCTCTGGACTCTGCTTTAGCCTCGTATTGATTTTCTGAGAAAGGCCATCGAGTTGACTTGAGTTTTGGCTTGGAACAGAGTTCGGGTTGAAATTATCAGTATGCCCCTCTAACAAGTGTTGAGATACTTGTGTGAAGAAGCTGGGTGCAACTCAATCAGTCGAGCTGTGAACGCTCAGATGTTGGAAGCAGGGTCCTGTCGTGATCTGCTCACTGGAAAGAATCACGGAGTATTCTTTTCTGGCTATCTCAGCTCCATTGTACTTTCTAACCGTGAACCTGTCCAAAAGAAGCCAAAACCAGCCATCAATCAAAGTCGAAACAGCCATAATAACAACGAAAAGCCTAAAAGAAAGTGTTGAGAAAAACGGTATCAACGGACACCATGATAGATTTCGTGTTTCATTACCTCGGATATCCTGAATCATGCACACAACTGTACCTGTTTTTCATTCTCTTCTCAGACTCGCCTTTTTGGAGACTACGGTTCTCCTTCAAAACCATCAGTTCCCAAACAAAATGACCTGCCCACTCTTTCAGCTCACTCATCCCTGGCCATACAGCAGAGATATTTGTGGTCTCTAGCAACAGGGCCTCTTGACCTGCATGCCGAACTTGACCCTGCAGTCCACCAAAACATGAAAGCAGCGAACAATCCACTTCTGAGTTATTGGCCAAAACACAACTAAAAATAATAGACATGCTAAAAGCAGCAATTTCCAATCAAAAGCCAGAGGTTGTGATAGAGAAGTACCTTTCAGACCAACTTACCTCAACTCGAGAGAGTATCAGAAATCGTGCCCATTGCCGACAAGTAGACAAGTAAAACACCCAACCAGTTAAGAACCATGGATAATCGACACACTGCAAATACATGGACTTAAACATTCCCGGATCTTGCTCTTCGTTTAACAGCTTCAGCAAAGAAACTGAGAAAAATTCTAGCCGCGCGTCTGAAATTACATCAAGTCTCCTGCTTGTTTACTGAACCTTCTTCCACGTCCTTGAAGCACCCAAACTTTGACCTATCACTGAAATTGCGTAAGCTACAAATGGCTGGAAAAAAACCCTGCCTCTTCTGAATCCCCCAAAAAATTCACACGGCATACGACAAGCCCGAATTCCTATGTACACGCATAAGAATACATCTCCAGACGAAGAAGATGAATGTCAAACACTGCACAAGTTCACTTCAAGTGCAGAAGCATGCATTCCACACATTTTTATCGTCTGGCCTTCATTTTCTTACGACTGGGAATCACCTTCCTCTGCGACGCAAGTGGTTGGGATGGAGGAGTTGGTTGGGCACCATCCTCATCATCATCATCATCATCATCGTCATTGCCATTTTGATCGTCAGAACTCTCCTCCATCTTCGCTTTTAAGCGCCCCTGACTGGCGCGAGTGGCTCGAGTCGTCCGTCTAGTTGATACGGGCGCCCGCACTCTGGTGTCCTCCTCCTCCTCCTCCTCCTCCTCCTCCTCCTCCTCCTCAGCGTCCGCTTCATGATCAAGATCCTGGTCGGATGCGTCTCCATCGGCTGGCAGCATTCGCCAAGCGGTGCGACAGCCGGGACACACCTTAGCAACCTGAAAATTGAACAAAAATGAGTTTTAAAAGTAGTTAGTGAGTCGCAAATAATAGAATCGAATCTACTAGAGTTATTTGTTAGTCACCTGAAGTTTAAATAAAATATCCCCGCCTCTTTTTTCATTGAAATCAGCTCAAAAGTAGTTCTCGATTGATCTAAAAACAGCTCAAATGACATCTCATGCAATCTCTTTCTTCACTCTTTAAGACAGCTGAAACTAGTTTAACTTGAGTTTAGAGACCACCAAGCTCTTCTGTGCTTGAATAAAAAATTGACTGCCGAACTCTTCTATTGAGCGAATAACTATTTAGAGTGAGGAAAGAGTAATAGAAAGAGGGAGCATCGTATTGTATTTAGAAGTAACTCTGGTGTATGTCCAAAAGCTAAGTACCGTTCATGAGCTCATGGACACTTGATCATATCAATTGACAGAACGACTAGGCTAAATACAGAACGGGTCATTGCATCTGGAAAACCACTTAAATGAGACATGCTTTTGAAGTACTTCACAACACACCTGACGCCGGCTGAACTTTCTCGGTACACAATACAAGTGCATGCGTACAGTACACTCTTCGTTTTGACAAGGCTGCGCCTGAAGCAGTAAATAACACACAACCACTTAAAAATTAGCACAAGGATGGTCACTCCACAACCAGTCGTGAATTTTGATTCCTAGAAGAAGAAGCTAACGAACAATGAAATAAAACATAGGACATACCTTAATGGCAGCCTCATTGCACACATCACAGAAAGGCACTTCAAAGTTCTTGAAGAAGCTCCGGAGCTCCAGGAAAGACTTTGTTCCCAAACGAACCTTCCCATCTTCTGTCCGGCCCAACCAGTCCTCTGATACCAGAGTCGCCAGAGTCTCCGCCTTGGCCGTAGAATTCAGCTTCACGGGCGCTGCTTGACTTGTGCTTGCTTCTGTCTGTGTCTCAGTCTGCAACAAAAAAAATAACACATGAGAAAGAGCTAAACGAAACAGACTCAAAAAACACAAGTCAAGATGTCATACTCATATAACATTCAAACAAAAAATCACCTCATAAGAAGGAATTCGATTCTTACAAAAGCAGTACCTGAGTGTCAAAGCGAGGGTGGAGGACTTGAAAGCTGGATATGGATCCAGTTGCGGATGTGTCGCTCAGTATCGCCTCCAACTGTGTTTATTCCACCATAAAATCTTAGCCAAAATATTCCAGTCCAAAATTAACATATGACAAGTTTGTTGATGCAATGTCAGTTGTTTGCGAGCTTGACAAGATGGTCGCTTACGATGGCTTTGAAGAATGTGAGCTGTGCGGGCGTGAGGCGAGTACCAAGCTTCGCTTCCTTATTTGCCAGCTTGTTCACCACACCATAATACAACGTCCCTTGGCTGCTGTACTGGTCTCTGCTGCCTCTCACCTCCATCTGCAGATAGTCCAGCTCCTTGTTCACCATCGACAGGAAATCAAAGAATTGCTCTGCAAGATAACCATTCCCAGCATCAATAAGGTTTCAAAACATGCAAGTGTCTTGTGATTCCATCAAACCCTACGAAAGGCGTTTCCACTTCAAAAAACTCTCGAAACGGACGATTTATACGTTAAAACCCTAATCCTTCACCTAAAGCCCCAGAGATGAGTGTCACCATAACTTTCGTTCCACATTTAGATCAATTTAATGAACTCCAAGGCCTACCAAATCGCATTGTAAACCGAGTGAGAGAGATTTCAGGTTAAAAAAAAAGGCAACAAACCATCTGCCGAGCTGAAAAGCTCTCGGAACATCTTCTTGGACTCGTCTTCCGCCAACGGGCCCCGCTTCATGAGCGCCTGCAGAAACGTGTGGTGCCGTTCATCGAGCGCCACCATCGCAAACCACCAGCCTCTCTCTCGAAACTCTGTAGAAACTCTACCAAAACCCCCGAAAGAAACCCTAAGAACTCCTAAAGCGAAGAAACCCACAAGACGGAGGTATTTGGAGCCAGACTAACGTCGGCCTCGGGAGAGCGATCCATGCGTGGCCATCTGTGGACGCCTCGGGGAGCTCCGGGGGTCGTTGGAAGCGGAATCGCGAGGCGCAGCTGCAACGGCTTGTGGAGCGAACAAGATTCGGCGGCGGAGGAGCGAGGAGAGCACGCATCTGGATGGCGGAGTCGGAATCGGAGTCGGAGTCGGAGCTTGAGCTTCGTCGCGAAGCCTGCCTGCGCTTCCCGCCAACGACGGACGCGGCCCGACTTGGACGAACGAACGACGCCGTTGCCGCTTTGGGACGAACGAACGACGCTGTTGTCGCTTTTGGACGAACGGCGTTGGTGGACTTGGACGAACGACTCGGGTTTGACGTTGGGAAATGCAGTCAACTCCTTTTACAATAGCCTTGTTGGTTCTGTCTGCTATATATAGAGGTTGCTATTTCAAGCGGCTATTATATAATGGAGAGGATGGGAAATGTAGGGTCATCTAGTTCCTACTACTACACATTTATCCGCATGACAATGGCAAGAAAAGGGAACTATAGTCGGCTCCCTTTACAAGAGCATTTGTTACAATAGCCATTTTATTCAGTAATAGTCAACTTCGATCCATAACGAATCATTTGCTCTCTACAACAACAATATGTTAACAACATCATCCATCAAGCCAAAAGTCACCCCTCGTGACACTCATTGCATGTAACAGCCATAATCAACCTTCTCTACTGTAACACACAATCCATATATTAGCCGTTCTTCATAGCAAACAACTTTTGGTAAAAACAAGTATGGCTATTTAGAGGGAGCTGAACGTACTCCCCCTTGGAATGGTAGACACTTTTCTTCAAGATTTCACTTTAACCCTTTATGGACGACATCATATTGGTCTCAAATCTACGTCACTTTCCCTGAAAGCGTCAATGGTTTGATGTAAGATTCTTCCGACGGTTCGCAAAAAGTTGTCTACACATATCGCATGACGATTGCGCACTTGCGAAATTCAACAACCACAAATTGGAAGAGCACTTTCTACGTGAAAATACAGTGCAAATACCACTCGGCCCGCACCAAATCTCCTTCGCTGCAAATCCATCACACTATCTCGCTACATTTGTCAATTTCGTACACAATTAATTCTCAATAGAAAATCTCCAAGATTTTCCAAGGCATTCATTCAAGGCCATACCCATGTAATTCCAAGGTCACACCCCATGTAACATCTAAGCGATACTCATATAATACCCATTGTGTCCGAACCACTATGAATCGGTAGGGAGTGTCCAAAACCGACCAACGCAAACACTATGGAGCTTCCCGACTTACAACTTCATGTTCCAAAGATTCTACAAAGTAGAACCTACAAGTGAATGTTTTTCCCGAGGGGAAAGCTTCCCAATACTTTCATGCCAAGATACTTTAAAGATACTTTTAACATACTTTATGGTGGAACCTTGAAGGGGCTCTGCGTTGTGGAGGAGGCAGGAATAGAGAAGGAAGGGGCGGTGGGCGTCACGCCGCCAAGAAAACGGCCCGAATCGCACAAGCAACGCAACGGTTCGCGCCCGCTGCGCATTTTCACCCTCACACACACACACGCGCGCGCGCACACATTCGCGACGGACGCGAGAGGTTACTGGGATGAGCCGGGCCGTGACGATGCTGCGCCGATCGCCCGGCGCTCTGCAGCGCCTGGCGCCGTCGCTGCGGCGCTCGGCAGCGCCCCTGTCCACGCTCGCGTCGTCGGAGAATGCCCCCTCGTCCTCGTCCTCGTCCTCTGCCGCGGGCGCGGGCGCGGCCGCAGCGGCCGAGGGAGGCGAGGCGAATCAGAAGCGGAGCTTGCTGTGGCGGATCATCAAGTCGAGCGTGCTGCTGGCCACCACGGCCGTCGCTGGCGGAGCCGCGTATGTCACCTACGGTAGGGTTTCCAGGGTGCTCTCCAGGTTTTAGCAGGATTTTCCGATGTGTGGATTCAAAGATGGATCGGTGATCGGGCAATTTTTTCTGTAATCATTGTGGATCGCTGTTTGTTGTGTGAAATTCTGGTTCTAGGTTTAGGGTTGCGGGGAAGTATCTGGTTTAGGAAAATGCTGCCGCTGTTTTCTAAGTAGTTGCCTGTTGAATTGCTGTCGATCGTGTGCGTGAAGGCGATGATCTTTTGTGAAAATGCGGTTTTAGGTTTAGGGTTACGTGTTGGTTTTTCCGGTTCAGAGCTCTAATTAAAAATGCCGCTGCGGTCATGTTTGGAGTGATCGTGTAGGATTCCGATTCTATGGAGCGTGTGTTCGAATCTCCTCGTATTAGGGTTTTGGGCTGTGAAGGTGATTGTAGTCGGTGAAGCTCTTGCAGCTGAGTTTTTTGATTACGATGTTATGCAGCATACGATGTTGACGAGGTGGAACGGAGCCTGGCGAAGTTGAAGTCGTCCAAGAATATTCAGACTTCTGAGGAGGCGAACCTCTTGGAAGTAGGTCTCCATCTCTCACCTCGTGAATGCGAATCACCAGAAACGTCCCATTTGGAGTTTGCTTCAGTTTGAATTTTTAGCAAAGTACTCATGCTTCTTCTGCTTGATGTGTTTCTTGCAGAAGCTACGCACCGTGGTTTACACATCAGCCCTCGGAGGTGCGTTGTTTCTTGAGTAGTAAATCAATAAAATGAACTCACGAAGATGCATATTTCTGGAGGACTGAAAGAGATTCTAGCTCTCGTTCTTTTTTCGCTATCTAACATTTCTGTGTTTGTTGAAGAACAGCTGCTATAAGTGTGGCGGATTTCTATCTAGAGACACGAACGAATCTGGAAGACCAGATTCGCGTGAGTAACCTTGACCATGAACACGCTGATCTAGTAATCATGTGTTTTGATTCAGCCTTTGCGGGGAATGTAAAATCCTAGTACTTCACCTTGGCTGACTTTGGCCCTTTGTGCTGGATCTTGGCTGCAGGGTATTGCAGCCCCATCTTCCAGTAAGTTGTTGCCTGATCTGCTTCCACAGGAGAAGGGCACTATCACTCTTGTCCTGGATCTGAACGAAACCTTGGTCTATTCTGACTGGAAGGTAAACTTCTTCTAGTGTGAGTTGTTTGTACCTGGCCTGTTTGAATCTCGACGAACTTGGCTATCTCCACGATGAACATTATTTCTTACTTGCTTCCCCCTGTTGTGATCCGCAGAGAGATAGGGGTTGGCGGACCTTCAAACGACCTGGAGTAGAAGCTTTCTTGGAGCAGCTTGCTCAGCACTACGAGCTAATCATCTATTCAGATCAGCTCAGCTTCGTGAGTTCAGCTTCTCCTCATCATGGTTTGTGTGTAGCGATGGGGCAACTTCACTCAGGCATATGAACCTTGTTTCCTTTCGTTCGTGAAGAGACACTGGTTTAAGTACTTGGTCACTCACATTCTCTGTTTTCTTCGGAGCAGTACGTCGACCCAGTTCTGGAAAGACTGGACCAGAAGGGCTGCATCAGGTACAGATTATCCCGTGATGCTACACAGTACATCAACGGCAAGCATCTGAGGGTAAGTATCTGGAGTTACACCTAAAACGGTGTCATAATAAGCGATACTATTTATCCACATTTTGTATATTTCTCATTAAATACCTTGTTGGACCAATCAGCGCTTTTAGTGGTATTAGTGCAACGGTCCACAATCAGTATTGAGCAACACAATTAGAATGTGTGACACTCTTTATATCATTACTAGTGTAGCATCCCCGAAACTCAGTACCTGGTGAGTTTTTCCTTGTGTCGAAGATGGTTACTGACATCTTCCGACTGCACTTCTGTAGGATTTGGAGAAGCTGAACAGAGATCCAACGCATGTGATTTACCTCGGTGGCCATGCCAAGGAAACCACTTTGCAACCGGAGAACGCTCTGTCTGTGAAGCCATGGAAACTAGAAGACAACGATACAACACTTCTCGACCTGCTTCCTTTCCTCGAATGTATATTTCTCTTCACCTACTGATAACTTCCAAAAGATCCTTCTCCTCGTACCCGTTCTTGTAAATTTGAGCCTTCTCTTATCAACTTGTGGGTGTTGTGGTTGCAGTTGTGGCACGTCAGAGGCCTGCAGACATCAGACCTGTGTTAGCTTCGTATGACGGGTTGGACGTCCCCACGGAATTCCGGGAAAGAACCAAGGAATTACAGAGGTAAACCTGCAATAACATAGAAACAGAGATCATGCTATATATATAAAGTTTTTATCTCTTTAATTTCACTACTACATTTGAGTTATTTGTTAAGTCATCCAAAGTTTGAATATGGTGTTACTATTTTTATTTATAATTCTATTCTTTGCTCGTTCTATATAGCTATTAGAATCTTCATTAAGTAACTTTAAACTCAAGTTAGGACTAGGTTTAGCCGCTTTTGAGAAGGAAGGCGAGGTTATGTTGTACCGTGAACCTTGGCCGCATACTTCCTCTTTGAGCTCAATATAGCTATTAGGGCTGATTCTAACGATTTAAAATATGAAAAGTCATTTAAATAACTCCACTGTTCATTTCTTTTACAGGAAAATGGCAGAACGTAAGCAGACAACTCGCCTGTGGAGAGGTCGATCATCGTCGTGAGAGAGGCATCCACAACGCTGCTGGCTATTTGCTGAATTTTCCAATGCTGAGAAGTCAAAATATGAGGCTGATCACTTTCAGGTGCGAGTTTGCAGCGGCACTTGCTTCTGCATCAACTCGAAGCTCTGGAACGCGGTGAAGTTCCCTGTGGCTGCTATTCATCAATCTGAGATTATTTTTGCCGTTAAGCAGTAGGCCTACTACTACTACTACTTCTACTACTACACAGGTGTTAAGAGACGTGAGGCCATTTAGGTTTTAGAGCAGTCGTGACTTTAGTCATCTGGTATACATGGAACATCTCCATCACGAGGATGTGAAGATTCCACTTCCGGGATCCTTCAATGAATCCGCAGCTTTTGTGAAACAATAATCGCACCGCTGTCGCCTCTCCCCTTGTTGGATTCCATATTGTTCACGTGACTGGGTGAAAAGTGAAACGGGTGTTAGATCATTCACATGAAAATGAAGAACAGAAGTGGAGATGCCCCATCTACGTCTCCAAGGTGTCGGCTGATTGTCTACAACTGCACATACTCTACTTGTGGGCACATACATACACATGCTACAAAAGGGTCGGTCAGAACTTCTCAGAGACGCGCTTGCAGCGGCACCAGTACGCCAAGCCTCCGCCTCTGCCCTTGGCGACGGCGATCTCGTCGTCGGCGTAGAACCAGATGAAGAACGGATCGCTGTTGCCAGGGGTACGCGTTTCGTCCCCCTTTTTCCCGATGTTTATTGTGAAGGGCGGGAGGATGCCAATCTTGATCTTCACCTTGTCGAATAGGAAGGCCAGAATTCTCTTCTTCATTGAGAATCGACCCTCGAACGCGAGGGCGCCCAAGGGACCGAGATAAACGCCATTCTCAATCCTCGTAGCCTGAAAGAACAACAAAGAGAGCAACTACCATGTTAGAAAAACGTCTTTGAGGCTCTATCTCCTACTTTCATAGTGTTGACTGAAGTCATTCAACACCTATTTTGACGCCCACTACTGTAATCCAGAGACTTACCGGTGCATCAAAGTTTTGAATTGCTGAGATGGGTAGGTACTGGCCGCCACCGGGGCCTCCCTTGAGAGCGTCTCGCACCTGCAAAATTGGAGAAGGTTACTCAACATGAACAATGCGACGCCTCACACAGCAATAATGCTCAACTACGAAGCGCCATAGAAATGATAGCAAGTATGAGGTATGCGATCAACAATAATGAAGTCATTCACTATATTACTAGCGTTTCTTTTTTGGGAGCCCTCGCTTAATATGAGTTTTAAGCCTGGCAAGCATAAAATAACGAGTATCTTCATAGTACCAAATCTTTGCCGACTGTGAACACGAGCATCCATGTTCTGCCAGGCGACTGAGTGCCGCCGAGATACTGCAGAAAGTTGGAAGGGTCCACTTTCGCCTTCTCGATCGCTCGAATGGCAGCGAACACCTCCGTCGCTGGCACCTTCTTCGTCTTTGCAGCTTTCTTTAGCACAGCGACGTGTTGTGAGACGTCTACAGGGCCGGTCGGTAGTGGACCCTCCTCGTCGCTGAGCGAATCTGATCAGAATCAGAAACATGAATCTTAAATTTTTTGTAGCAGTGAAGCTGATAGAAAACGTCCCTTTCAAGTTATTTCGAAAGTCACCCAAAGTTTCAGTAAGATGCCCCGGGCTTCTTTTTATCTTTTTTACTACTCTTTGTTTACTCTAAAAAGTTATTAGATCAGTAGAAGAGCTTGGCGGTCATTCAATCAGAGTCCTTCAATAAGTTTGATAGGGATTGGTCTCTAAAGTCAATTCTAACCGACTTTGAAAAGAGAAGATATAGTCTACATGTGATACCATGAAAATAAATAGCCGCCTTTCCCTCTGTTCAGCTAATTATTTATTTGATTCCAACTATGAGAAAAGGGGTGTCTTATTCAAACTTTGGCTTACTTTACAAATACTGTTCATTCAACTGAGATTCTCTTGCTTCCAAATTAAAAATATGATATTCATGAATTAGGGCTAAAACCTACGCCCTAACTCAACAGACATGCAGCCAGATTCAAGAGACACAGACAAGACGTAGTGCGAAGAAGCTCACATTAGTGCAAACAGGAGATCACACCTGCCTCGCTGGCCGTCGTAGCAGTCGCCTCCAGCTCCATCTTGATGGGCCCAACTCGCCGGACAACACCTGTTGCTGGCCACCTCCTGCTCGTGGACAGGGAGTGCAGAACTAGTCTGCACTTGGAAGATACATCGTGCCTCCTCAGTGACATTCCGGCAGGCGCTTTAGTTGCCGCTGAGATGTTTTCGAGGTGCCCATGTCTGATGGAAGTGGTCGCCTCAACGGACGCTCGCAAAGCCTAGTACACAAGAACGCGGGCCCCACTTCGTTGGCAACTCAAGCCGAAACTCAAAAAAACAAAATCCCAGTAGAATATGGCATTTGCAAAATACTCATCACACAACTTCGCCGTCCCCATCCCTACAAAGTAGATCATGAGCCATTCGAAGTCTTTTTATATATGACTCCACACAGACATCTGAGTGCAGCTTCCCCTTCAAGTCTTGTCCAAAGACCAGATACTCTGCTAAAATTGTTTCGATACCTTGCAGATCGGAGAACGGAAGAAACCTTAGATGTCACTTTGAAAAAAATTATACTAATCAAGGGTAATCCGCAAGCCTATAGTATTCCTGCCAAAATCCTCACACTCGTCGCCTGATTCTCGCAACCGAGCACCACCCGAAAAACAAGGTGCAAAAAAACCTTCAACGACTAAACCACCACTTGAGAATTTACGACACCACTCTCTACCATACTGACAATCACCTCATAGCTTTACCTGATCCATTCCAACGCACGAACAGCAGACTTGGAGCTTGTTTCTGCCGTTCGCAATCACTTGTGAGCTGAAAGAAAATGATTCTACTTCGGAGCTGGGATGAAATGTTGCTATCCTCAGTCGTCGTCGTTCCGGAGGTGGTTTGCGCCCCTGAAGGTGGCCAAGTTGCCAAGTCGAGCCCTCTCGAGCGTGTGGATAAGCCTGCGTTCAGGGCTTTTTGAAAGCTTTCTCATCGTTCAGTTGGTCTGCCTTCACTGCAAGTTTCCATTACTGCAGATTCATCTGGTGGATGATGAGCAGTTCTAGGAATTACCTGGTACCACCACCAAATTTACATCAACGGGTACTGTAATTTACCACAAGAGCCTTTCCCAGGAGATCATCAAATATATCATTGAGGGACCTTCTACCAAGAGCCCATGAGATATCTACAAAACGAGATAAAATAAACAACTGTGGAAATCATGGCTTTTCTTTGGTCACGGTTTTTTAAACCCTATTTCAGTTATTACGGAATATTTTTAAATCCAGTTACTGTGAATTTGTTATAATATTTCTTATTGTAAACCTTGAAAACTATTTTTGATCATATATGATAACTGCAAATTCATTGAAAGTTATGGTTTGGGTGCCCAACCTCCATCCTTTGTGAGCCTTTGAAGGCACACAGAAGTATTGTAAAATGGAATCGAGTGAAGGAATGACATCTCATCCTGATGCACGATTGAGGGCGGAGACTGAAGCCGGGCCTGGGGTGGAGGTTCGGCACGTTGAACCGAGCCTGGGGCCTTATCCAGACTGAGGGTTGTTTCAGCTCCACGCTCAAGAGACACTCTTCCCCTTCCGGATGCTCTTACTCTGTAGCGGGAGAGCTCCAAATTGTGTGTAGGTTGCAGCAGCAATGGCGTCGGCTACCGCGAGTGTGGCGTTGCCCCTCACTTCGTCGTCCTCGTCGTTCGCCTCGCCTCTGTCGCAGAACGCAACCAATGTGTCCTTCAGCGGGCTGAAGATGGTGGCGCCGCTGGCGAAGCGGGTGGGTGTGAAGAAATTGCAATGCGGTGGGAAGGTGCCCGGGAAGGTGGTGGCGATGGCGGCCACGCTGCCCGTGCTGACATTCGAGGGGGAGAACGCGGGCGAGGTGGAGATGGACCTGCGGACCGCGCGGCCCGAGACGGCCAAGTCCGTGGTGCACCGAGGCGTGATCTGCGAGACGCAGAACCGTAGGCGCGGCACGGCGTCCACGCTCACCAGGAGCGAGGTGCGCGGAGGAGGCCGGAAGCCCTACAAGCAGAAAGGTACCGGAAGGGCGCGCCAGGGATCCATCAGGACGCCGCTGCGCCCCGGAGGAGGCGTGGTGTTCGGCCCGAAGCCCAAGGACTGGTCCATCAAGATGAACAAGAAGGAGAAGCGGTTGGCTATCAGCACCGCCTTGCAGTCCGCGACCGTGAACACCGTTGTGGTGGAGGATTTCGAGGAGAAATTCACCGCGCCGAAGACGAAGGAGTTTATGGCGGCCCTGAAGAGATGGGGCGTTAACCAGGGTGAGAATTCGTTGCTGTTTTCCATGAACCCCTCTGAGAATCTCGTTCTTTCCAGCAGAAATGTCAACACCGTGAAGCTCCTGACGCCGCGGAGCTTGAACCTGTACGACGTCTTGAGGGCTGACAAATTGATCCTCACTAAGTCGTCCGTTGAGTACTTGGAGCAACAGTATGGCGCGTCTGTTGCGTTCGAGTTCACGATTGGTGAGGAGGACGAGGGCAGCATTGAAGGAGCCAGCGAGGAGGCTGTTGAGCCTGAGACTGCTGCACCTGAGAGTTAGGGTTTTAGCAGCTCAATTAGAAAATTTGGTGAATTTGCAGATGAGCGCCTGTGCTTGGGTCTTAGGGTTAGGAATTACTGTCAGGTCGTTTGGCGATCTAAATTATCTGCAGAGATGTTCAGTGGCCCTCTCTGTTGCGCTCGGCCGAAAGCAGTGTTAGTCTCTGGCGTCTTTCTTTTAGTTGTCTCCATTTTTTCAATTTTTGGTAATATACTTACTTGTCATCAATGTCACCGGAGGGTTGCAAATTTCAGTTCCTTCTTCTTGTCCACGACTTTCCTCCATCCCTGCATTGGGTTAGAGCAATTAGGTTAGGTCTAGCTAAGGCAGCGACTCATGTTGTGGTCAAATCCTGCTTGGCATACAGGGACTCGGTAGCTTCGGAATTTCAGGTTTTTATGACATGAGCTGTTCTCTGTCTCCTGTGACATGATTTACAATGAAGGTTTAAGTATGTGAACTGTAAAAGTCGTGGTTGTCACTTACGAAGAAAACGTAGTAGATTATGGTCATGAACGCAAAGCAGACGAACGCTATTTGGAAGACGTTGTATCTGCAACCATCAGACACGATGGTAAGTCTCGCCATGTGATTCGTCAAAATCAAGGACTGTAACACAATAGGTCTTTGCTCATGTACCTGAACAAGTACTTGATTCCCCTCAAGGACTCAATGGTGCCACCAAAGATTTCTTGAACGGCTGTAGCATCCGCATACAGAGAGAACGCCTTTGTACAAAATTGAATCAGGCTGCAAACCATACGAGTGTCATTGAAAGGCGAGCTCACACTGATGTGCTTTGAATTCACAGTTTTCATACATTGAGAGATTACCTGATGCTGCTTGCAATTATGAGCCCCACGTTAAACAGGAAGGAATTCATCATTGTGGCACCCCATCTGTTGGTCAATTAAATTGTCAATGTTATGTCCATATGATACATAGAAACGTTAAGACTGAAAGTTGAAAAAAACTACTGCTCGACTTCAAAGTTGGAAAATTGTAAAAATTAGGCAGATGATGAAGCGCAGAAAGCTAAATCAGCGTGAGCGCCAGATGGACGCTATCTGTAAGCACAAAACGTTTGACGAAACTAGTTTCGGAGAAAGATTATTACTCAGACGTTGTCACCAGCATAAATAAGCACACTGTTCCTGAATTGATTTCCTGACACTTTACATACAGTCCTTGAAGAAATAAGTAGCCAGAGCTGGATCGAACGTACTTCATAGGGTGCACTCGGAAAAAGAGAAAGTTCATGCCAATGTGCATCTCTCCCGAAATCACAGCGAGCAACAGGTACAAGCAAAAGACGCCGAAAGCTACAGTTCCAAGCAGCCCTGCAATACAGAAACTAATCAGCATAATATGAATCATCGCACTCAAGAGTCTGATATAATTCAGAGTCTCGTGATATTGCAGATGCGAATTTCTTGAATGAAAATGACTTAAGAGAAAGATTGTGAGGTGCACCCCAAGCCTTGTCCAACTGTATAAAAATCTTGTTCAGGAATGGGTCTTCTGGTGGATCGCAGAGCATGAATATAATTATATGCACCAACCACATTACGGACACCACCATTCTGACATCGAGTACAACAGTGTGCAAACGTCATATTTCGTGAGAAGAGGATATTTCAAAAATTAATGAGAAAACAATTCTAGAATAATCGATGATGTGCTTCGCATGAAGCTTACCCAATGAGTCCAAAGAAGAGGCATGCCAAGTAACTGAGAACAGTGAGTGCCCAAGAAGCATCAGCCTGCGCATTAAGTGAAGCAAATCACTTTAATTATTGCAAAACAGAGTATAATCGTTATGTGTGCAGAAAAACAACACTAATTCACAGGTGACGATATTAGTATATAAGCATTGCTTGCAGCAATGGCAATTCGTAAGATTGACAACCTTTTCTCCTTGAGGGAAAACTTCTGTCAGAGCTTGCTCATCTTGTTCCAAGAACACAAGTTCCTGCATTAAGCGAAAAAGAGTTCCATTGATGAGAACACCTTCTGCACTGTGAACAATTCTAAGCGGGTGATAGACAGGAAGATTGAGGCATAGGCTATAGGCATCCAAGAATTTTGGAATGAAGGTCAATTAACCAATTAAAATGTAGATGAAGCCCACGATAGTGATGAAAATTGCCATGTACCTGTTGAATCTTCAAGATGTTTTTTTTCCATTTGCTTCCTTTAGATCCAGCTCTCTCTTCACGTTGTAATCCCAGAACAATCTCCTTTATTTCTTTCCCACGTTCGGCGAGTTGCGTTGCCTCCTGCGGTTGTTCATGCTCGGTTTATAAGTGGACGGAGTAGCAGCCCAATCATGATGCAGCTAATAAATTCGAAGATACGATAATTTGGAATATTGTGTGCAGATATGATGTTAGCTTCTGTGTGACTCGACGAAGACAACCTTGGTGTACTCCGCAAAAGTGATCGTTGTCTTGGGCCGGTGAATGAACGTATTGATTAGGCCCATCGGTAAGCACGCAACGCCAACACCACCAAATATCTGCACAATTTTCCACTTACTTAGAGTGCTTCTTGACGACAACTGAATAAATTATTGTCCTTAATACGTCCACATTACACCACTTAAAGAAAACCTCATCGTAGCCATCCTCTCTCAAGCGATAAATTGACAGTTGCAGCGACTTTGTCATTACATACTAGAATAGCTTCCAGCACAAAAGAAAGAAAAATTCCAGCCACAGCAATTGACAACGAGTAGAGCGACAGAAATTCATTACGGCAAAGAGTATGGAGCCAATGATGGTTGTGACGGCGATAACGTATTCCGGGAAAGAGATCCTCATAGTCCAGTTTGTAGAAGTTCCACCCCCTGACAAATACGATGCACACTGCCGCACAATCACCGTGTCATTCAGCCTGCTTTAGCTCTGTTACACGTTTACCACCATGCTTCAATGACTCAGCTTCCATTTGCCAGAAATGCCGGAATTTTTTTGCATATCCCCTTCATGAAGGCTTTACATACGAAACATAAACTGACCTAAAGAAAAATGTTGTGCAAGACGCACCAGTTGCCGACTGGTAGAAGAGACGAGAACTGTCGTCGGTAGGCATGGCGCTGTGAGGGTCAACGTCGAGAAATCCGTGGTAAATGGAATGGATACAGACTCCAGGCGGCGTACGGTGAAGTCCGAATAGCCAACGAGAGCTGAAATTCAGTGGCAACGCAAGTGAGTCTTCATGATGCAAAAGCGCGCATCCAATGGAAATCCATGCACCTCTGATGTAAATAATACTCACAGTCCATAATATACATCTTGTACTTACCATAGCAGATGCCAATGACGAGCCCTAACACAAGCGCCAGTACCAGCACCCACAGGAAAGAATTCAGCAGCCGCTTGCGTGTAGGTCTGTGTTCAAAACATCGCAGAACGATGAGCCTTATTCTCAACACAACGTCATTCTACGTTTAAACAAATTGCAAATAACCAGACAACACTCAAGGTCTCTCACCAGTGATCAGCTCACTCATTGCTGAGAAGAGGAGTAATGCCGTAAACTCTTGACAGAAAAACATGCTGAAAAGCTAGGTTATGAGAATAAATTCACTTGATAGCATCATGATACTTATTCCTCAACAAATTGAGGAGTAGATAGAATTGGCTTACGTTTCCTCGTCGGCTTCGTAGTAGAAGAACGCAAACGGACAGATGAAGAACAAGAACACTGCGTCGATAATATACACGGCATACCAGAGCTGCTTCATCGGCAAGGTGTAGTTACAAGCAGCGAGATAGACAGAATTCTTGCACGCGTTGCGATTCGCCACGTCCGCGGGTAACATGAGGATGGAGATCTGCGCTATCGAGAGGCCAAAGACAACAATTCCTTTCGGAAGATACGCTTGATTGTAATCGTCGGGATGCTGGTAGTTTATCAGCAAATAAGTATTAAAAACCACTACAACGAAGCACATTATCACAACTATCACCACAAGCGCTACGCTGAAATCCGAGCTCATGCTGTAGCCCTAATTCACACAATCTCCAAGAAAGAAAGAAGTATCTCGTTGACAGAAGAGCGAGCTCGTGACATTTAGCCCTAACCTAACATTCTATTTCATTTCGCATATTTTCTCCACACCAGATCAAAAGAATTCCACAAGAAACACCGATCCTGGTGCTTTCCTCTCTCAACCCCTATCCTTACGAGACTTCACATTGAGAGCTACCACGCAGAGCTCTCTCCTTGAGCAGCAATTGCCGTTTTCAAACCTTCAATCCCGTAGCTCTAGGATAAAAACAAACTCCGACCAAAAAACTCAAAAAAGAGCGCCAAAAACATTCCTCGAAATCTCTCAAGCAGAGCCGATCCGGTATTTTGACGACATTGCGCCACAGGAAGTGCATCGTAGTGGAAGAAAGCGCTCCCTGCCTACTCCGTCAATTCCATCCTCTCATTCTCGACTCCTAATTCACGAGTCTGTTCTGCATTGTGCGTCAATTTTGAAGGCGAATAGCGCCATCGAACCGCAGCTTTCACTGGAATGCAGCAAAGTTTCGAAGACGACAAACAGGCCGGAATGATTTCCAATGAGAGAAAGGGACGAGGTTCTTCGGAGGAAGCCAAGCTGCTGCGAGGTGTGAAGCGACAGTCGTTAGGAATAACTAACACACGAGTGGTACTCGGGTGAGACTTGTTTGATGCTCGGGTGAAACCGGGTGATACCTGTTTGATTATCCGGCGGGTATATGACGAGGGTGTTGGTTCACGACTGGTATGTCGGTGTAATCATGGTTGAACCGGGTGATACCTGTGCGATTCTCCGGAGGGTATCTGACGAGGCACGACTGGTATGTCGGTGTTACCATGGTTGAACCGGGTGATATCTGTGTGATTCTCCAGCGGGTATCTGCCGAGGGCGTTTTCTGAGGAATGGTACCTCGGTGTTACCTTACTTATACCGGACGATACTTGTGTTATACCGTGGTTATACTCGTGCCGGTATCTGTAGAAGGGTAGAATATTTGACATACAGTACATTGTTCTAAGGTAGAGTGTTTGACTCTAAATAAGTATCCTAGTACAATAATGTAGCGACCTTGTAGGTTTGCCAGTAAATAATCCTAAAAAAATTGGGGATTTCAAATAACACTATTTTTGGTGAGGTTTTCTTGCTTTTATTCCATTTGAGGTCATTGTCAAACATTTTTGGTCATTTCCTAATGGTTTTTTAATATTTAGAACATTTTAGAGTGTTCTAAAATAATTTGTAGCATATCCAAAACAATTGTGCAGGGAGTGGAGGCTCAAAAACTGCCAATTCTCGTTTTATTATTTTGCAAACTAAATTCATGTTCTAGAATGAGAATCCAAATGGTTTACACCACATCTTGTAGTAGAAAAAATAAAATGTAAAATTTATGAAGATCTCTAAGTTTTATATGGAAAAGAAAAAGTATTTTGGTACCTTGCCCAACAATGTGTGGCAATGTGTGAAAATGTTTGACTTGGGTTAATGTGCTATTTTTCCCTAAAGACAAGAAAAAAATTGACATTGTTGAAGGAAATAATATTACTTGCTGTTTTTGAAATTCTCACGTTTGATTGGGCATTCTAGCCAAAGTTTTTGGAGTTGCCCAATGTTCCCACTCTCCCCACTTGAAATTCAAAACCCTATAATTTTTTAATTGAATGTCGGATTTAGGAAAAACACTGCATTCACACGAATCATTTAGTAATGTCCATCTACAGTAGAAGTTTTGAAGAGGAATGTTATAAATTGACATGTAGGAATTTGCCCAAACCTTCCCTAGGGGGCTCTTGGGCCTTTAGGCGTTAAAGAGTCACAGAAGATGGCCTTTGTAAGGTGATTGATACTATTTTGGTACAAGACAAGAGTTGTCTCCTACAAATGCACTTGTATCTTACTCCTTAGCTCCCAATCTTGTTACTTTGTAATTGATTATGGAACTCAACATTTCCAAAATGGTGGCAAGTGATTGGTAGATGATGTAAATACAAGAATAAAGACAGTACTAACAATTTCAAGGCCGAGTATGATTCATCATAGAATAATAATAAGTCATCTCTCAAATTATTGGATAGATTTGGGCTTCCCTCTCAAAGTCCTAATTGTGGATTATTTTAATTTGTTTGGATCATTGACTCAAGTGTAAAATCCATTGACCGAGATTTGTAAGAGATCTATTGTAGTACTGGCTGAGTGAATTTCTTCACAAGTATCATAAGGTTTCAAGTACCAGGACAGTGATACATTGACATGACATTTGTTCACATGTGTTCCGATGTGTCGTACCAGGAAAGTGATACGCGACATGCCTTCAAACCCAAATCTGCCATCAGATATGACTTGGCATGTTTGGGATATTATACGTAGTCACACCATTCATGGAGGTGAATAAGCCATCCTGCAATTTAACCCTTTACCGCCCAGGAAGCCCGAAATGCGACTCCGGAGGTGCTAAAACTCGATTTGCATGAAATCCATGAGGAGTTAGGCTTCGAGATATCGGGTTCAGATATGCTCACTCATTACATGTACACTCTCCAACAATCTTATCATGATTTGGATTTATAGAACTCTTGGAAAAGCTAGGAATACAACACACAATACATCAAATACACTAAAATACAGTGAATACCATGACATATACTATGTTGTATTTCTCACACATGCACATTGATTTTGGTCTTACATTTTTATAGAACTTTGTCTTTAAGACATTCTTCATTGTTTTGTGATTGTTGATCTCTCTCTTCACATACAAAACTTATGTTTTGATTCGTTTCAGGTTGGAATGTTTTTCTATACAATCAAGGTGAAAGAAGAAAAAAAAAATCACCAATAATTTTGTATAAAAAAAAATTTCACATGTGATATGTCAATGCCAAGCTATCAACCTAGTGCACATGTGAACCGCTCTAATTCAAAGTAAAAAAAATCTTGCAAGAATCTATTGATGGTTAAAGTAGTACACCCTCTTTTCACTACCAATATACGGTAACTTTAAACACTATAATATATTCCATCAACCCTTGAATGTTGTGCAAAATTTCCCCAACGTTCAGGTCATGGGTTAAGTCCAATTTTGTAAGGTTATATATTAATATTAGGCATTGTATTTCCATCAAATTCGTTTCAAAGAAAAAATCAGTAGAAACCTTGGTTTTCCAGAAACATAGCTCGGCGGTAAAGGGTTAAAAGAGAAGTCCGTGTGAGAGTCGCACTGAGCACGAGCAATGGAAAAGTTGTGAGAGCTGTGCTTTCAAGTCATGCAATGGTTGTTCATGTTGGGTGACAAGACTCACAACAATGTCGTGATCCTTGTGAAAGATCGCCCTTGTTGGTATTTTTCTTTAATTGCATAAAGAAGGAAGTATACATTTGCCTTGTTAATCGGGTTGAACTAAGTGTCTTTTTGGAGGTGGGGCTACTACCAAGGGCACATTGTTTATAGAATAGTAGAAGACTGACACGTATATAGTGTCAGTTCATTCTCTTCACTAAGTCTATGGCCATGGGATATAGGGTAGTGTAATAAAATCACTTCCCTCTTTCCAAGGTAAACACTTTTCTACACTAAGTGCTTCCCTACATTGTTCTAAGTGACTTCAAGACAACCAACATGTCATCCCTTCAAGAGCCTTGTGGGGTACTCATACAACGAGGTCTTCAGACCCCCACCATAGTTGGGTGGACTATGGTGGCAGGCCCCACGCTCGTATTGGGACTTGAACTTACAACCACGCACAATGTTTACATACAAAGAGAGAAAAAAAAAACATTATATTTTTTTTAAATCTTAATTTTATGTTTTGGAAAAACAAAGAAATCAAATAAAAGAGGAGAGAGAAAAAAAAAAGTTCAGATACAAAGGAAAAGAAAAAGTTGTTCTCATGCAAAGAGAAAGAAAAGACGTTCAAATGGAAAGAGATGAAAAGACGTTCAAATGGAAAGAGAAAGAAAAGACGTTCACATACAAAGAAGAGACCTCGGTGATTAGAAAAGGTATGGATATAATTATATATACAAATATGGATAAAAGTTGGGCAAAATTCATCCAAACATACAACCCATCATTACCGTACATTATACCTCACCCCTACTAACCACAAGCCCCAATTTGTCCTTAGTCGAGGAAACTTTCCAACATCATGATGGAAGCTATGCAGACATGAACGCAACCTATTTCGGGCACCACATCGAAAGTAGGGGCAAGGACGATGGGATATTCAAAGCTTTGCGGCCAGCATGAGATGAGTAGGATCTGCCACAAGCCAATGGGAACTGGCTCTCAATGTTTATCATGCTGTGCTTTTACTTTGACAAGCCCGGCGCACATGGGGAAGCATCGCAAGCCTCACAATGTCAGCACAATTACCTCTCAAGTGTTTGATTTTTTTATGCAAATGAGTGGTTAATGTGTCTGCAGCAGGCGCCCCATTTTCCAATAGGAACTTCATATTTACGGTGCCTTTGTGGGTGAAAAAATATGGGGGTGCCTTTGTGGGTGTAAAATATTGAGGTGCATTTGTGGGTGTAAAATATGGAGGTGTCTTTGTGGGTGTAAAATATTGAGGTGAATTGCTCGAGGTGTGGGATTCACAAATTCTCAAAGTTTTTGAGTGTCTTCTTGTAGCTAACTTGAAGATATTATGGTTGAAAATAGTAAAAAAAAATCTCTTGCAACATCTCATCTTTGCCCCTAAAGGCCCAAGGTATTTTAGAGAAATCTCTACTCCATTGATGAACTTTTTGAGGATACAACCGTAGGCTCCTCTTCTATACTTACATGAGACGATGTGGTAAGGTTTTTGAGTGCATAGATTTAAAAGCATTTCCTCTCAAAGTGAAAAAAATTTGCCCCTTGGAGAGACACTTGGTCATGTACGAGTCACAGAGGCACTTTTGAGGTGGTTTTGGTGAAACATCATCTCAATACACTTGGTCATGTGCGAGTCACAGAGGCTTTTTCGGGGTGGTTTAGGTGAAACATAATCTGAGTACACAAAAGATGGTCATCAATGTTAACCACACTAATTTTTTTTAAATGCTATAAGTTTTTACTCCTTATGAATATTTTCAGGGGTTAGAGAGGCACTTTTGGGGTGGTTTTGGTGAAACATAGTCGCAATAGGTGTTAAATCCCCCCACCCCCCGAAAAAACCCCATAGGGATTAGATAATGTTGTAAATGTTCGTTGTCCAATATGGGCTAAGATTCACGTAGGCTGAGGGCCATTCAAATGTTACTGTACACATGCAGCTACGTGTAAAAACACACTCCAAAAAGGGGAAAACACAACAGTTTGGATTTTTCTCTGCCTTGACAGAATCCTCGGAACTAGAAACCATGACTTAAATCGATATAATAATCGATACACGATAGAATGGGAGCATAAGTTAACACTCTGCGGTCACATTCCTTGTCGGGTGGACACATTCCACCTACAGAATGCGAATTTGATGATGGAAGTTTTAGCGTTTAATATCGATGTGTGTGTTGTGTGCAGGCTTTTTTACCTGTTCCTCCGCTTTAGTACAATCAATTGCGGGGCTAGATTCGCAAAGCAATGGAGGGCAGTGCTCCAGCACTGCTTTGGGAACTGTATCCACAGAGGGATACTCATTTGGGAAGGCGATTATAATAATTTAAATAGCCCGTAATAGCATCCACCCGTAGGCTGGTCCCTGATCAAGTTGCACCACAGAACACAAAAGTGCACTGCTCATTAATTAATCGCTTGATGGGTGTGTTGATGATGGCATCACAGTTTTGTGTGCCTTGTGATAATATGTTGTTTTTAATGTGCTCTTCTTATTCCGGCATGGGACGTACTGTTAGGTGTCACCAACATTTCACATTATTTTCCCTGAGAATTTAAGTTTTTTTTTAAAAGGTTTGATAAAACATAGTCATTCCTCCCACAATATATAGCCTAACAAGGTGTCGGTGGATGGAGGCACTAAGAACTTAGTTGAGGTCAAAAGTTAGTTGAGGATTTGGTAATTTGAGCTTGTTCGCAATTAGAGGCGCAATTGTCATACTACTTTAGACTTGAGGGGAGCTTGGAGAGGAAGCCGGAGGTTGATATGTAGTTTGGAACACTCGTGCGGCTGTTCGCTGGATTTGCCTATTGACCCCGGTCAAGCGTTGAGTTGAGCCACAGGCTCGGCACGGCTTGGGAGGGGTGGGACAAAACCTGCCCCTATTTTTGTGTTGGAGTGGGGCCCTACTTGATCCATGGAGGGATTCCACCAGGTAATTTAGGGCCGCACGCCCCAATTTCGGCCAAAAAAAATTTCAAAAAAAACTCTCTAGGATCCTAAAACGGGCAGGGCCAGAAAAATGGACCCACCCGAGGGTGCGGTTTTGTGCAATGCTCAATAAGGAGATCCCCGTCGGCTGTGGTTGTAAGTTAGTTATGGTAACAATTAGTTGAAGTTATAACTTAACAACATTATAAGTTATTAAAGGTGTAACTTTTGATTATTGAATCCGTTGTTAGAAGGTTTAAAGTTTACTTAGCAACTTAGCATGAGATGAATGTTGGCCAAGCCTACAAAGACACATGAGCACCAAGACGATACAGAATTGATCTCCTCGCTCTCTGGAGCTCCCACATACAAGGGAGGGCTGCCTTTGGATTTGTAGCCTCACAAGTATTTTCATGAGTGAAGACAAACTTGGGCATGATTCATCCCGGTGGATCTTGTGGATGGGTGTGATGGGCGGGATCCATTCACCTTTGAGTTCCGTGGACGGTTACAAACGCTCGCACAACTAATCATGCCCCCACCGGAGAACTTCGCCTTTGCGTTCCATGGACGGTTTTAAGCTTGCGCAAATAACCATGCCCCGGGAACGGAGAAAGTGGTGAAAGTCTTAACCATCATTGGTTTACGGATATATTCAATGAACGGACACTATATTGTGGGTGATTTTATGGATATACATTGCTAAGAAGCTTGTGGTAAATAAGAAGCACAAATTATCCTCAGTGGTTTAACTGCTCACTCAAGGCTAAATTTTGATTTGCACAAAGAAATAATCTTTACGAGGATTGAATGTTAATGATGTAAACCTACCCGCGTCATTAATTGGAAACACACATATATATTAGGTAAAAATGTTCATAATGCATAAGAAAAATATTGGTACATCTTGGATTAAACAAGAGTAATATTTGTAGGAAATATACTTTGGTGAAAGACCGTGTGAAAATTGAATGATTTTTTTGTAAGTTTCCCTTTCTAGAGACAACACGGTTTCCCATTCGATTCACCCCAAATTCAATCTGCTTGCGAGAGCATTAGATAGGATATGATATCAATGATTATGGTGAGACTACTACTACGATTCTCAACATACAAACAGCTTCTTTCCTGATGAGATTGATGTTGTTCATAATCGTCAAGGTAAATGGCAAGCACAGCTACGAGTCTTCACGACTCCATCATGCTTTGTGTCATGAATTGGTCTCGTGAACAATTCAATCAAGTTGCCTTGGCTTTCCAAAAAGCATTAGTCTCAACAAGAAGAAGAAATATTCATGTCAAAAGCATGAAAAGTACAAGATTTCTTGAATGATAGTTTGAAGGGAGCACCAGCCTTTGTTTCATTCAAGTGATACTTAAAGGCATCTCTATATAATGATTTCCGTCCAACATCCCTAACAGTTTTGTGTGGATGACAATAGTCGGATGAAATCTCAAACCACGTTACGACCGGGACAAGGTATCGCGTCGCGAGTGCCCTTTCTTAGAAGAAGAATTGTAGTCTCGGAAGGAGACCGGCGTGAATATTGTGTTTGTTCATTCTCTTCACTAAGCATATGGCCATGGGACATAGGCTAGTGTAATAGAACTACTCCCCCCTCTCGAGGGTAAACACTTTTCTACACTAAGTGCTTCCCTATACTAATTGCCTTAGAAACAACCGACAGGTCATCTCCCCCGAGGGCTTTGTGGGTCCCCATACAACGAGGCCTTGGGACCCCCCACCATAATTGGGTGGACTATGGTGGTACGCACCACACCGGCAATAGGACTTGAAATCACAACCACCTCACCGGTGTGCCATGACTCAAACCATTACACCAAGGCTGTGGTGCCTTCTGCCCTTTCTACACTTGTGTTATATTGTAAGTGAACCTCTAGTTCGGCACCTCCATGTTGGATATTTAATTAATGTAAGAAAAAGCCGTTTGGCATCCATAATGACAATCAAGTAATTCCCAACAAGAAATCACATATATTTAGCACAAATGACGACCGTGGGGGTTGAACCCAAGACCTTGCATGCAAGAAGGCTTTTCCAAGCCCCACTCCCCTTTGATGTCTCTTCTTGTGAGAGAATCTGTTTAAATGTATAGTTTCTCCAATTTTGGCATCTCCATTAAATAATTTCCCACTTAAATTGGCATGCATTTCTCTAATTAATAAACGCCAAACCAGAAGTTCACCTGTGATATTTTACAAACCCAATTTTGTTCTTGCTAAACAACTGCCACGGATTTTTTTAGCATTGAAATAATGTTAAAAGTTTTGAGTACTTGTCTCCCACAAATACGGTTTGGTGTTTGATTTTGTGTAAATTATCCATGTTTGCAACGTCAGCATACATGCAGACTACATCATCAACATTGGAGGACTTCGATAAATTAGTAACCGAAGTGGCTCCTTGGAAAAGGTGAGAACATTATTGATTAATGAAGTCCTTGTTTTTGGTGATAAAATTGATTCTTTTATTAGTATAAATAAATATCAATCACTGTATGCTATCATAAATTATCACTGGAGCTGAGATTCTCTAACATTTTCCAATCTTGTTTTACATGAGCTTTTCATCAAAAGTCGCCCATTATGAAAGGGTTTTATCACGATGATAGTATCAACTATGTGTGGTGCAGTTACAAAGGATGCTAGAACATGATTGGCGATTCTTTTCCATTACAAATATCAAATTCATGTAATTTTAAAGAAACTCAATAAAAGTTGTTATACGTCTGTAGATGAACAACGCCTTTTAGTTTACCCTTTTATTATACACAAATTGCAAATGAACAAACATAGATCAAGAGCGTGTCCCAAGGATAAACAATCTCTATCCACTGAGAGATAGTTACATTACGATAAAGAATTACAAAAAAAAATCCAACAATAAGTACTATGTTGTGTTATTGAATTGGAATTAACTCACAACAATCATTTTTCTCAATGATTGCTTATGGATGTCCATTATGGTTTAAGGGGGAATAGGCACCATCGCTCCCGTTGACGGGGCAACATCACTCATTCGTTGGCTCAAGACTTAAATGAAAAACCATCGCCATGTGCAAGCAAAGACTCGGCTTGGTCTCATGACGAGGGCACACATCAGTGCGGAGCTGGACACCATCATGCTGACATGGCATGTGTGGATGCTGACCTGGTGTGGCGGCCACCAACCATAAAAATCTAAACCTTTTGATGTGGCAAAATTTGCGTAATTTATATGATTCTTAGAGCCCCTAATATTACAACTTTTTGCACCCATCAATAGCGTCCAATTGAAGAAAGCACGCATTCACACATGCAAGTACATACAAACTAGCAACTCAAACAAAATGATTTTTTTTTTGCACAAACTAATCAAAGCACCATAGTTTCATGTTTGTTGCTAAGAGAGAGACCAATAATATTTGCATGGAGAATAACGAGTTGGGAACACCACACAAAATGTGAGTGGTGCAAATCCTTTTTGTTTTGTGAGATTGCATGTGTGAGCGAGCATTGGCTTAATTGTCAAGGCAAAAGGTGGAGCCATGATTGGTGGATATATTATTGCAGGTGGTCACAAAAATGTATGTTGTATCGTGCAAACATGGAAGTTTTTGTAAAACACTCTTCCTCTCATGCACAACGGAATTAAGGGGGTCAAATATTACAAGTCTCCAAACAAATGGAATCGAATATCACAATTCTCCAAAGAAAAGGATTCGAATACCACAATTCTCCAAAGAAAAGGATTCGAATACCACAATTCTCCAAAGAAAAGGATTCGAATACCACAATTCTCCAAAGAAAAGGATTCGAATACCACAATTCTCCAAAGAAAAGGATTCGGATACCACAATTCTCCAAAGAAAAGGATTCGGATACCACAATTCTCCAAAGAAAAGGATTCGAATACCACAATTCTCCAAAGAAAAGGATTCGAATACTACAATTCTCCAAAGAAAAGGAATCGCATGGAGTATCTAGTGTTGAACCGTTAAATGGTACAATTTGCACCTTTGGTTTTGATGGCCTACCATTACGATGTGAAGTGTGTGCTTGGGCCGGTTTGGGAATCATTAGAATTCTGAGATATTCGGCGGTATTGAGTACTGGAGTATGAAAACAAGTGCAGGATTATGTTCTGGAGGATTCGCACAAAATAACAAAAAAAGATTCTCACATTACAATTCATGTTGTATAACACCATAAGAACGTTTCGCATGATTCTTTGTGCCAGGAAATTAATTTGTTACAACAAAAAGTAATTGGTTTTAATTGTACATGGGCTCTCTTTGATCAGGCCATGGAATTCATAGATCAATGGTGTTTGAAATGCACTGCAGTAGTAGTTTCTGATAATGTGCTGGTCTTGATGTGTGCAAATGAGCCATCCTTTATTTGAGTAGTTTACATAAAGATCCTATGTCTCAAATAGGAAATGAAAGGTTTTATTCCTCCGCGCGCACTCGTAAAACAACAATTTTGAGGCGTTATGGAGTGAAATAGTCGAGGAACTTTAAGGATTAATCTCAAATATGAGTCGGACACCGTGAATACATGCGCCTGTGTTACTCTGTAGAATAAAAAAATGTATTGAAGTATAGCAAGACACACAAAGATTCTTTAACTAACATCTTGCATTTGGAGGCCATTTTCAATCAATCTAAACCTTATCATGTTCAAATACAACACCATACATGTAGAATATTGAGGCCACGAGTGGGTCATTGTGACGTTGAAGGGTTAAGAGACCTAATTGTTGTTGTTTTGTGGGACTAGGCACAATTGGTAACTAATGTTACAGAAGATGGGTCACCCATGATTTTACCACCATCGTAAAGGTGAAGGTTTATCAAGCGAATGAATGTCATGCAACCAACTCGCATTTACCTAAGGTTGCTGACCTATTTATAGCGTTTGTATACGTGGTAAGACATTTGTTGGGAATTCAAAATAGGATTTCATGAATATTGCAATTGTCGTGACCATTTATTTCTTCATATTGAAATTGCTACAAATTTTCAAAGTGGATAGTAAGCCGTGACCCATTCCTCGACATACACAACTCTCTATTTCCACACTAAGTTGTACTAAAAACCACTTCTGCATTGACTAAAAACCGGCAGCTTTGAACCAATCATGAACTGACACCCAATCATATATGACTTCCTAAAATTTCGGAAATGGGGTGGGTCTTTGGTGGTTTTGGTACACTTTTGCTTGTCCGTCATGGGGTTCGTGGTGGTTATGGGTCATCCAACCTTAAATATGTGTGCTTATGCGAACATGCCATCGCCGAGCCAACAAAGAAGAAGAGTAACTTGCTGTACAAATAAAGAGTTTGTCGAGGGTAGCACTACATCATCACGAGGCAAAAGAGAGGAGGTGAGCCTGAGATGCCACAGCACTACACTTTTTCCTCCCATCAAATAAATTGAAGTCAAGTGTCACGGGATGCGTTGTATCATACCACATACATATCTTTATACGGTATACACATATACCTTCCACTTAGAGCAAATGAAGAAACTCCAAGTTTGGAGGGAACCAAGATTTGCCCAGGAACCAACAAGGAACTCGTTCAGGACTTTCCATTCTCTCTCTTTTTTAATTACGTGGACGGAAAAGTTCACACCAACGAGCTCATGAGGATAAAAGTGCCCATTACGGTAAGTTATCATGTGACCGGCAAAATAGTGTGCATATAGGAGGGGACGCAAAAATAATAAAATCATTTATAAAGTGATAGTCAAATGTACAAGGATAAATTGTAAATTCTCAAAGTGGTCTGCTCTGTTTAGCCCATTTTAGGTGATTTATGATGAGGAAGAATACTTCTTATACCAAGTGTCTATTCGGGGGACAAAATTTTTCACTTTGAGTGCAATTATCTTCAATCCACATGGTCACAATTCTCAAAAAAATTACCACATCATCTCATATAACCTTACAAGAAGATACTTCGGTTACATTCTTGAAAGTATTGTAGTTTTTCTCGACAGTTTTTAATCTTGAAGTAGAATACCTTGGTCCTTTACGGGTTGATGTCATTAAAAATTGGAACAGTGGGGATACTACAAATCCTCCCTTGAAAGAATCTAAGCTTTTTTTTCCTTTTTTTCTTCTAGTATCCACACATTCCTCGAGATGGTTCACTGGCTGGTCACATTGCCAACAAACCTGCGTTATAACCACGTAGCAAGTGTTTGAAATTTCATAGACCACCATTGGCTTCGTGTCAGCTCCCACTGGCTTGTGGCATGGAGCTCATGGATCTTGTGCGTGGGATCCTTGCTGCATGACATACAGATCATAACCGGAAATGTGAGTATGTTATTGTTGCCGAATTTCCATCGTTGCCTCCGTTGCTAGAAAGGGTGTGAAAACGTGAAGGCAACGTCACACATGATCTATAACTACATGGTGGATAGCGTTTTGTACCACCGAAAAGGGATACGAGATTCACCATACATTTGTTTGTCATTCCCTTTGGACCACATGGTATTGTGTCATTTTCTTAAACATGTACAACACTAGCCAATGTCTTGGCTTAATGGAAGGAACGTACAGCCGATCTACTTTTAGAGATCATCTTCCTTTCTTCTTTAATCGTCATTAAAAAAAAACACTAAAAAACTCATATGTATCATACCGATCCACGACTAACCCGTAAATTTCCAAGAGCCTCCCCGGGGAACTCCCATAGCCTTCCTGGGGACTTTGAAAACTAAGGGGCTAAGCAAGGTTCCCTAAAATCAACTCATGAAACATAAAGAAACAAATCATTAAAAAAAAAAAAAAACGAAACAAATTGTTTACAAATTGCTAGAGATTAAGACTACCAATGTTTTGCGAATGGAAAAACCCAATGCAAAGAAAAGAAAACAAAGAAGTTCAAAAAGCCCTTACTTCCTAATCGTTACATTCCACGGCGAAACCGTCGGACGAGAATCATCCACTCCGTTCATCCACCCGTAAGTAGTAACTCCCGGGGGACACTAGTAACTTCGGGCCCGACAGAAGATGAACGTAGAGGATGAATTTCATCCACAACCCCCAAAAGCCGAAAAAGCAAAAGGATCGCCCCAAGTTACCACATGCGCTAAAAGGTTTCACCCCAGAGAGAGCGCCATCTCCCCCTAGTAATTTTTTTTTAACTCCCTCCCCTCAAGCAGTATAAAGAACCACCCCTCGCTTCTCCTCCTCCATCTCCAAGTTCCTGTCTGCGCCTCTTTAGAGGTCCACACGGAATCTCTCTCGTTTATTCCTCCTCCTCCTCCTTCGCAGTGACGCTCCGAAGCTCGTCACTGACGAAAAAACAGTTCTCGCGGAAGCTCGGAGAGCCTGCACTTTTGCTGCGTCTGGAGGTCTGAGATTGGAGGTTTAAACGAAAAAAAAATACGAGAGTCGCAAGTTTGTTTGCGGGAGACGGCGGACGAGTTTGTTTTCTTGGAGTGTTTGAGAGGCGAGAGCTTGGAGTGTTGGAGTTGGCGAGGAGGTGGAGGTTTCGTTTGAGAATTAGAGAGGACTGTGTGTGGAGGCGTGTTGAGAGCTCTGGTGAGGACTTGGTGAGCGCTCATCAAGCTGTTGTTTGCAGCTGTGAGCGTAGTTGCGTGTGAGGCCGGGTTGTAGCGCCGTGGAGGTGTTCTGTTATTTTTTTTTTGGAGTTTCTGTGTGAGTTAGTCTTTTTCAGAGCAGCAGCATGGGCGCCTGGGCGATTGCGCTTCACGGCGGCGCTGGAATGATCGCCAAGGACAAGATGGCGGCTGACTGGCAGACACGCACCGAGGCGGCGCTCAACGAGATCTTGGACATCGGCATTGCTGCACTTGAGAACAATCTTACTGCTGTGGAAGCCGTGGAGCTTGTGGTGAGTAACCTGTTCGAAATCCGTCCGAAGTTTTGTGTGCGTTCCAGGACGCATCAGCTGAGAAGTCCTACAGTGTTGTTAGGGAGACTAGTTTCTCGTCATTTGTCTTGGCCTTTGCAGCAATTTGCCTTCGCAGTTTTTTAGCGGTTGTTGGATTGACCTGAAATGCTCGCGCTTCCCGTCGCCAAAGCTGTGATTTCTACAGCGGAGTGAGTAGGCTGTGGTTTGGAGGGGGCGAGTCTGCGAAAGCTTCGACCTGTTTGTTGAAGAAATGTAGATAGAATCACTTTCCAGAGCTTAACTTTGCAATGTGCGTACGCGACTGTAGGTGAGGGCACTGGAGGATAATACTCTGTTCAATGCTGGGAGAGGATCTGTGCTGACAAACAAGGGAACCGTGGAGATGGAGGCATCTATCATGGACGGGCGAACGAAAGACTGCGGTGCTGTCTCGGGTCTTTCCACGGTAGTGCACCCCGTGTCGCTGGCTCGCTTGGTTATGGACAGTTCTCCTCACGTTTACATCGGCTTCGACGGAGCAGAAGAGTTTGCCAGACTGCAGGTCAGAAAAGCACTGCAATCCGCACTTAACTTTCGTGTAATCTCTGTTTCGAAACTGCTTGTGTATCTAGGTGTTTACTAACACACGGCACATAGATTGCTTTTTTTAAAAAGAATTCCAGTCAATTAGGACACTCGTCATGGCACCCTGCCACAATCCGCCTCATCAACTGAGGAGAGGAAATCTCGGCTACGCCTCTGGACGGGCTCTGAAGAATTTTTCTACTTCTCTTAACAATATCAAGTATTGTATTACAGGGAGTCGAGACCATGAATACAAATAATTTCATCACCGAAGATAATCGCGAAAAGTTGGAGAACGCGAAGAAGACAAATACTGTTGAGGTGAGCCGCTTCACCTCAAATCCCTCATTTCTGTGTCAATGCACAATTTCTTTTCATGCATATCGAAACCATGCGGCCAATTTCTGAAGTTAATGGTCGCTTGCTTCTATATCTTTGTAGTTGGACTTTTCCGAGTACGCTCCGGAAGGAATCAATACTAGCGACGACGAGTACACATACAGTGACGGGAATGACATCGTCCACGCCGAACACCATCCTGTTGCTCACAGGGAAAGCGGATATGCGAACGGCCATTCTGACAGCTATGTAGTCAAGAAGAAGGGCGCTCTTCATCAGGTGTTCAAGGCCGAGTTCGAAACCGTAGGCTGCACAGCGGTTGACGTCTCCGGCAACTGTGCGGCAGCCACTTCCACTGGCGGCCTTGTCAACAAATTGTCCGGACGCATTGGTAAGCCCTACAGTACTACACCTTCGTTCTCACAATCCCAGTTAGACGAAGAACAATTCTCAATAAATAACGATTTCTCATCTTGTTTCACAGGGGACACGCCCATCATTGGCGCTGGAACATACGCAAACCATCTCTGTGGCATATCAGGAACAGGCCGCGGTGAAGAGTTCATCAAACACACAGTTGCTAAAGAAGTCGCAGCCATAATGGAATACAAGGAGCTCCCCCTCGGCAAAGCTGTGTACAAAGTTGTCCATGAGAAGCTTCCTGAGAACATGGGAGGTTTGGTTGCAGTCTCAGCCTCTGGCGAAGTGGCTATGGCATTCAACACCCCCAGCATGTTCCGTGCAAGCGCACAGGAAGGAGGAGAACGCATGATTGGCATCTGGTAAACCACAATCTAATTCCCTTTGGCGTGAAGACCGTCTCACCTCGGCGGCTGGAGGCATACCAGCTATGTACATACATGTCTGCCGGCTGTGCAACCAAGCATCATCCTACCCAAGTTTAATTTTGTCAGGCAAGAAGCTCACCACCCCTCCTTAAACAAATTTTGTTGAGAATTGTACATATATTTATATGCATGGCCATCCCCAGCTGTCCCAGTTGGTCAGTGCAGCAATCCCATCACTAATAAGGCGGCAAGGATTAGAGAAACACCAAAAGTGATCTCCAAGGATAGCGCCCGTGTGGCTCCCTCTCAGAAGGGTGCCACACAATTCTTTGTGCAAATTCTGGCTTGCATACAGTGTCATCATCTCATGACGTGTATGCAAGTCCCCATACCCTTTATGGTCCCTACATATTTATTTATCTGTTCCTATTTATTTATTTATTTATCTATTTATTTATTTATTTATCTCTTTCATTCCTGCTTCTCCTCTTTTTGGCATTGTTGTTCGCTTGTCGCCTGGATATGCTCTTGACCTTCAGTGTTGTGGAATGGTCTCTTCACATGTGCATGTAATGCGAATACTGTATGGGCTGTATGTAAGATGTTACTATAATTGACCGAACATCTTCTGTTGAAAAGTGGCATGTCGTCTGAAAGGGCATTGCAGATAGTGAACTGTCTGCACGAGAATAGTGAAGTGAGCTGGAATTATGTATATTAGGTCATGCTTTCTGCTGGCCCATGCTCATTGTTGATTTGGTGTTTTATCTGCAAATAGATACAGAGCTGGCCTGTTTGCAATTTACCATTTTTTGTTTTACCATTTTATGTCTTACCATTTTTTGTTTTAGCAAAAAATAATGAATCTATAAATCATGACATTGAAATATAATACGTGAAATAAGATATCCAAAAACAATACCATATCTTCACTTAGCCTCACCATAGCTAACAACATCTTAATAATTTGTACGAGGTTGCTAATTGATGTTATTCTTTTATTCTTGTTTAGGTGTTTAATTGATTAGGTTTAATTGGGTGGCACTTTCTTTTTTTTTTCCCTCCAAATTGTTTTTGTGAAGATGACATGGAATAGATATTTGATTGCATTTGTGTGTATACTGTAACTTTCTGTGTTTTTTTCTGTGGTGTTTTTTACGAGTTTTGAAATGTGGGTATTCATAAAGTTTTGTTTTTGTTTTCCCATGAAATGCGCTTCTTGCATTTACAATATTTATTTATTTAAGACGTATTGTGCTCCATCTTCGATTTTGTATTTCTTCAGGTACCAGTGTATACGTGACAATTTGTAAATTCTACAAATTGTTTGAATAATTTTAGGTGTAGTTGGGTTTGTGGTTGGCTGTCATGGTATGAAATGCTGCATGATATGTGACATTGTATTTATACGATTGATTGTCTTTTAGTGTGTTTGATGTATTTGATAATGCATTTGCAAGTTTTTGTATAAAAGAATTCTATAACTCCAACTCATAATTAAATTCTAGCAAAGTGTAAGTGTAATGTATGTACAAAAATGACCTTGGAGTTCACAATCAAGTTCCTTTTGACCCCTAAAGGACCAAAGTCCCCTTGGGGGATATTTTGAGTTTGGGTAAGGTACCACATTCTTAATTCTAGGCAATAATTTCTAAATTTTTTTACTGAATGGACAACATTTGATTAGCCTTGCGTAGTCACAATTTTGTAGAATTCCAACTTACTGTTCAAACTTAAAGTTACAATTTCTTTTCACTTACATATACAAGTAGTGCAGCAGTGTAGTGTGACATGTAACAAATATTGTCACTAAACTTCAATAACTTCTAAATTCAATAGAAATTCGATTTTTTGTCCATTTTAAAAGAAAGAAAATTTCCTCTTGGAAAGGAAATTGAGATCTTTGCATTTACCGTACAGATTTGTGAATTTCAAAAATTTGAGAAGGATATGAAATATGCAAAATCTAAAGTGTATTGTTGTTTCTCAACACATACTTGCATTGCATGATTTTTTAGGACATCTTCTACACCTCTTCCACTTCTAAAATTTGGTGCACATGTGCCTAACATGATCTTTTTTGAAGTTAACATAAATAATTCATAGCCCGTAGTGCAAAAAGTTGCCATAGAAGGTGGTCGAAGTTTGTTGAAGGTGTTTAGTATGACCTCAAAAAGAGATTATGTCTCACTTCAAAGGTTAATATCTTTCAATCCGTGCGGTCAAACTTATCAAAATATTCACCACACACTCTCATACAACTTTAGTACAAGATCCTACGGTTCAATTTTCAGAAAAAACATTTTGTATCATTTTGTGTTGAATGCGCTGAAAATGGGAGTTTTGGAGTGATTTTGAGGGGAAAATGTCTTGATCCTTTAGGGGTTAAAAAAATATGCAAACTCAGATTTAGTGCCTATAGCCACTAAAATGTGATGGCCTTGGCACCAAAGAAATAACTTATGAAGGACACTTTGTACCTTGGAGGACATTTGTGAGTGAAGATAAGATCCTAAAAATGAACATTTGGAAACAAAATTTTGAATTCTTTTTTTATTGAGAATAGGCACTTTATAAAGCTTTGCAAGATCTATTTTTACTAAGTTTCTTGAATGTACAGTACAGGGAAAATGTTTAAGTGTTTCAAACATCAAAAGCTGATTTTTGGAGCAGATGGTTAGAATACTGTAGAGCTGAATAGCACAATTTTCTTAGGCAAGCAATAGAGAAAGGAAACTCTAGAGAAAATTGTTGACTTAGGCAATGTTTTTATTGAAATACATAGAAATTTAGAAATTACGTAACACTTTAAAATGATATGATTTTTCAAAAATAGTTTCCCCCTATTAGAAGAGAGCTTGATGATTTATCCAGATTCTGGATTTTAGATTTAAATTTTAGCTATTTGATACAAAAATTAAAAACTGCTACGCTAAGAAAATGGTTGTGTCTGATATCCTTAAACATTGCATGAATTTTTCCTTATTCTAAACTCCTCCATTACTTGTGATTTTTGGCGTGCAATGACCAAACAAAAGGTAGAACATAGTTCCAAAATATTTATGCAAAACACTGTAAAACATTATGCCATCATTTTGAGTCAGAGTACAATGACCTTGCCCATGTAGGGGAGAAAATAACTATACAACACCCTTTCAATGCATGTATTTTACAATATGTTAGATCAAAATTCACAAAAAATTGAAATGTCTTCTTGTGACACTAAACTTCAAGATTCTATGATTGAAAACTATATAATTTTTTTGTAATTTAGCCTCATACGATCTCCTCTTAAAGATGTAATTTTGGAGTGGTTTTGGTGAAATATAGGTAGAGTCCTTTAGGGTTTAATACCTCATGTCTGAATCTTTCTTATTTGTCTCTTTTCATTTTTGACATGAAATCTTTTCATTTCAATCACAAGAGGGACAAAAGATGTAATAGAAAGAATTATTGAGAATTTATTGGTGTTTGGCTAGTTAGCAATATCCTCTACATAAGAACAATTCTTTTGATGAAATTCAAAGGGATTGATAATGTTTATCAGAAATTTATAAGAAATTTCATTGTATTTAAATTTGAGAATAAATTTTTTATATCATATAACATGATGACATTAAATATTTTTATTATGATATAATGAAAAATTGAATATTATCTATTGAAAATCTACTTAAGCCTTAAAATGTTTTAGATAATTTCATATTTTAATCTACGAAATGTTCATGTTCTTGATGTTTTGACATCTCAAAGTATGAATGTTAACTGTAGTTAGAATTCTATTGTAAGTGAATAAAACAAATTGTGTTTAATCTTATTTGTGCAATTTTTTTAATAGAACATAAAAATTTGGCCATTAAATTGGTTCAAACCATGGATCAAGTTTCTGGCTCAAAACAAATCCACAAGAATGTTTGCACAGACTCCACAAAGAAAACATCATTGGAAATGTTTCACACGCCTAGGAATTACTGAAAATATGCTGTGATATTGGTACGTAGTTAAACCAAATTGCATATGGACAATGGCATTGAGTAAACAATGTACGTAATTCAAGCTTCCGAGATGATGGAAATTAGGGCTTCTAGGTGACCATGTTGCGATGGTGGCAACAACACATTTCATCATGGGATGGCTTCGGGTGGCTTCTCATGCACGCAAAAAGGAATGAGTCGAAGAAAGACAATAATCACCACAAATCCAATAAAGAAAGTGTAAGATTTGACCATGGAATTGTATCCTTTATTTAATGAATTATCTCAAAGTAAAATGGAAACATAATATATTTGTAATACAGTGATAGATCTGATTTTAAAGTCATCCAAAGTTTTAATAGGATACCCCCCTCTCATATTTATATGATTACCCTTTGTTCATTCTTAATAACTATTAAGATAATGAAAAGAGTTTGTGGTGGATCCCTCAATTAATCATGTGGGGTCTAAACTCAAATCAGTACATCAAACACTAAATATAATGTGGATCATAATTGATGTGGATCACCCACACTATTTTGCATCAAGCACATGCATGTCAAAATTTGATTGGCTGGTCGTTTTCAAGCAAGTGTGTGCCAGTTGCCAATTGGATGTAAATTTCCAATTAATGTAGAAACTTGAACTACTGTGGTCCACACTTTATGCAATGTTTAGTGTAGTTTTTATTGCCTTTGAGAATGAAGAAAGAGAAGTTATGACTCTTAGTTAATTTTTTTCTACTTTTATCGATATAGAATTTGAGAGCTATTTAAAACCACTTTGAATACCTAAAGGATCAAATGTCCCAAAATGAGCATTTTGAAGGTTTGGTGAGGTTCTTGTGGTGTCAATAGAAGAAGGCATAATATTTCTATCCACCTTTCGGATTTTAGGTCCAACAATTATTTTTAAAAGATGAATTACCTTCATTACTTGTGATATTTGGCATGCAATGACCTAACACAAGATAAAGCATAGATTATGCAATGATTCCATGAAGTTTATGCATGGACTTACAATTTATGCAATGTGTAGTGGAAAAATATGCCATTATCTTGAGTCAAAGTACGTTGACCTTGACCTCATAGGAAAGAAAAAAACCATACTACACTCTTCAAACGCATGTACCTTACAATCCATGTTGTCAAAGTATACAAAATTATTTGAGTGTCTTCTTGTAGTAGTTAACTTGAAGATCATCAGTCAAAAATAGCAAAAAGCTATTTTAATTACTCTTGCAAGCTCTCATCTTAGAGATGAAGAACTGGGTTATTTTGGTGAAACATAGTCTCAATCCTTTAGGGACTAATAATTGAAAATGAGAAAAGATGTCAAAACTCGCTTTACAAATAAGGCTAAAATAGATTATGAAATTCTTCGTCTCCATCACTGCAAAATAAAACCTCTATAATTTTCATTGCTTATTTCTCGGGATCTTGCAGGGTTGTGGTGATGACCCATCTCATGGAGAAGACATTGTTCACCGCATCATCAAGAGACATGCCATTGTTGTGTTCTCAAAGTCTTACTGCCCGTAAGTCTCGTGACACTAACCTTAATTCCTTTAACTCCACGGGATTCCTGGGACAATGCTACAGAGGCACTTTTTGACCCTCTCCAGCATTATAGGGTTAAAGGACAAGCAACCATGTACAAAAGTGAAATGTATCCGCTCCATTGCTGATGTTCTGCATACACTCATAGATTCTTCCAACAAATCAAAGTTAAGCATGGATTGTACCTTATCTTGGAAGATGTTTGAGATTTGATTTAATTTTTTTGAAAATACACCTTAATAAGAATTTTGCTCCTAAAATGCTCACAGGCAGAGGGGAGCAGCAAATTATTTTTAAAAATAAAAATAGAAATAGAAAAGAAAGTACAAAACATTTTGAAGGCAAGTATGTAAACAATGCATCTTTGATTAGAAAGAGTTCTGATACAACTTAATGATGATATGATCTTTCTTTTGACGGAAAAACATGCAGCTACTGCAAAAAGACCAAGGCCATTTTTCATGACAATGCTATAAGGCCACGATACATAAAGCCACGATACATAGAACTCGACCATAGAGGTACAAGTTTCCCTTGCATTTTCACCAAAGGTCATAAGGTACGTGAGTACGCTGAACCCATATACTCAAGTACGTGAGTTTGGCATACTTACGTACCCTATGACCCTAGGTAGTTCCTCGATAGCAGCCCTTAATTTTTCGATTTAGTGGGATAGCCATAGTGGCTACAGAGGCGAGGGAGCTCTGGCGCTTCTGGCTCTCTCCTCAAACCAGTCAAAACCAAATTTTCTCCATAAATATTTATTTTCGAGAATTCATCTCCATAAACATAGAATTGTACATTAGTGGCAAGATGGCAATATAACAACTGCCATCAATGAAGTTTTGGCGACATGAGATCATATGTATTTTCACCTTTTTTTTGGAATTTTTTTTGCAATTTAGCTCCAGATCAAAAAAGAAAAGAAAAGGGGGGTTGCTCAATAGTCATTTGGCTTTGTACTCCGGCCAATGCATAGTAGTAGAGTACATGTTGAGTATGCATATTCCATTATGAGTATGGAGTACACGAGTATGTACATACTCAACACGCACTCTATGACTATGATTTTCATTCCAAAGCCACTTCACATTCTCTCTTTTACTCGAATTATGTTGAACACAAATGAGTTTTTTTTTAATCTTCCGGTGTCAGATTCATCTATGTATGTGGCAATGACATGAAAATGCAGGTGATGGAGAGTCCATTCAAGATGCATTGATGAAACTAACAGGGCGGCGGACAGTTCCACAAGTCTTCGTTTATGGTGTCTTTATTGGCGGATGCAGTGGTATGTACGTCTCCTCCAAATATCATCACAAACATCCATTTTCATTCAACATGAGAAGTAACTTGAACAAGATGCCCCTCTTTTCTTTTCAATTGAAATAACCAAAATTGATTCTAAATAGTACTCAAAGGAGAGAAGGGTCTCATATAATAAAGCTAACACTATTTAGAGTGAACTTCTCTCTCTCTCTCTCTCGCTCTCTCTCTCTCCTGCTCAAAATGCAAAGGGGTCGGGAATTTTTTGAAACGCTATTACTGCCATCGTCTACATGCAATTGCACTCTACACACACTGATGCATTCTAACGCATACTTACAGCAAGACTGGCATGCCGTTCGAGGGTTTTCATTCATGAGCATATGCTTTAAAATACCAGACAGGTATCTACATTGGCATGGTTCGTGTACGTGCTTTGATACCTGCTTATAGATGGGTATAGCTTTTGAGGTTATATCTTTCAAGGGTATAGGCTCTAAATTACCGGCCAAGTATCAACATTGGCACGGTTCCGGTACATAACCAGTATAGGACCAAGCTTCTGGAAACTTCTCTGGCGGCGTGATCTGACCCTACGTTCTCCACGATATCGACGTGGTCACTACAGTGACAACATATCACCAACTCATACCACCAGAACTGGTGTTCTGAACACATACATCTTGTCAATCATGACTTGGATGCTTTTCTCATCATTTTCAGCGTACTCCAAGGAGCTCAGTTCACACTTAAGGGCATGCTCAGTACCTGCTTACGCACACCAGTCATCCAGTACACTCTTCAACATGTCGACAGGGAGAGGCACTCTGGACTAAGTGCTTCGGTCACAACTGTATTGTGTGGGAGGGTCTTTGGTTCGTGGGGACACGGTTTTTCAAGCTGCCGTCTATGTAGCGCATGCTGGCGGACGTCGTTGGTGACTGCCGAATATGGCGGAACACACACAAGTGGCGTGACCGCCTGCTGGCGAGGGCTGCAGTTTCTTAATTGGGTTTGGTGTCATGCTCGCGGTGTTGCATTCATGTTATGCTTACATGAAAAGTTCTAACGTTTGCGTTTGGTTTTTGCGCTCAAATGTGTGACATCGATAACAAGATGGAGTTGGCTGAAGACACCTTGCATACGGATCACAACTAACTTTGTGTTCGTTGTTTTCCATGGGTGCAGGTGAGGCCACTCCTTCACGTTTGGTGCAAACCACCGCAATTCGACTTACTGCACACAGGGTGCAGAGTGACTAGTTGCCATGTTCAGTTTACAAGCAGGCTGCTTAGTATTATTTTCGGCTTTTCTTTGAATGAATTGTTTCACGTCAGTTGTGGTACAGTAGTAGGATTGTTGAAACCCTTCCTCGCTATTCCACCCACATATACAGTACACTAATGCACTTGCATGGATAATCTGGTAGAACTTAGATCTTCCGCAAAACATGAAAGCTTGCTATTGATGATAAACGAGTTAGCTTGTTCCCACCCACCCACCCTGTTCTGGTCATGTACCGAACTGGTCTTTCCATTTCTGTCGTATAGTTCTATGATCTTTAGCGTTTTTGGTTCATATGCGTCTGATAATGTTATGTCCTTACAAGAACTTGATAGAAAGTGTTTTGAAAAGATCTGTATGGATCTACTCTCTCTGAATTATATTCAGACAGAAGTGGTGAGCTTCTGTCGCTTTCTAACTTGTTTTTGTGTATGACTATCATTTTTCAGCATGCAAGGGGTGCTAGCGCCCGCGCATGGCATAATGACCTTCTTAGTTTGGGCTACTCGGATCCACTGCCTGCTCCATCTCCAGCAGTTCAAGCTACTATTGGGGCTATACCGGCTCCAGAAATTCATGAGTTTATCCAAACGCAGGATAAACTGGCGTTAGCTGACATGGACGAAGAAGGTGAGCATGCTCCACTACTTCTCACCACGCTGGATCTTTCCCAATGGACTCGTATTCTTTCAATTGGCGAAATCGCCATTGCGCTTGAGAAACTCAAAGCGGCGCATGAAGTTCTGGCCAATATCCTGGAGGAAGAAAACGAGGAGCTGGAAGCAGCCTTGCAACAGGCTTCCCTCGTGGACAAGGCACTCAAGCTGGCGAATCCACAAGAGTCATCCACCTCTACTTACCCTATCACTACAGACCTGTCTCATCCGCTGCTAAGCGCGATGAATATAGCACCGGCCCATTTTGCAGCTCTAGAAGATCTGTCGACGACCATTCAGATAACGCAGGACGAACGAGCAAACGCACAACTCCTTGCGTCGGGGAAAGGACCTTCGGTGCCATTTCTACCTCCACGTACTGTGGAGGAAACTTTGGGCCACAAGGACCATAGATGTTGGTCCATTCCCAACATTAATCTGCTGGCTCCAATCACCATCCCGATGTGGCAGGCGTGGGTTAATATGCCTACAGATAAGGTTAACGAGCTCAAAATGAGTGTCGTGTTCCATACTGGAGTGCTCAAGGAATCCGTAGAGATTCCAAATGCATTTCCTTTATCATCCCTCGACCACAAGAAGTGCCCCTCGCTGGATCTGAGGCTCTTCACTAAGCAGGAACTCAAGACAGACTATGGTCGTAGCAACAAGCATTCTTCTGCGCTCTGGAATGTACAACGTCCATATTTGAGATGTGCATGTCCTAAGGAGGCGACAATCGGATGTAAAGGCGACATAATGTGGTTTGACCACTACGTCTGGTACCTGCTCAACCACCTTGAGGCATTTTTTGGTGAGGAGCATCCCACCCTGGCAGCCAAACTGGCAGCGTTCATAGTCTGGTTAGGCAAAGCTGCTTTCCCGGCGGTACGACACCAAATTGCGTTCAACTACCTGCGGTCACTCGTAACTGAAGCAGCCTCGGATTTCGCCAAAGACCCTGAGGCCCCACTGCTTACTGCACATCCTGATGCCTTGGGCATTCGGAAGATTGTGAGGATGATCAAACCAGTAGGTTTTGTCTTTCCACCTTCTACGCCGAGTCTTGGTCCTAACAAACGGCAAAAGGTAAACCTCAACGTTTCACCTGAAACCTTGACAAGTCACACACAGTCGGGTAGTTCACATGGACGGAGCCATCTTAAGCGTGGAGGATTCAGTGGTGGTCGTGGTGCTTACAATCGCAACTTTCGACCCAAGCCTTCAGCTGCGAGCTTTAATGAGCCTTCTGTTTATTCGACGGGGGCTCGCTGTGGTGCTCACTATGCCAATCCAAGCCAGCGTAGGAATTACACTGCACAGTCCAGCCGGAACTTGAATCCTCAGTTGACGGAGCATGGTCAGAGCGGCTCTCCTTCTCTCAATCGGGAAGCACACAAGGTAACTTCACCAAGTCGAAACCGTTTGCCGGCTTCAGCAGGTCGCTCCAGCGGCACCAGCACTGAGCCAACTGAACAACGCAGCACCAAGACTTCACTCAAGGGCCGAGTGTTGGATTGGAACTTGGACTGATCTCCTTTCACGGGCATGTGTGCGCAGACTGCCCTGACAGGATCATTACGACAGACAATTACGAGCGGCGGAAGATATCTCGCTCCAAAGATACAGAACGACTTCGATATATCGGACTTAAATACTGCAGCAGAGCTCTCGAATGGATTAACGTTCGCCATTCAATTTATGAGGTTTTGTGTCATTTTGCTCTGGACAATGTAGTATCTTTAGATACTCTGGCTTTTTCTTGGTCTTATGACCGTAGTTTAGCCACTAAGTTCTACAGACCTTCTGTTGTTTTCAAAAACTTTTTGTTTCTGCATCTTCTTAATGAAAACGCTAAATGTGCTTGCACTTCAGCTAAACGATTGAGTCCGTTTCTTGACGTCCTTACCGCATCTGAATCATCTGATTTTTCTAAGTCGTGCACACATGTTAGATCCATGGATCTGAACATTGTACAACATCCTTTACTTCGTCGTGCTCTGTCTCTTGGACTTAATCACATCCCTTTAAAACCTACCGCCTTTGCTCCTGCAATTGAGGTTACGGTTGATGCATTCAGTCAAATCTCACAGATTCTGGGATTATCTGCTTTAGGATTGGACCTGGAGAATGCCAAGGCCTTTCTCGTACAACTCTGCTTGAACAAACTTCGTTTGGCTGCAAAAGCAAACAAGTTTGGCTTCAAAGTTACAGGACAATTTCTGTTGGATATCCCTGCAGTCAGGAATGAACTAGAATGGTTAACTGATAACCTGTACATTTCTGGACTGGACAAAGCAGGCAATAACGCATGCTTTATGTGTATTCGTCACATTAGACTGCAAGCATTGCAACGTCTGATGGGAACGGATTTTGTGCCATGCAAAACTGGCCCAGTATGGCGTCTACAGACTTCCATCTTCGATCAGCTGGTTCAGGAACTGGGCATCATTCTTCCAGAAATCCCTGTATCACATAATGCACTGCCGTTCTTGATGGCCACCTATAAGATTCACAAATCCAAATATAGATGGCTGACTAATGCATATGAGACAGTTTTCACTAATATTGCATCGTTACTTACACGCTCTACCATCGCGGTGTTGGACTCTTTCAAGCTTTGGGCTAAAAATACCTTGGTTGGCTACAAGAACTTTTTGCAAGTAGACACTTCAATCTTTTGGATTGTTGAGTCCAGCCTACAAGTTGCACTCAATCTACCACTACATCTCCATGACATTTATGTTGCGGATATTACTAGATGCTATGAAACCATTCCTTTGGAAGGGGAGGATAACCTTTTAGATGCACTTAAATTTGTTATCACTATTGGATTCAAGCAAGCGGCTCTGTTACACCCAAAGACCACTACATTTCTTTGGGCGAAAATCGGGCAAGATGGCTCCACTGAAGTCGCTAAATGGGAATCTCGAATGCCCAAGTCTGGAAAGTGGATCAATGTGTCTCAGGACCGACTGATTCTTTTGCAAAATTGGCTCATACATAACTGTTATGTTATGCTAGGTGACAGAGTATGGAGACAACGAACTAGAATCCCTATGGGATTTAGTTGCTCTCCAATCTGGTGTAATATCTACCTCTTATCATATGAAGTTCGCTTCATCCAACGTTTAGCTTTGTTGGGAAGAACTGATATCATGGCAAAGTTCCTGCATGCCTTCAGATACATAGACGATATTTGCTGGATCAACGTGGGGAACCCACTCGATTTTCTTTCCCCTTCGGAACCAAGGGTCGCCTCTAATCCATACTGGATCTATCCCCTGAATGTTCTGGAAATCAAATCTGAAGTTTCGGCTCACGATCCTAACAATCCTTACAGAGGAACGTTGGCGCATTTCATGAATATTGAGATGCAGCTTAATCTGGTTTCACCTTCTACTTTTTCAATGAGAAAGTATGATAAAAGGCGTTCTTTACCCTTTGCATACACTCAGTTCATTAAGTTCCAGTCAAATCGACCTGTGAAACAATCTTATAATACTATCCTCTCGCAAGTACTACCGATTCTGTATATCTCAAACTGCACGGAGAATGCAGTTAATGAAATCAACCGGCTTATATATACCATGGTGGATAATGGTTTTCAAGATGCCAAACTACGTCAAATCATTCTGTCTTGGCTCCAAACAGGCTCCTTCCCAGACATTAGATTTGATATCAATCTTACTATTTGTCGTCTGTATGGATGACTTTTTTACCTTCGGGTAAGCCTGCTTAATGTACTCTGATGGAACAGACTATTCTGTTCTTATTTTCTGCAATTAACTTACGATGTACCAGAGATGACTTCTTGACTCTCCCAGAGTCAAAGCGAGTGGTTCTACTTTGACGCCGAATAGTCGATGGCACGCAAAGTAGTATTACATAGTGAGAGACTGGTGTGCACTGCTTGTTACAAGAGTGATTACACACCAGTTCTCACACTATTTGTAAGTAAACCTGTACGATTGCACACCAGGGGTCTTGGTGGCGGGTCTCTCTTTCTCGCTCTCTCTCTCTCTCCTGCTCAAAATGCAAAGGGGTCGGGAATTTTTTGAAACGCTATTACTGCCATCGTCTACATGCAATTGCACTCTACACACACTGATGCATTCTAACGCATACTTACAGCAAGACTGGCATGCCGTTCGAGGGTTTTCATTCATGAGCATATGCTTTAAAATACCAGACAGGTATCTACATTGGCATGGTTCGTGTACGTGCTTTGATACCTGCTTATAGATGGGTATAGCTTTTGAGGTTATATCTTTCAAGGGTATAGGCTCTAAATTACCGGCCAAGTATCAACATTGGCACGGTTCCGGTACATAACCAGTATAGGACCAAGCTTCTGGAAACTTCTCTGGCGGCGTGATCTGACCCTACGTTCTCCACGATATCGACGTGGTCACTACAGTGACAACATATCACCAACTCATACCACCAGAACTGGTGTTCTGAACACATACATCTTGTCAATCATGACTTGGATGCTTTTCTCATCATTTTCAGCGTACTCCAAGGAGCTCAGTTCACACTTAAGGGCATGCTCAGTACCTGCTTACGCACACCAGTCATCCAGTACACTCTTCAACATGTCGACAGGGAGAGGCACTCTGGACTAAGTGCTTCGGTCACAACTGTATTGTGTGGGAGGGTCTTTGGTTCGTGGGGACACGGTTTTTCAAGCTGCCGTCTATGTAGCGCATGCTGGCGGACGTCGTTGGTGACTGCCGAATATGGCGGAACACACACAAGTGGCGTGACCGCCTGCTGGCGAGGGCTGCAGTTTCTTAATTGGGTTTGGTGTCATGCTCGCGGTGTTGCATTCATGTTATGCTTACATGAAAAGTTCTAACGTTTGCGTTTGGTTTTTGCGCTCAAATGTGTGACATCGATAACAAGATGGAGTTGGCTGAAGACACCTTGCATACGGATCACAACTAACTTTGTGTTCGTTGTTTTCCATGGGTGCAGGTGAGGCCACTCCTTCACGTTTGGTGCAAACCACCGCAATTCGACTTACTGCACACAGGGTGCAGAGTGACTAGTTGCCATGTTCAGTTTACAAGCAGGCTGCTTAGTATTATTTTCGGCTTTTCTTTGAATGAATTGTTTCACGTCAGTTGTGGTACAGTAGTAGGATTGTTGAAACCCTTCCTCGCTATTCCACCCACATATACAGTACACTAATGCACTTGCATGGATAATCTGGTAGAACTTAGATCTTCCGCAAAACATGAAAGCTTGCTATTGATGATAAACGAGTTAGCTTGTTCCCACCCACCCACCCTGTTCTGGTCATGTACCGAACTGGTCTTTCCATTTCTGTCGTATAGTTCTATGATCTTTAGCGTTTTTGGTTCATATGCGTCTGATAATGTTATGTCCTTACAAGAACTTGATAGAAAGTGTTCTGAAAAGATCTGTATGGATCTACTCTCTCTCATCGCAGACCTGGAAGCCTTGAAAAAGAGCGGCAAACTTCACGAGATCCTCAAGCACATCCCACCATAAAACACACCAGAAAGGAGAGCAGACAATGCAGGAAGGTTGTATATTCATGGACTAGATAGATACAAGTACAAAAAAAATCAGGTGGTTCTTTGTTTTACCGGTTGCCGCTTTCTCCAGTCATTGACGAGCTTGATGACTTGCCATAATCCACCATTTGCGAAGTGAGGGACACTGACCCGGCCCCAAATGGGAAGGTATGGGCCGATGAACTTCAAGGCGGCGAAGAACAAACCTAGTGCAACCAGGTGCCAAGCTACCTTCCCTTTAGTCTGCACACGACAAAGCAACATGATATTAGAAAAAATAACACGAAGACAAAGAGAGATCTTCAAAAAAACACTGGAAAAAGAAAGGATTTACTTCGTTAATGTCCCATATGCAGAGTGATATTCGATGCATTTGGTACCAAAGAGAAAGGTCGTTAGAACCACAGATTCTCTTCTGACTTTACTCATGGATTTAAGCCCCAGCTTCTCTTTCTGTAACTCAGCTCATGAGAAATGATGTCATGGAAATAAAAGAAGGGATTGCTTCCTAAAGCTCCCAAGGGATTGTATGTACAGAGACATTGATCTCTGGTCTTTGGTACCAAAGAACTCAAATCATACTCATATCACACTCCCATTGATCTAATCAGAAACCAATAACTCATATCATATGACCAAACAACTCATATCATACTCCCATTGATCTGATACCTCTTAACCCTAAACCCTAGCACTTCCTAGATCTGATACCCTAAACCCTAAATGACAGCCACTTCAGATGTTGATTCACTCCAAATACAAGACATGGTCGAGAGGGAGATGAAGAGAGAGATATCAGAGAATAATGCAAGTTTGATACAAGAAGGAAAAACTGTGCATGCTCGAGAGGTAGAAGAAGAAGAGAAAATGCAAGTTGTTGACCTCGAATTCCGAGCAGAGTTCCATGGCGGGATCCTTCATCATGCCCGCGAACGCAGCGCCGCCCACCAGCCCCGCCACGATGATGAACACCTTCTCCTGCAGCAACGTGTACGAGATCTCGCTCAGCATCGACACCGCCAGCACCGGCACCGCCAGCCACTTGCCCACCGTCCAGAAGTTGTACACCACCCTCTGCACGAACAGGTTCCACGCCGTGCCCCAGGGGAACGCCCGGATGGGCTCCGGCGCATGGGCCATCACGTTGGCCAAGGTTGCATTCTTCTTGTGCTCTCCGGTGGTTTGCTCCGCGTTGTTGCCGAAAGTGGAGGACACGCATCGCACCGGGGAGCGTGGTCGTCTCGAGGAGAGGGAGCGGTAAGGCAGTTGTCGCAGAACAAAAGAACACTGCAACAAAGTGTTGGATTAGCAAGATTAACAGAAACTCCGAAAACCCTCGACAGGTTCAGCCTCTGAAAATCAAATTCTGAGAGGAAAAACCCTAAATTGAACCAATTCGGTAAAAAAATATTTAAAAAAACAGGGCTGAGGAACGAGACGTACCTGATCAAACCCTAAATTGAACCGATACGATAAAACCCAGAAAAAACTCGGGTTGAGGAAACAGACGAGATGGATGAAGTACCTGATTAAACCCTAAATTGAACAGATATGGTAAAACCCAGAAAAAACTCGGGTTGAGGAAACAGAAGAGATGGATGAAGTACCTGATTAAGCCTGGAATTGCAGCTCCTGGAGGACGAGGGGGTGAGCGAGGTGGAATGTAGCAGCGCGAGGCGGTGGCATTGCGTCGCCATTGCTGGCGGTCCTTCGGAGCACTGCCCTGGGAGACGGAAAGCGAGCGGGATTGAGAGTTTTAGAGGTCGGTGCGGTGGTGCGGAGGTCCAGAACCCGGTGGCGAGGGATTGAAGACGCGGAGGAATCGAAGGCGCCGGGGACGCGACGGCAATCTCTCGCGAGAGTAGAGCGTGGAAGGTTGCAAAACCCTAAACCCTAAACCCTGGCGCAGGGCTTTACAAGCTCTGCAGGGATCATGTTCCGCTTCTGGATATGGTCACTGAAGACGTTGGTAGGATGGATGGATGGATGAATTGATGGATGGATTCTTTTCATCCGTGTTAGTCGATAGGTTGAGATTTCTTGAGAGATTATACATTCATTGAGATTTCTTTGAGAAGAGGGATTTCATAGTGTTTTTAGGGATGAATTAACCCTGTAATTGTACCATGTTTGTTTTCGGGGTCGATATTGGTGTATTTGTGGTGAGATTTCCTCCTGTGTAAGTTGGATGCACTTTTTTTTGGTTGAAATGTGTCTGGCAGTAGTGAATATTCTTCAAATGGAACTATTCAATGATTTTGTGAGGTGTGGTCAACGTGAAATGTACTCTTGTATTGGTGTTGGTGTGCATTATCTACTAGCTGTTGTGCATGATCAATTGCACTTGTGGGTTCTTTTGAGCCTTGTGGATACCTCCGGTATGAAAGGATTAATCATTGGGGCTTAACAAGGTGAACTTGCAAAAATTATGTAGCGCCACTATTTCGACTGATTTTTAGAGGCATTGGATAAGTGAAGCATATATTTTTTAAATTAGCAATGAATAGAGGTTTAGAAATCACTAACGCTCATTTTAATCTCTTAGTAACTTGATTCATTCTTGTATAGATTGAAAGTTCAGATGGTCAGAATAAAGGTTCATGCTTCTTGAAGTAGAAATAACAAAATGAGAGAAAAAACAATGATCCCTTGTGTGTTTATAAAGATGAAAGTTGTTTTCTTCACCTTCGCTAAAAAAGCTTAGAAAACTTTGACTCATCCTGGAGGGAAAGGTTTACACTATGGAAGGTCTCATTTTCTTGACGATATTAGATTGAATAATGTTACTTACTTGTATTAAAAATCTCATATTCAATAGAGGGTTGTTACATTGGATTTGCGTTGAAATTTGTAGCCTTGTGAAACATGGTATTGATGGTATATACTCAATGGCTTTTAGCTTTGTATAATAGAGGTTTCTATGAAGTTTGAATTGTATAATCAGAACATTACATTGAAGGATAGAAAATACTTGTATGCAAAAAAATTTAAATGTAATTTCAATATTTTGAACATTCCCTTCATTTAAAGACTAGCTAAAACAAAGAATGGCTATAGCTTGATATCACTTCTCTCCAAACGTGATGAAAAGGATCACCAACACGATATAAAATCAAGTATTGCACAAATATTTTGATTTTAAGGTGGTGGCCTAACAAGGAATTTAGTTCATAAACTGACAAGCCAAGAAAGTAATTTTGTGAAAAACTTAAACATGTTAAATACTTGAACATTGATGTCCAGATTGGTAGAGTGCAACAGGCGAACAAGCGATGAGGTGGAGGTGGATGAATGGATAGGTTTACTGAAGAAGATGAGAAAAAAGGGTTTCTTAGGGTAAAATACTCTCCATGCAAAGTGTTGGGATGCTAACCCTACAACTTCTAGAGGCAAGCACGTTTGCACTTGACGGTACAAATGTAGGTATGGAGGAGGCCGATTGGAGTGCGATATGTGGCCATTAAGGCTCATGTGCGCAAGCCTAATGTCCACATCATTCTCCGCATTGTCCTCTCAAAATGAAGTTTGGACAGTCATCAACCACTTCCTCCACGCTTCTATGCCCAAGATCACTCTACTAGATATAGATGGGCATCCTATGGTTGTGCGGTGGTGCCACCTCACAATTGAGGAGCAACGAGGGGAATTCATTTTTGTTCCTAAGTTGAGAGTTGTGGTTCTATTGGTTTTCAAGGGAGAATTTTAGCATGGAATGGTAAGGCTCTGAGGGTTACGTGAGCCTTGGAGAAGGACTCAAATGCGGAGATTTAAGGTATCATGAAGAATGAATGAGGTGCGTGAGGTGATGGGGCTTGCCTATGTGTTTGCTTTGTTGTTTTATCTCTCTTTTTGTTTTATCTACTACCTAGTTTTTGTACGTTGATGTTCCTCGGTTGAGTGGTCATGAGTTTTTGCTGATTGGGGCTAGAAATGCAGAGGGAGTTTGTCTCAATTGCAGCTTGAGTCGTTGGAGAGCACAATGAAGAAGGTGTTCTTTAATGGAGTTTTTACTCTTAGTAAGGTGCAATTAGAGCTTCTATTTTGTTTTCAAAATTTGCGATGTACAATATTGTAGTGGAGTGAGATATATTTTGGGAGCACGTCCGACTTTGTGAAGGAGGGGGTGATTTTTTTATTTTTTTTACTCTGTGAAGCTTTTGAAAACCTAGATCAGGAATTTTTTCTTGGTTTTTTCATTTGTGCTTTTGGAATGTTGGTGTTTGTGTTGATTGCCATGCATCGTGGTGCTCACCTGTGGTGGCAATAGAAAAGATTGCAAGTAGAGAAGAGAATTGTTGGAAATGCCCGGGCTTGCGCCATTGCTTTTGAGTGTGCATGTGTTGCAAGATCGATTGCTACTCAAAATGTGAGCTCAAAAACACATTCCAAAACTTTCAAGTAGTGGCAGATCTTGCAAATTGTATATGACCATCCCCACCATGTTCCCACGTTCCTTGTCCCTCAAAGTATCGAGTTGAGATTGTCCTTGCCCCCTTTGGGACAATTGATCAATATACTAGTAATAAGAAAAGCAATAACAAATTGAGGAGATAGGGAGTGTGTAGGAAAAGTGGCGTTGAAAAACACTGGAAGGAGCCTCTTAAATGACTCTAGTTTATCTCTATGCACATTGCATGGTTATGAGAGGCGGGCATGGATCGTGGGCGGTAGATGTAGATTGGTTAGAGGGGATGGTAAGCACGAGGCAACGGATTACTTGATCTTTGGCATCGATGGGCTGCCCACGGGGTGGCAGTAGGAACAACAACAAGTTGACCCTAAACCCTGCTCTATATGCGCCAATCTCAACCTCCTTACTATGACCAGGCTCCAAAGATGGGTGTGGTTGTTTTAAGGCTCTATCACCACCAACATTGAGCTCACAACCATGGATCAAAGGTTTGCAAAACATTATCCACGTGGTTTAAGGACTTCCTAGTTTTTTATCAGATTTTCTACTACGTTGTAATTGAATTGTAGGTTGATTTTCATATTTCTTTCCACTTAAACAAAGAAGAAAAGAGGGAGAAAGAGACAAAGAAGATTTCTTTTAAAAGATAGATAGTAATTTTAACATTTGCACATACATTATGAAGGTTAAGGATAGGGATGAATAAAGACTTGAAGCAACAATTAAACTTAGATATGAAAAAATAAAATAATAAAGATTGAATGGAAGGATTTTTTTGGAGAATCAAGTCAAAAGTACAAAGGATATTGATGAGGTCATTTGTCAATTTCCAAGTCAATGGAAGACTTCCGGTACTTTCAAATATTAAAATTTGCTATTGGTCCTATCCTTGTTGCTATGGAGCATAAATACATAAGACCGTATGTTTGGCTTAGTTTCGGCATCTGATTGCTGAAAAAAAAAAATATAATCCTTCCGCATGCATTTGGACATGATAGGTATCACCCATGTATTACAAAGATAACATCTAGATATTACACGGATATTGCCTAGACAAATCTTCTGAACTTTTTGAAACACTAAACATTTTCCATTTTGAATTAATTATGTATGAAATTGACCCAAATGTAGGGTAAATGCTATCACATTTCAAATGTTAAATTTAGCTAAAGGTGACCTACACTTTGTCGAAATGACAAGAATGGAAAGAAATAATTCTTCATATTAGTTCTAGAATATCCAATCTAAGAAGAAGAAGAACGCCGGTCTCCGAAGGAGTCGGCGAGAATAAAGTGTCTGTTCGTTCCACCACTAAGACCATGCCCACTGGACCAGGAATTAGTGGTATGGAACTACTTCCCCCTCTCGAGGGTAGACACTATGTAACCAGTAGCAAGAACACATAAGTAACGAGTAGCAAGAACATAAAAGTAACCTACCGGCAGTTGAAAGTGTCGTTCAAATTTTGAGAGAGAGAGATGTTTGAAGGTGTGTGAGAGCAGTTCTATGGAGGGTCGTGTGTGTTGGGGAGAGGTTGGTTGTTTTCAATTTTGCGTTTATGTAGCAAAATGGACATGGCATATTGAGTAGCGATGGTGTTGATGTTTTTAAAGGTGGTTTTAATTGTTTCGATGGGTATTTTGAAGGTTTCTTCAAGAGTATTCATAGATGGAATAAACGTGGTGGCACGAGCGCCAGATGTGATTACTACAAGGGGATCCACATTCCATCCAAGGGCTATGATGTCTTCTATGAGGGGTTGGTATTTATCTATTTTGTTTTGGATTGTTTCCGGGGAAAATCTATCATTGCAATATGTGAATTCAATGAATTGAATGGTGTAGTCTTGGTTTATGTGATCGGTTGGTGGATCATTATATGGTAAACCTCTGACACATAGTATGTCCGGTTTGAGCCTAGCATTACAATGACAGCTTTGAGTCTCGCATGAATATGGGAGTAGCCAAGGGGGAACCGTATTTTCTTGTAGATTGTTGTTGAAGGTGCCGGCAATCATTAGGATAAAGCATCTCGATTTGATGTGGGAGGTGATTAGTTTTCGAATTTCCCATACCGCTTTATTATGTCTTTTAACAATTAAGGAGTGTGTGTGGTGGTTTTGGCATTTGAGTAGGACATGAAGCGATGTGTCGGGATCCGTTAAGGGGCATATGGGGCATGATATGGATGGGAATCTTTCTATTCCAAAGAAAAGTTGTTTACGAGCGTTTCCCATATATTGGCCGGTACGGAATTTGATGAGGCATGTTATTTGTGAGTAGGAAATGGTGGGGTTTTTCCAAAAATTTGTAGAGAGTTCAATGTCTATGTTATTGTTGTTGGTCAATTTTTCAATGTTAGGGATATTTTTTGTTATTGTGTCAAGATTATTGAAGTGGTCTTGTTTTTGGAGATATTTGCCCAGAAATCTAATTGGTCCTTTATCGGGAGTATCTTCTTTGGAAGGCCAATCTTCTCTTTGGAAGTAGTATGGAGTAGCATGGGCATGTTTGTGTGGGTCTTTGGCATTTTTGTGTGTTTTTTCTCGGCCTTCTTTTGCTAATTTATCTGCTTGTTCATTGCCATCAATATTGGCATGGGCTCTTACTTTGTGGAGGGTTGTGGTGTGTGTTCAGTTTTGTAACATTTGGATCATTGACATTAGTATGGTTTGGACGGGGTGGCTATTGTGAAGGGTAGGGTGTGTTATTTGAATGTTTAGTAAGTAAAGTGCATTTATGCAATCAGTGAATATATGAGCGGGTTCATTGTTGTATTTTGTTGTAATGATTTGTAAAGTTTTGTGAATGGCCATAAGTTCTGCTCTAAGGATATTTTGTAATCCATGGAGTCTTTTGGCTAATTTAATTTCTTTGGTCGAATTGTATATGCCATATCCAGCTTTTTCTCTGTGCCAATTTCCCGGGCTAATTTGTTCTGGTGGTTTAAAGGATCCATCGGTATAATAACTATGTGCGGGGTTAAATTTTGGTGTGGTATGAGTAGGATGGTTTAGAGGGGGGGTGTGAAAAGGCAGTTTGATGTATTGTTGATGTAGTTTAGTTTTGACCATTTTTTACTTCGGTTAACAGGGGTTTGTATAGGTGTAGGTGGGATCAGTCGTGTGTATAATCATTGTATGTTTAAGTTGTGTGTTATGGAGGTGAGTTCTTCTAGTTGTTCTATGGTGCCAATGGTTTGATTTTGATAATGGACACATATTATTTGTAATGTGGATGGTTCAATTCAAGGTTTTTTTAACTTGGGTGGAATAGTAGGTTCTTTGTATGGTATTGAATCTGCTTCAAATAATGCAAGAATATGAGAATTTGGGAATGGGTTTAAGTGTTGGTTGTTGTTTTGGTACGAGTTGTGGTTTGGTGCGATGATGATTGTATTTGTGTAGTTTGGGTTATGTTTGGCGGCAAGTCGAGCCCAATGTACTGCTTGTTCCATTTCCTTCTCATTGTGGGGGTGGGCTATACCATTATCTATCCATTTGTAGTCAAAGGCTTTTCCCAATGATCCGAATATTTTGTCTCTTTCAAAAGGTGAGTAGAATTTTTTTAGTTTGGTAGAGCATGTGACCGGTGAAGAAAAGTATGATTGTTCAATGTTAAAGGATGATATAGTGAGTCTAAAATGGGTGTGGGTATCTTGTATTGCACATTTTTGAGAGGGTCATTTTTTGGGATTCGGTATTTATATCTTTGGTATAGCCAAATTAGTTCGGTTTCAAAGGGTTGGGTCTCTGATTCTATGTTTGTAGGAGTTTGTAATTTTGTATTGTATTGATTCCATAACCATTGGAGTCGAGTGGTGGGAATAGTGTGCAAATGTCGGCCATTTTCTTCATGTAGATGTGCTTGATCGTTACCTAATTTAATTGTGTTTGAGACTGTAAGGATATCATTTTCTGGATTACATTATGTTGTAGAAATATTTAAGAGTGGGATAACTATGGGTGGTGTTACGGATCTTGGGTTTGAGAATTGTTCTTGAGGGTGGTGGGCTAGGATGATTTCCGAGTAAATTTTGTTTTGAATTTTTTGGTAGTATTGTTTTAATTTTTCGATGGTATGTGTGGAGGTATTGGTGTCGTGACGTAGAAAGAGGTCTCTTTGGGAAAGCCATTTATTGTATGTACTATTATTGTGTTGCCATTGGCATAAATATTTTGTGTGGGTATTTTGTATATTATTTGTGTCTGTGTGTTGGATATGTTTGTGGTGTGTGATGTTGTTAATGGGATATGTGGTAGGGTTTTTGGGGATGTGTGTTGGGGGGCGGGGATGGTGTGGATGTGGAGGGTTAGCGGGATTGATTGGTGTGAGAATATTTCTTGGGGTAATGTAATTGTTGATGGTAATGAATGAATCTTGAAGTATATAGGAGTATGAGTGTATGTTACAAGGGGTATGACATGTAATGGGGCATGTGGGGTGGCAAAATAGTTGTTTAGCAACATTTAGAGCACTTTTTAATAATTTGGATGGGGGTGAAGTGGTAGTTTTTGAAGTCCACATTGTTCATAATGTGTGTGCCGTTAGGTAAAGTGATTTGTTTTAGTTCAAAAATATTTTTTGATAGGAGTTTTTGTAGAAGCTTTTGAGAGAGTTGGGCATTGAGTGTGTCATGGTTTAGTGTTTCTTGGCGCCATATTATTTCTAGTGGTGTAGGGTCAATGAGGAAATTTGGGAACGTGCTTTTAAGGTGGGCTTTAGCTATGTGTTTTAATAGGAAGAATGTTCGTGTGATTGGTGATCTTATACAATCACTTTTTTTGATTCTAGGTATGTTTTCGGCACCACCGTATTGGGCAAGGACATAATGAGTTAATCCATTATATATTTTTCATTTAGAGCATTTTGTAATTGTTCACCTATACATCGGAGATATGCGTTTTTAAGAGAGAAGGCTTCAAGCCCAAATAGATTATGTGGGAGTTGGGTTATCGCATTTGGCATACATTTTGGTAGTCCACATATAGTTTTTTGTATGGCTATTATCTTCTGGTCAAGTTTTTTGATAGCTCGCATAGAGTATGGTACACTGTAGAAGCTGTATGCTATGCCTGGGCGTATTAGGATATCAACCATTTTTATTTTTTGTTTCATGGTGGCCGGGCATGTTGTCAATTCTTTGCATTGTATGATGAGTTTTGTGGTTGTAGTGTGAATTTGAATTTTCCATTTTAGTGAATGGACAAGATTTGTACCTAGGTATATGTATGGTTCATTTTGATGTAGTATAGGGATTGGTTGATTGTGGTAATTGATGTTAGAAGCTTGCATTAGGGCTTTGAAAGTGGTGGGGTTTAATTTGGATTTGTTTGGGCATCCGGTAGCGGCACATTTGGGACACCTACGTCCATACCGGTCCATTTGCAATATCTATTAATTTTATTGAGTTGTATTTGTATAGATTTAATTTCGCTAGTTATGACCGCGAGGTCATCATCGTATGCTGCAAAGTTTATGATGGTTTGTGATGTGCCAAAGGTGTATCCATTGTTTCCCCGTTCAAGCCATCTAAGTAGTGGTTCTAAGAATATAATAAATAGGTATGAGCTAAGGGTATCTCCTTGTATAGTTCCTCTTTGAATGGGTATAGGTTTTGTTTTTCCGAAGTGTTCTCCAATATAGTGAGTGGATGATTGGGAGTAGATGTTTCCAACAAGTGTAGTTGCATCTTTTGGGAAGCCGAGATCCGTCATTATTGCTAATAGTCTAGCGTGGTCTATCGAGCCAAAGGCATTTTTGAAGTCAACGTATAATATGTATATATCTTGGTTTGTAAACCGTGCATCTTCTAGTGCGGCTATTTGTATTTGTCGAGCGGCACTTCTTTCTACTCTAAAGCCTTCTTGGCTATCATGTAGGATTTTAAATTTTTCGCCATATGAGGATAGGATGGAAGCATGTTTTTGGGTATTGAATTTGGTATGCGATCTGGGCCTGGGGCTTTGTTGTTACTTAGGTTTCGAAGACATGTGTCGTATGTGGCTCTGTTGTAGTATGTATGTAGTGGACTTTCTGGTTTGCCTCGTTTGTCTAAGGTAAATCCATCAAGGTCATGCCATGGGTATTGGCGTACAGCACATGTACATTCAATTGAATGTTGTGGTTGGTAATTACATGTTGGTACTGTGGGTCTATTGTTTTTTGTTTGTTGATTGAATATTTCATTCGCAATGTCTTCGGGGCTAGTTAAAATATTATTATATTGATCTGTGATACAATCTAGTGGTGGGGATTCTAGATTCTTAAAGACTTTTCTGTTAATTTTCTTAGGGCTAATTTCATATAATTGTCTATATTTTGAGATGGCTTTTTTAATGTTATCTTTGGTGTATTTTGAGGTTATTTTTCTGGCTTGTATGTTGACATTTTTTGCAATTAGCGCGATATCTTTTATCCATGTATCATGGGGTATATCCGGGGGCGGTGGAGTGGGAATTTGGGTATGGTGTAGAGTTAGTAGTTCATTGTATATGGGGTGGTTACGCCATTGAGAATTATTTTTTACAAGTCTTACAGTTTTTTGTATAACATGGTATGTAGTAAGATGTTGTTTCCAAATTTTAGAGAGTTTGCGGGATAGATAACCTCCTTGTTGAGATGTTCTGTTTGTCATTTGGGGTATTGGGTGGGCTCTACAAGTTTGTTCTAGTGTGTTGGAGATTTTTTTGATGAGTATATCTAGGGTTTGACATGCTTCTTGCCATTGTACTTGTGATAGTTGATTATTATTTTCAAGTGTATTTATGAGGGAGTCTATTTGCATGGATTTTTCTTCAAAGAATTTTGTGTTGAATTTTTCTAAGTTTTCTTTTGGGATGGGGATGAGTATGCGTATTGTGTTATTGTTTAGAATTGTGGGAGTTCTATTAATTAAGGTGTTATTTGGGATGTGTAAATGTATAGGTGAATGGTCCGAGTTGAGAATAACATCCTTGTTTGTTGTAGAGGTGTATTGTGTATTGTTGTTGGCATTTATATAAAAGCCATCTATTAGACTCCAATCGCTATAATTGTATCCTCCTTGTCTAGAGAATTGTGTATCGGTTTTTATGTAAGTGAAGTTTAAGTTTTCGGTGAAGTGGCGCCATTGGTGGTCTATGGTTTGAGGAGGGGTGTTATGATTTCCATTTTGGCGTCCAATTAATGCTATGTCTCTATTGAAGTCTCCGCATAGCATATATGTGTGATTGGGGTTATTATTTATTTGAGATGTGATAGTGTTTTGTATGTCATTGATAAATCTAGTATCTTCGGGGTGAGATGGCATTTACATGTGAAGAACTAACCATGGTTGTAGTGGGCAATTAGTGATTTTGATTATTTGAAGGTAAGGAGATATGTGCATTGGGGTGGGGATTTTTTTTATGTTGCCCGGGAAAGCATATTTTTTATATATTAGTGTAAGGAGGCTGCCGCAACCGGGTGTGTATGGTCTCCGTTGTTGAATACATCTTGTAAGTGCATGCGTATTGTTGAAAATGAGTTTATAGTCTTGAAATAAATTTTGTATATATTTTGTAGATTTTGTGGTGGATAATTTTGTTTCTTGTATAACTATAATGGCTGGCGGTGTGTTTGTATGTGTGGCCAAAGTTTGTAAGCTAGGAAGGGCAGTGTTTAGAGAGGAGGCATTCCATGTGATTATATATGTATTTTCTTGATTTGAGTTGTTGTTTTGGTTTTGTGGGAGAAGGTAAGGAGGTGGAGGGGGTGGGTGGGTATATTTTGGTATTTGATCGAGACATTTTAGTGATTCAATAATTAGATTGTTGGGAAGGTATGGAAATTTTTGTTTTATACTCTCTTGTGATTGTGGTATATGATGATTGTGTATAAAATCATATAGTTCTTTATGTATTGATGTTTAATGTTTTATAATATTTTGGTTATTTTCAATGAATGATATATAAGGGTGTGGAGTGTTAATGTGTCTTTCGGGAGGGTTTTGTAGGTTAGCAAGGGAGTTTAGTAGTGTATTAGTCCATTGAGTTATGTTTGGGCTTTGTGTGTTTAATAGGTGGTTACATTCGTCTATGTGTGGGTGGATTGTAGTTACTATGGCGTATAGGATATGTGGTGGGGGGTGTTCATTTTGTTGTTGTATATATTGGATAATGTGTGGATGTGTGTTGGTGTATAATAGGTGTAGTGTATGAGTGGATTTTAGTATAGGTGCAAATGTTTGGGCAATATGTCTGTATTCCGGTTGTAATTTTATTGTGTTTAGTATGAAGTATATTTTGGCGTTCTTTTTGTGTTGTGTTGGGTGTATTATTGTTGTTGTTGTTGTTGTTGTTGTTGTTGTTGTTGTTGTTGTTGTTGTTGTTGTTGTTGTTGTTGTTGTTGTTGTTGTTGTTGTTGTTGTTGTTGTTGTTGTTGTTGTTGTTGTTGTTGTTGTTGTTGTTGTTGTTGTTGTTGTTGTTGTTGTTGTTGTTGTTGTTGTTGTTGTTGTTGTTGTTGTTGTTGTTGTTGTTGTTGTTGTTGTTGTTGTTGTTGTTGTTGTTGTTGTTGTTGTTGTTGTTGTTGTTGTTGTTGTTGTTGTTGTTGTTGTTGTTGTTGTTGTTGTTGTTGTTGTTGTTGTTGTTGTTGTTGTTGTTGTTGTTGTTGTTGTTGTTGTTGTTGTTGTTGTTGTTGTTGTTGTTGTTGTTGTTGTTGTTGTTGTTGTTGTTGTTGTTGTTGTTGTTGTTGTTGTTGTTGTTGTTGTTGTTGTTGTTGTTGTTGTTGTTGTTGTTGTTGTTGTTGTTGTTGTTGTTGTTGTTGTTGTTGTTGTTGTTGTTGTTGTTGTTGTTGTTGTTGTTGTTGTTGTTGTTGTTGTTGTTGTTGTTGTTGTTGTTGTTGTTGTTGTTGTTGTTGTTGTTGTTGTTGTTGTTGTTGTTGTTGTTGTTGTTGTTGTTGTTGTTGTTGTTGTTGTTGTTGTTGTTGTTGTTGTTGTTGTTGTTGTTGTTGTTGTTGTTGTTGTTGTTGTTGTTGTTGTTGTTGTTGTTGTTGTTGTTGTTGTTGTTTTTTATTTGTTTGGTAGTATATAGATATACTATATATTTTTTTTGGGGAAGATAGTATTTATTTTAGTATAAATATATACTATGATATTTATTTTAATTGTAGCGTTGTTTGACGCTATTAGTTTGACATATCCATCTTGTTTTCAATGGCTCGATGTTCTCGTTCTGATGCTTGTGTTTCCGCCGCCATGATGGTTGCAATGAGTTGGGATCGAAGAGTTGACATTTCCCCCCTAAGGAATTTTACCGTGTTTGTTTGCACCATGTTTGCGTATTGTTTAGCTTCCTTGACAATTTCTCCTCTCATGGTCTTCATTTCTTTTCGGAGTTGTTGAAGGATGATGCCATTGCCTTTGTTTGGGCCATTTTCCATGGCTATTACCGCGTTGGCTACTGCTGAGTTGAATCCGTGAACCCAAGCCGTGTTAGTTCCTCCATGCTGGGTTTGTTGCTGCCATCTAGACTCTTGGGGTGAGGGGTAAACATTATATATTTGCCGTGAAGTTTTTTGCTTTGTCTAACATATTTTTTTATATACGGCTGCATTTAGACATTCAATATTGCAAGTCCCTACGTGGCGCCTATGTTCAAGTTTGAAGAATGTGTCCACCACATACTCCTCCCCAAGTATGGATTTTATTCCTTCCTCTAGTTCTTTTCGTTTTTAGTTTTGTTAAGGTTTTTCGCAATTAAAATTAGACAGCTCTTCTTTGCAATCTCATCCTCATCCATCTTCCGGGTTGTAAAAATGGGTACAAAAATCTCATTATCAAATGATATTTTGTAGTCCTTTATATTGGCTGCTTGTTTTGGGGAGGGAGTTTTAACCCATGCAAACTTTGAAGAACATTTCTTTTCAACTCCTGTAACTTCGAAGTCATAGCTTCTAGCGAAACTATCTTTCACAATCTCCTCGTACAAGTTGTATGCCTCTATGTTGGCAAGGTTGGGGCCGGTTATTTTTATTGATAGGAGGTGTGAAAAAGCCAAGGAATCGTATGACTTGCATACTTTCCCTTGGTGTGGTATCCCTTCGTTTAGGATAAGGATGAAGGCCCTTAGGCCTTGTAGCATCCCTTTGGCATCAATCTCTGGGTTCTTAAGGTGTATTTTAGCCACACCAGTCCAATTGTCTGATTGGTGGTGGCAAAATATGGCAATTGGCTCTCCAATACATGTCCCTAAGGCAATGTCCATCTCTTTCAATCTTGTTTTAACCATGTCTAACACCACATGTTGTTTGGACCAGATTTGACTTCCTTATTCAAAGTGAATGGAGATTTGGTAGTCCAAGGCAAAGCCATTTGTGTCCACCTCAACTTCACTTGGAAGTTGGGTGAGGTTGAAATGGTTTCCCTCTTTCCCATCAGCCCGTTTACAGGGCCATTCCTCTTGGGGGATAAATGGGAATGAGGGCATTGCCTCGCAACTTTCGGCTGCCTCCTTTTTGTCCATCCCATTCTCAATCATATCTTCAATGGTAATACTAGACACCTTTTGACCTCCATTTTTCTTTGCAATGGTATCCATTGTTTGGAAGCCTAGCCAGTATTTAGTTGAAGGCAAACTTGTTGCCTTCACCTTTTTCTGGATGGTGCTTGTGATCATTAAGAACTTTTGGGCTACATTCATAGGACGAGGGTTTTCTTCAACTACGTCAACGAAAAGGCGCTTGGAGGGCGTGGCGGTTGTCTGAGGCATGCTGTAGAAATAAAATATAAGAGTGTTACTAGCTGAGTTGTACCATGTTACTATCGTTTTTCTCCTTATCGTCTTGATCTTAACATCTCCCTTCAACATGCGTTGAGGGCTTGTTGACCTTGAGATTCTCAAGAAGGAGTAAGATATGGCAAAATTAACATTGTACAAGGAATAGGACTGATAGTACATAACAAATGGTTGTGGAGGATGACTATCGCAATGACCTTTAACTACTCTTGCACAAACACACACACGAGAGGTGCCACAGTAAGGGTCACCTCCCCAAGTAACATGTTTTAATATTGATATTTGAATACATGCCCATTGGTTTACAAAATAAACCAGGTGATAGCAATGGTCATAAAACTTTAAGAGAAATAGGAGGTTGTAACATGAGTATGTGGCTTCAAGTTGTGGTGACCTTGTGGTGTAGTGATTCGTAACCCTCTGGTTCCTTTGCATCCTTGGAGCAGGTCGACCCACAGTGGGACTCCACCAGGTGTGGCCGATCCAACGTTCACTGACGCCCTTGTTTCTTGGCTGCTCTATGCTGGCGCCTAATGATATGTGGCTGTTGGCGTTCTTCTACCCTCCCCCGTTCTCTCGCGTACAGGAGGTTACTCCATAGGTGGCTCTCCAGTTGCTCTTGCTCTCCACCCGCGAATTACCCTTGTCTTCGTTGTTGAGAGCTTTATCTCTTGTACTTGGCCTTTCCGGTCGGCTCCTCCACGGCTGCAGGCAGCGTTTCTTCTGGAGTTTGGGCGACGTCGATCGACTCCTCATTGACTCCAGGCGGTGCTCCTACGTTGCGATGACTTGTGTCTAGCTCCCCCTCAGCTGTTGGTATTCCAGGTGTGTTGATTGCGATGCTCCACGCTTGTTTGGTGGTGCCGTCCGTTTGCGTGTTGTTGCAGCCCAGTTGTTTACGATCGTCGTTTCTGGGTCGGCTGAGTTGTGAGTTTCTTCAGGTCTTCGAGCTATGTTTTTTGGACTTTTGCTCGCTCGGGCTGATGAGGGTTGTGGCGGACGTGTCGATGTGAGTCGGCGGGAGGCAGTTTGAATGAACCAGGCTACACCGGGATGCTGCGCTACCCTTCCTTTTTTCTTTTTTGTTGTTGACTGCGTGTGGACCTGGCGACTTCGAATGATCTGTGCGTGACTTGCTCGATTCACTTGGATCTGACGGTACGCTACTTCTGCCACCTTGCTACATTTGTTGTGGTTGTCTTTATGTCTGTCTCTTCTCTTCTTATGTTGCGGCTGTGTGGGAGGGGAGGAGTTAGTACATACTAAGTGGGTTCTACATGTGATTGTGAGGTGCCAAACTAGTGTGTGCGAGGGTTCATAAGTACTAATACAACATAACAATAGATGATGCAGAGATAGAGTTAGGTATACTTCACTACTGAAAAATTTAAGTTGAGGGTCAAGCGGGGTCGACGAGCGTTGCCAGGGATCTGGTTTCCGCGCGCGCGGCTGCCGTAGCTTCTCCTCCTGTCGTTGTCTTTGGTCTGTCCCCCTTGTGTAGTCACTGTTGCCCTCCAAAAGTCCTTGCTCCCAGGTGTTGTTGAGAGTGGCCGCTAGGAAGGCGTGTAGAGAGTAGTCGAAAGAGTGATAAAAAGAGGGTTTCCCTATTGAATGAGTCACATGTTTTATACCTTGGTGGGTCTTCATGTGAAGTGTTGTCGTTTTTCGTTGCTGTTGTGTACATTCGTTTCTTGGGTTGGAGGCGGCTAGGATTTCGTGGTGCTGCCGACCGCGCGATTAGATCTTGAGGGTTGAGATGTCTGGATCTTGGATCTAGGGTTGCAAGTTTCTTGGCTTGGTCTTTTTTGGGTACCGTCGTTAGGTTTTTGTCGTAGGTCATTCGTCTTGGCGCTTTCCTTGTTGTGTCCGTTGGTAGCTTTGGCACGTAAACATTGAAGCTTATTATTGGTCCTGGTAACGGTCTTACTTTTGAATTTGAAGGTAGTTGTCGTTAATTTCTGATGGTACCTGTTGCTGATTAGAGAAGGAAAACACACTATAAACAATGAGATTTGGGTGAGAGGACTTACCTGTGAGTTGACGTACCTCGATGTCGTGTTTGGTCTTGGGCTGTGGCGGCTGTGGAGATCCCATATTTGTTGACTCCTCATTGTTGTTGTTGGCCGCGGTTGGGTTAGCTTTGTCCTATTCCTGATTTTGTTGCATGTATCGCAGGTGGTTGAGTCGCTGGTAATCTTCCCCTGCTGGTTCGGTGTCGGTGCTGGCTGAAGCTGCTGGCAGTGGTTTGTTCCTGGCGCAAAACCTTCACTCTTCGTGGTTGGACCTACGCAATTTCGGAGTTGGATCTTCACGCTTTGGAGCTTGGCCTTCTCGCTTTGGAGCTGGGACATCGTTTTCTTGGAGCTTGGCCTATGTACTTTGGAGCAAGTCCTTTGTACTCCAGGAGCTGGTCCCCCACATTTTGGGGTTGGGTCTACGTTCTTGTAGAGCTCGGCTTGCGCGCTATGAAGCTGGGCCTTCGTCTCTTTGTAACTTGGCCTTCGTGCTTTGAGGCTGTCCCTTCGATCTCTTGGAGCTGGATCTATGTAGTTTGAAGCTGATCCTACATACTTCTGGAAGTGGGCCTTCACTTTTTGGAGTTGGGCCTTCATAATTTCGGAGTTTGGCCTGCGCGCTTTGGATCTGCTTCTTCGTAACTTTGGAACTGGGTACTCATACTTTTAGGGTAGAATCTTCGCATCTTGGAGCTGAACCTTTGTGCATTTGGAGTGTTGTTGTTGGTCTTGTTTATTGATGCCGGTGTAGGTCCTGTATCTTTGTTGTAGTCTCATGTGTTGCTTGGAGTCGGTGGTGGACTTGTTGCTACGATGTGCTCGTTCCTTCTGTAGCATCGATGTTGGGCCTGTTATTCTGATATAAATTTGATCCTTCTATAACGTTGAGCTATCGTGTGTCCGTCTCTTCTTTGGTGCTGAACTCGCGCTGTCTCGGAGTGATCTTGGTGTGTTGAGTGAGCTTGGTGTGCCAAACTATGTCCTGCTCGTCTCTGTCTGTTGTTCCATTCATGCGACTTCAGTGCTTCTCTATGTCAAGAGGTTAGTCAGTAGTATTGTTTTTACCACTCTTGTTGATTTGTGTGTTCCTAATATGCACTTTCTGGAACAAAATTTTATAAGATGTATTTTGCAAACAGAATCTAACTCATAATTTCTAAGGTGAAACGTTGTAAGCTATGTTATGTAAGGAGAATCTAAATTATGGTCTCTAAGGTAAAACATTGTAAACTGTATTATGCAAGAAGAGTCTAGCATGCATTTTCTATCATAAAACATTGTAATATGTGACTTGCAAAAAGAAAGCTTTGTTGATTCTCCAGAGTTTCGTCCTTGGTACAGTTGTCTTGTGTCTTGGCAGCTAACTCGAGTCATGTGTAGGTAGTAGTTTGTCTTCATGATAATGCTAGAGTCCTAGTTGAGGAGGGGTTTGGTGTGGGGATATTCTGTGGTGCCGTGGTATCCTAGATCTAGATCTAATTGATTGAGAAATGATATGGGGGCTGCAACCTCTAGATCTAGATCTGAGCCAACACAGAGCCCCGCCATAGATCTACTCTTTCAAACTAGTACTTAGATTGTTGTGCCCTCATACATACTTTGTATCAATAGATCTAAGATTTGCAATCCCTCCCAACACTCTCCACACCATCAATATACCTTTCAGCAACAAAGTAGTGCACACAGGGATTAACAATGAGCCCAACAACTCTCATTGTTGCGTGCATCTCATTTGCGCCTAACACCCAGAAACCCCTCCTCACTAGGTTTTGCCGAGCTACTCTTCTCTCATCTCACTCTCTTCAGATCTAGAGCTCCTCAAAACGGAAAATTGAAAATAACCAACCTCTCCCCAAACTAAATGATACCCGCTAAAATCTTCCAAAACACACATTTAACCCACCACATTTCATCTCATCAAAAATTTGCCTTGTGGCTCTAACTTGATCCTTGGTCCGTGGAAACTGGTTACCAATTATTGATTTAATATTTTTGCTTACATAGTGTCTACCCTCGAGAGGAGGGAGTAGTTCCATACTACTTAATCGTTGTCTAGTGGACATTGGTTTAAGTGGTGGAACAAACAAACACTTTATTCACTCCGGCCCCCTTTAGCGAGGACCGGAGTTCTTCTTTTTCTTCTGCTATCCTTGAAAGAATAAGGTAAAGGATAGTATATTGGTTAGTTCAATCCTTAAACGTCAAAAGGTGCTATTGGTGACGACAACATTTTATACGTATAATGTCATATTCAAACATAATAAGGTTGAGATACTGAAATGACCTCCAAATGAAAGATATTAGTTGAAGAATTTTCAATATAAAGGTGTAAGTCTTATTAGGCTTTAGTATATTTTTGGTATTCTATAGAGTAAAATATGTCCCTGTTTATATGGTTCCCAACTGACGTTTAAGGGTCAAGGCATGCAACACACTTGAAATAGTGATCCACAAAAACAAAACAAAAAGCATTTACACTTATAATTTTGGATGAGAAGCTGAAATTCCAATTAGTTCATTAGAAATATGGGATTTTCTTAATGAACTATAAAAGTAAATCTTTGAAGACCTGTTTATGTTAGTAAAATACTCCACTTTTGTGCTCATTCATCCACCAATCTCTTGCCACCATTTTGGTGGGGATTGCTATTTTGCGTGCCCAACTTTGCGAGCCGCGAGCCGCGAGCCTAGGATTGCGAGTTTAGAAATAGAAAATTTTGTATTATTGAGAAAAGTGAAAGTGAAAATGAAGTTAAAAGTAAAAGTTCAAGAGAAGGGGCCCTATAGCCGTGGAAATTGATGAACCGTTGGCGTTTATATTAATGTAGTCATTTTGTATTAGGGCTTTGAGCTTCGGGCTTTGGCGGTGATCTTGACTACTAAAATGGTTTAGGCATCCTATAACCGTGGGTGTCTGAACCTTGATTCAAAATAAATTGGTAAATATTTGGATATACCATAGGTTTATAATCATTATATCAAACTCCACATAAACTATTATAAGAGTAATTTAACATAAAGATTTCCCCACACACATAATATAGATAGCCTTCAGTAGATTTTTCCCCACACGTTTGTCATAGATAGACTTGGGCAATAGGATGGACTCTTAAGTAGAATGGTGGGCATCATTATTCAAAGCTACCTTGTATTGAACTCTGTAGAGCAATTCTTGAGAGGCTTGACAGTTCAAGTTATGTTCTGATTTAGGGTCATATTGTTGGACTTAGAAATTGTAGCCTTCAAATTGATGCAACTGGAAGTAATGAGTTTATAAGGGTGGAGAGGGCAGTAGGTATTCATGACATTTATTTTGGAAGTTCTTAGAGTTAGGCAAGTAGTTCACAGAGTCTTAGAAATTTTGTTTAATTGATATGGGTGTGCTTGAGTGATAGAATCATTTTGATTTGCTAGAAATTAAGTAGAGGTGACGAAGATGGAGCAAAAAAGTCTGAATGTAGACATCATAAAGCTTATTTGTTTGAAAAATGGTGAAAACTCAAAGCTACATTTTTTACTACACTATGACTTTGAATGCAACTGGAAGTGGGTGATAACATTGACATCACCTTCAATGCGGTTGGTAATTTTGTGAAGGCATATAATTGTGTCATTTTGATGAACTCTCAAGTATTGGAAATAATATGAGGGAAACAATCTCTTCAGAGGTTGATGTGCTGAACATTACAATTAAAGAACTGAAGTGGTTCATTGTGATCTTGTATATTCTTGGACGGATTTACTTTGATGGACCCGTTGAGTTGTTGATTACGCCGCCAGATTTTTGGAAAGCGGTTGATATGCTATTTGATGAGCTATTTGTTGCATGTATAAAGTATGAAGCACGGGCACAGGAGGCCACAGTCATTGCCGGAATGAATGACCATTTGACGCATGCAACTGCAATGTGTATTGGTGCCAAAGTACGATGATGACCATGAACTCAAATAGAATGCGGATTTCCAAGAGCTACATGAAGCATTAAATTCAGCACCACTTGTCAAGGTCGACAAAGAGAATGGATACTGGTAGTGGTTTTACACCCACGTTTGTAAACAAAGTCCGTGAGGATATGGGTTTTGTTTAAAAACACGGGCAATTGATATCATATGCAATTGCAACATTTCAAATGAGATATGAAATCTCATTGGCTATTCGATAGAATTGAGGAAAATGAAGGCTGAGTGAGCTCCGTAATCTCTGGTGAGGAGGAGTGTGGGACTTAGTCTCAAATCCGACGTCTTAGGCCACAAGGAGTGCTGGACCTTGTTGGGAGCCCCTATTTTGATTTTGATTTGATGCACGGGTTAGGCCTAGGAAGCAGACTGTGTTGGAAAGGCTCACATACTCCAGATCTGAGGTTTAGTGAGGGAATCGTGGTGTTTTGAAGTCAGATCTGTGGAAAGTTTAGATCTGAAAGCTTGGGGACTTGTGTTGGACATAGAACTCTTCGTACACCATCATTCCAAACTGCCTCACTCTTAGAGTATTTTCAGATCTGCAAGCCGCCCACAAGTCCTACACCCTCCGATCCAGCGCCACAACATACAACATTGGAGAAAGGACGAGCATACTCGCGTTCAGGATCTCTTGCGCAATACAGTAGGCTATCTCTTACCCACACAACATTTTCTCATTTTTTCTAAACCTAGTATTTGTATGTTTTATTTACACTTCTGTATTACATCTCAAACTCACACTAACACCACCCGAATGTTATCTAGTGCACACTTCTAGTCACAATAGACACATCACTCTCACATACACTGAACACGTCGGTACTCACAACATAAGTGCACAAGTAGGGAAACATCAGCTGGCCACAGACAAGTCAAGGGTACAAATCGCATATAGGAGGTGTAGAGCAGATCTGGCATTCAACGATACCAGTACATACTCTAGGATCCTAACAAGAGATTCAAAGTCTCCGAACGGTGAGGTTCTGTGCAGAACTGATACCAAGACCCGCTCAAAGCATGACGACATAGATACACCAAGACACATCAAGAACAGCACACTGTACAAGAATCCCAGCACTCCCAACTCGAGGACCGATTCATTGAAGGCAAAGTCTAAGGGTGACCTGCAGCAGATGTCCAATCCCCAAAAGGCCGAGCCCAAGGACAAGAACAAAGAACGGCGCATAGATCCAAGAGACCCCGCCTCGAAAGTCGAAGAGAAGCACTAGAGCATCACGTTGAAAGCCAAGCTTGTAGCTGAGTACAGTGCCAGGCGGGACGATTCCCGCGACCCAGACCTCGAGGACGACGTGAACATCTACGAAGACAACCCTGCGCCCAACCCAGAGCACACACACGCCGCGACCGTAAGGCAAGGTAAGTTCTCTAACATCTTAAGCTATTGTTTACCATGTTTGCATAATAAAAAGATACAACAAATACAACATAACCACAAGATATACAAAACTGTAGCATCAATAAAACCCATAGTAATATCCCAAAAAACCATAAACATAGAAAGCGGCTACTTCACTAGTAAAGAACATATAAACCCTAACAAAACCCTAGCAAAACAAAACAAAAAACAAAAACTTCCAGTAAGTAAATTATGGCAGTACACACTAGTGCATAGGAAAGACCTTGTTTGGATCCAAAGTTGCAGACAAAATCAAGAAAGCAGGTGCAACCAACCTCAACTTTGCAAGCGCAGAAGACCAGAGATAAACGAAGACCACCATCAACGCACTCAAGACGAACACACCACGTCCAACCCTGCAAGTACAAGTTCAACGATCAAAAGCCAAAGAAGGAGCAGCCGACCTGTGAGGCACCCCCGAATTAAACCACAATATTCACCTCTACTCAACGGCCGCCACCAATCCTGCAGACACCGAAGCGCGCCCTCGAGAGATGAGCGCTACCGCCACCAAAAAGAGGAGCAGCTGCCCACCCTAGAAGAACCCCGAGTCTCGCCACCAAACCAACGACGCCTCCAGTACTGCAGGTTGAAGTTACAAGAACTAATACAAGTGCAACGCCAAGGCGCGCCCTCGTGTGTAGTGCGCCACCCGCATAGTAGCCGGACACAGCCGGTAGTGAGCCAGGACGAACTCCAGTCATCACCCCAGCACAGCAAGAGTGAGCAGGGCCCAAATCGAGACACCCCCCACAGAGTGCCCTTGCGCGAACCACGCCACTCTCATCAAGAACGTGGACAACCAGGCCCAAAACGTGATACGCCTCAGGACGTGCGTAACGGACGCCTACAGGAATACAGACTTGCACTGTACCAAGATCAACGAACCCGAATCCAAGAGCAACAGAGACTAGTCCGGCGCGGAGTAGCGAACCAGGGCGCACAGCCAGCAGGAAGCCAGGACGAACCTTAGTCAACACTCCAGAGGAACAGGAGGAAGCAGGGTCCAAATCGGGACATCCCCCGCAGAGCGAACTTGTGCGCACCATACCACCCTCATCAAAAACTGGGACAACCAGGCCCAAAATTGGTCAAGTGCGGAATAACAAACCAGGGCGCGCAGCTAACAGTGAGTCAGGACGAACCTCAATCAACGGCCCAGAACAGCAAGAGTGAGCAGGGCCCAAATCGGGACAACCCCCACAGAGCGCCCTTGCGAGAACCGCGCCGCCCTCATCAAGAACGTGAACAGCCAGGCCCAGAATGTACTGCGCCTCAGAACGTGTGTAACGAACACCTGTAGGAATATAGACTTGCATCGTACCAAGACCAACGACCCCGAATCCAAGAGTAGTGGAGATTGGTCAGGCGCGGACTAACGCAACAGAGCGCGCAGTCAGAAGCGAGCCAGGACGAACCCCAGCTAGTGCCCAAGAACAGCAAGAGTAAGCAAGGCCCAAATCGGGACAACATCCACAAAGCACCCTTGCCCGAACCACGTCACCCTCATCGAGATCGTGGACAACCAGGCCCAAGACTGGTCAGGCGCGGACCAACGAATCAGAGTGCACATCACCAAACCAGGACTCGCCCCCAGCGAGAACGTGGTCAGTCAGGCCCAAGGCAGATCAAGCGCGGACTAACGAACCAGGATGAACATCACCAAATCACGACTCAAAAACATCGGACCAGGAGCGAAGCACAAAGCAGTTGCCTGCAAATAGCAGCACTCACTAAGGTACGTACCTTTCCCCCCTGCAGTCGTTCATGGTTTTCAAACACTAAAAACCAAAATAATAAACTCAATAGAGAAGCCCCTCTCCCCCCTTGCATTGTCCCACTAAAAATCAGCTCTAATAAGTATACTAATTACCTTAGCTCTAATAACATGTCTAATAGCAAAAGGAACCTTCGCTTTGAGGAAACGATGGATATAGATGAAGGAACCTCACATAAAACACTAGCCTCTAAAGAAAAAATAGGTAGGAAAAACATGGAAGAAATTGGCAGCAGCAAGAAGAGCAGAGGCACCGGCGACGAGGAAGGTATGTCCCCCCTCCTTGACCCCATAACCATGTCGTTCAAATTTTGGCTAGGATACAAAGCCATGGAATGTCTTGCAATCAAAGAAGGACTTGAGGAACTCCCACGTGATGAGAAAGTGGAGGATATGATGACACGGGGATTCCAAGAACACGAAGCGAAGGAGTTCAAAACCTCAAGGATGGCATTCCCAAGGATCCCACAACTCTACTATCCAATTTCAAGACCGGGGAGTGACGAACAACATTACAATATCACTCAACTTCCCAAAGGCACCAAGATCACCGATGCCACAGGTTTGGCCCTTGACTTCCATGTTGCTATTCACTTTGAGCCACCCTCTTCTACCTTATTGCATGATGATGTCCACAAGATGATAAAACAAAGACTAGAGGTCATGAAAATCAAACTAGGGTCAAAAGTCATGGATTCCATCTACATTCAATGCCATAGTGTCAAAAGAGGGGGACAAAAAGGAGTGTGGACCGGCATGTTTAAGCTCCATTTACTCAACCCCGAAACGGATGCACTTATGTTGTTAAAGGGAATAAGGCCTTTTATTCTCACCTTTGACAACCACGACACCATTGGCAAGGTATGTAAATCCTTCCCTCTCATTGCTAACTCTTCTAACCTATCCGTGCAAGTGAGAAGTGACTCATTGATAGGTACATCATCCCATCAACTCTTCAAGGACATCCTTTACAATAGCTTCAAGAGAGGCCAAGATTACGAGATCACGGGAGTGACCAAGGGAGAAGGTGATTCACTAGCCTTCATTGCCGCGACCACCCCCTCCCAAGCTTCAAAGATTCAACTACAACATATCACCACCCACCACGAGATCATAAAAGCAAGGAAGACCTACATTGGAGGAAGAGTGACACCCGAAACCAAGGCCAAGAAGGATGCCATCTCTCTCACCCTCTCCCCCTTACCCCTCCTAATGAGTGTGCATGATACTACTAATGCTATTCACAAGATTATAGGAGAGAACAACATTAACTCCATTTGGTTCCACAAGGAAATAGAGGGTAGTCATAATGGCAAGGCTAATGTTGAATGTACTAACCCCATTGTGTATAAGCAATTTGTCAAGAAACAATTTGGCATAGGCGACAACTTCGTGGACTTTGCTCCACATTGGAAGAGCTTAGAAGGAAAACAACCTCCTACCGAAGAACAAATCAAGACCTTTGGTTTCAACGACATCAACACCGCAATGATCAACACCGTTGCAACCTTTAAGATCCAAGATGCCCCCGCCAACATCACCGAGAAAGAATTGAAGGAAGCTTTAGAAGAAAACAACAAGAAGATGTTAGAAGAAAGCAAGAGATACACCGACGCATTGCATGGTGAGTTGGTAGAGCAAATGGACAAAGTGGAGAATGCTATGAATGCCACATTGCTTGCACTCCAAGCCATGAAGGGAAGAATGCCACAAAGACTCGAAGACAAGCCGCCAAACATGTGAAGACCAATGACCACACGGTTATCCATACTTACCACCCAACTAGTTCTACACAACATATACGGTACTCTATACAATACATATACTATCAGTATACTAATACTATACACATAATAGTAGACATGTACTTGGGCAGTACATACATACAATGTACTACCCCCCATTCATATACCAATACAATTTCTATACATGACATGTATACATACATGAACATCCAATGTATCATCCATCAAATGGAATACCCCATACAATACACAAAAAACTATACCAAAAACTATGCCAAGTACAAATACCAAATACCAAAGAAAATAACACACACATATACATATAAAAATAAACACATTATAATGTACAATATACATAACAATACACCAACAAACACACAAAGATACATACACACAAACATACCAACATGCACACACACGAAAAACATACAAAATAATACACAAAACAACACATTAAAAAGTCCAAAAAAAACACAAACAAATTGGCACAAAATAGCACCAAATACTACAAAACCACACACACCATACACAAAAAAAAAGAGAACTACTAACATACAAATCAATACACACAAACTCACCCCAAATACAAAACAAATAACAAACATACGTGTAAAAACCTCTAGAAATACAACAAAAGAAAAAACAACAACATATCCAAATAAAAAACTATATCCATTACATACCGAGTACAACTACAATAAAATAAAAACAAAAAAACTTCTCCAAAAAAAACTTCTTTTCTTTCCGCGTAAAACCATAAGAACAAAAAAAATTCTAAAACAAGACATCAAACCAAAACATTTAAAACTCACAATACTATTAGGTGGAGACATCGAAATTAACCCAGGCCCAATGCCCAATTTACTAAAAAGACACCCCCCATCACATAAAAAAAGGGGGAAATTATACTTCATACCTAATACAATAAAATTACAACCGGAATATAGACACATTGCAAAATCCTTTGCACCCTTCCTAAAAAACACACACACACTACACCACACACAAAACAATACACATCCATACATAGCCCAATACGTACAACAAAAGAATACACATCCATCACCCCACATCTTATATGCCCTAGTAATCACTACCCATCCACAAATAGACGAATGTAACCACCTCCTAAACCCACAAAATTTATCCACAATCACATGGACCAACACACTCCTACAAAATATACTAAACTTACCAAACCCGCCAGAAAGACACATCCATACTCCACACCCATATATAAAATTTCTTGAAGACAACCAAAATATTATAATTTCAGAAAACTCAATACATAAAAAACTATATGACTTCTTACATAGACAAGCCACACCCCCTCAAATGAAACAATAAAATTAAAGTTCCCTTACCTCCCTGACAACCTCATTAATGAAACACTAAGATGTTTCGACCCCATACCAGAATATACACGCCCACCCCCACCTCCCTGTTACATCCCTCCACAAAATCTAAACATTAGAACAAATCAAGAAGATACACATATAATTACATGGAATGCCTCCTCACTAAACACTGCCCTTCCTAGCCTACAAAATCTGGTTACAAACAGAGAAACACCACCGGCCCTCATAGTGATACAAGAAACAAAACTATCTGCCACAAAATCCATAAAATATATACAAAATATATTCCCAAATTATAAACTCATCTTTAACAATACACATGCACTTACGAGATGTATCCAACAACGTAGACCATATACACCGGGCCGAGGGGGCCTCCTTACAATAATACACAAAAAATACGCCTTCCCGGACAACATCAACAAAATTCCTACCCCAATGCATATATCACCCTACATTCAAATAATCAAAATCACTAATCACCCACTACAACCGTGGCTAATCTTTCACATGTATATGCCATCCCATCCGGAAGATACCAGATATATCACAGACATACAAAACACTATTACATCCCAAATTAATAACAATCCCAATCATACATACTTATTATGTGGAGACTTCAACAGAGACATAGCGCTAATTGGCCACCAAAATGGAAACCAACACACCCCCCCTCAAAACAAAGACTACCAATGGCGGCGCTTCACAGAAAACTTAAACTTTACCTACGTAAAAACCGATACATAGTTCTCTAGACAAGGTGGCTATAACTATAATGATTGGAGTCTAATAGATGGATTCTACATAAATACAAACAACAATGCACAATACACCTCCACAACAAATATAGATATTACTCTCAACTCGGACCACTCACCCGTACAATTGCACATCCCAAACAACACACTAATTAGTAGAACCCCTACAACTCCAAACAAAGACACAATACGCATACTCAATCCCATCCCAAAAACCAACATAGAAAAATTCAACACAAAATTCTTCGAAGAAAACTCCGTACAAATAGAATCCCTCATAAACACTCTTGAAAATAATAGTCAATTAACACAAGCACAATGGCAAGAAGCATGTCACACCTTAGACAAACTCGTCAATAAAATCTCTGATACACTAGAACAAACTTGTAGAGCACACCCAATACCTCACATGACAAACAAAACCTCTCAACAAGGCGGGTACCTACCCCGCAAACTTTCAAAGACCTGGAAACAACACTTAACCACATATCACACCATACGCAAAACCATTAGAATTGTAAAAAACAACCCTCAATGGCGTAACCACCCCATATACAGTGAACTACTAACTCTACAACACATCCAAATCCCTACCCCGCCGCCTCCGGACCTTCCCCACGATACATGGATAAATGATATCGCGCTAATTGCAAAAAATGCCAACATACAAGCACGGAAAGTAATCATAAAATACACCAAAGAAAACATTAAAAAAAGCCATCTCAAAATATAGACAACTACATGAAAACAGCCCAAAAAAAATTAACAAAAAAATCTTTAAAAACCTTGAATCTCCACCAATGGATTGCATCACGGATCAATATAATAATATTCTAACTAGCCCCGAAGACATTGCGAATGAAATATTTAACCAAAAAACAAAAACCAATAGACCAACAGTACCAACATGTAATTACCAGCCACGGCATACAATAGATTGTACATGTGCAGTACGCCAATACCCATGGCATGACCTGGACGGATATACCCTTGAGAAACGAGGCGAACCAGAAATTCCACTACATAAATACCTCAATAGAGCCATATACGACACATGCCTTCAAAATCTTGGAAACAATAAAGCCCCAGGCCTAGACCGCATACCAAACTCAATACTCAAAAACATGCCTCCAAGATTTCATAAACTACTATTTCTATTCTTCTCCCACTGCTACAAACAAAAGCAAATACCAAACTCATGGAAATTAAGTACAACAATTTTACTATACAAGAAAGGTGACCCGTCCATGCTACCCAACCATAGGCCAATTGCACTAGCTAACACAATATATAAACTCTTCACTAGTACACTCACTGCCATACTATCCTCATATGGCGAAAAATTCAAAATCCTACATGATAGTCAAGAAGGATTTAGAGCAGAGAGAAGTACCGCAAGACAAATACAAACCATAATAGCCGCACTAGAAGACGCAAAATTTACTAACCAAAATATATACATACTATGCGTAGACTTCAAAAATGCCTTTGGCTCAATTGACCATGCCCGACTTCTAGCAATAATGATGGATCTTGGTTACCCAAAAGAGGCAACTACACTTGTTGGAAACATCTATTCTCAATCATCTACCTGCTACACCGGTGAACACTTTGGGAGAACAAAATCTATACCCATCCAAAGAGGAACTATACAAGGGGACACCCTTAGCCCATACCTATTCATTATATTTCTAGAACCACTACTCAGATGCCTGGAAAGAGGAAATTACGGATACACTTTTGGCACATCACAGGTCATAATAAACTCCGCCGCATATGCAAATGACTTAGCCACCATAACTAATAAAATCAAATCAATCCAAATACAACTAAATAAAATCGATAGATATTGTAAATGGGCCGGTATGGACGTCGGGGTTCCAAAATGCGCCGCTACTGGGTGCCCAAACAAATCCAAACTAAACCCTACCACTTTCAAAGCCCTAATGCAAACCTCTAACATCAATTACCGCAATCAACCGATCCCCATACTACACCAAAATGAACCATACATATACTTAGGTACAAATCTAGTTCCCTCACTAAAATGGAAAATACAAATCCACACTACGACGACAAAACTCATTAAACAATGCAAAGAACTAACATCATGCCCAGCAACCATGAAACAAAAAATAAAAATGGTTGATGTCGTATTACGCCCAGGTGTGGCATATAGTTTCTACGGTGTACCATACTCTATGCCAGCTATCAAAAATCTTGATAAAAAAATAATAGCCATACAAAAAACCATCAGTGGATTACCAAAATGCATGTCAAATATATCAACCCAACTTCCAGATAACCTATTCGGACTTGAAGCTTTCTCCCTCAAAAACGCATATTTCCGATGTATAGGCGAACAATTGCAAAATGCTTTAAACGACAAAGGAAGGCTTGGGAGAATATATAATGGATTAACTCATTATATCCTTGCCCAATACGGTGGCGCCGAAAACATACCCAGAATTAAAAAAAGCGACTGCATAAGATCACCAATAACGAGAACACTCTTCTTACTAAAACATATAGCTAAAGCCCACCTTAAAAGTACACTCCCAAACTTCCTCATTAACCCTACACCACTTGAAATACTATGGCGACAAGAAACACTAAATCACAACACACTCAATGCCCAACTCTCCCAAAAAATTCTACAAAAACTCCTCTCAAAAAATATTTTTGAACTAACCCAAATCACTCTACCTAATGGTACACACATCATGAACTATGAAGACTTCAAAATCTACCACTTCACCCCAACTAAGCTATTAAAAAGTGCCCTAAATGTTGCTAAACAACTATTTTTCCACCCAACATGCCCCACCACATGTCATACCTCTTGTAACATACACCCATACTCGCACACACTTAAGGATTCACTCATCACCCTCAAGAATAACATCATCCCAAGAAATATTCATACACCAAGCAATCCCCCCTACCCCCAACATACATATCATCCCCGCCCCCCAACATACATCTCCAAAAACCCTACAACATATCCCATCAATAACATCATAAGCCATAAACATATCCAACACATAGACACAAATAACATACAAAACACCTACACAAAATATTTATGCCAATGGCAACACAATGATAACACATACACTAAATGGCTCCACCAAAGAGACCTATTTCCAAGACATGACAACAATACCTCTACACATAACACCGAAAAATTAAAACAATACTACCAAGAAATCCAAAACAAAATATACTCAGATATCATCCAAACCCACCACCAACAAGAACAACTTTTAGACTCAAGGTCTGTAACGCCACCCATAACTATTCCACTTTTAAACATTTATACAACAGAATGCAACCCCGAAAAAGATATCCTCACATCTTCAAACACAATTCTAATAGATAACGATCAAGCACACCTATATGAAGAAAATGGACGACACTTACACACCATCCCCATTACTCGTCTCCAATGGCTATGGAATCGATACAATACGAAATTACAAACTCCCACAAACATCGAACCAACGACCCAACCCTTTGAAACCGAACTAATCTGGTTATACCAAAGGTACAAATACCGAATACCAAAAACTGACCCCCTCAAAAATGCACAATATACCTTACCCACTCCCATTTTAGACTCACTAATCTCATCCTTTAACATTGAACAATCATATTTCTCTTCCCCGGTCACATGTTCTACCAAACTAAAAAAATTCTACTCACCTTATGAAAGACACAAAATATTCGGTTCCTTAGGAAAGGCCTTTGATTATAAATGGATCGGCAATGGTATAGCTCATCCCCACAAGGAGAAGGATATGGAACAAGCGATACATTGGGCTCGACTTGCCGCCAAACAAGATCCAAATAACACAAATACAATCATCATCACACCGAACAATAATTGGTACCAAAACAACAACCTACACTCCAACCCATTTCCCGATTCCCATATCATTACATTATTTGAAGCAGACACAATACCATACGAGGAACCTACTATCCCACCCGAACTAAAAAAACCCCGAATCGAGCCATCTATAGTACAAATACTATGCGTCCATCATCAAAATAAAACCCTTGGCTCTCCTGAACAAATCGCGGAACTCACCTCCATAACTAACAATCTAGACATACACCGATTATACACAAAACTGGCCCCACCAACACCCATACAAACCCCCATAAACAAAAGTAAAATCTGGTCAAAACTGAATTATGTAAACAACACAATAAACTATTCCATCACACCCCCCCTCTTCCAGAATACCAAACTCATACCACACCAAAATTTAACCCCGCACACAGCTATTACACTGATGGCTCCTTTAAACCACCCGAACAAATTAGCCCAGGCTCTTGGCGCAAAGAAAAAGCTGGCTATGGCATTTATAATTCTACCAAGGAAATTAAATTAGCCAAAAGACTCCATGGACTACAAAATATCCTCAGAGCAGAACTCATGGCCATTTACAAAACACTACAAATCGTCACAACGAAATACAAAAATGAACCCGCACATATATTCACCGATTGTATAAATGCACTTTACCTACTTAACACTCAAATAACACACCCTACCCTTCATAACAGTCACCCCGACCAAACTATATTAACATCAATGGTCCAAATGTTACAAAATCGTACACAAATCACAACCCTCCATAAAGTGAGAGCCCATGCCAACATTGATGGCAACGAACAAGCAGACAAATTAGCAAAAGAAGGCCGAGAGAAAACATACAAAAATGCCAAAGACCCACACGAACATGCCCATGCTACCCCATACTACTTTCAGAAAGAAGATTGGCCTTCCAAAGAAGATACCCCCGACAAAGGCCCAATTAGATTCTTGGGCAAATATCTCAAAAAACAAGACCTCTACAACAACCTTGATACAATCTCAAAGAATATTCCTAACATAGAAAAATGGACCAACAATAAAGACATTGACAATGAATTGTCTACAAATTTCTGGAAAAATCCAATTATTTCAGACTCACAAATAACATGCCTCATTAAATTTCGTACCGGTCAATACATGGGAAACGCCCGCAAACAACTCTTCTTTGGAATTGAAAGATTCCCATCCATAACATGCCCCATATGCCCCTCAACAGACCCTGACACATGGCTCCACGTTTTACTTAAATGCCAAAACCACCACATACACTCTTTAATCGTCAAAAGACATAATAAAGCGGTATGGGAAGTTCGTAAACTAATCACCTCCTGTAACAAATCGAGATGTTTTATACTAATGAACGCCGGCACTTATAACAACAATCCACAAGAAAATACGGTCCCTCATTGGCTGCTCCCATGCTCATGCTCGACTCAAAGGTGTCATTGTAATGCTAGGCTCAAACCGGACATCCATTGTGTTAAAGGCTTACCATATAATGACCCACCACCCAATAACATCAACCAAGGCTACACCATCCAATTCATTGAATTCACATATTGCAACGACAGATTTTCCCCAAAAACAATCCAAAATAAAATAGATAAATACCAACCCCTTACTGAGGACATCATTTCCCTCGGATGGAATGTGGACCCCCTAATTGTTATCACATCACGCGCTCGTGCCACCACCTTTATTCCATCTATGAAAACCCTAGAAGATACCTTCAAAATACCCAATGAATCAATCAAAAACACCTTTAAAAACATTAACACCATCGCCACTCAATATGCCATGTCCATTTTACTACATAAACGCAAAATTGAAAACAACCAAGTCCTTCTCGATATACAAGACCCCCCTTGATTTCACCCCCCGTTTTGATTTATTTTGATTGGTTAGTCTATAGTTCTAGGCTGCTTGCTTTATTGCTTTGGGGTTCTCTTGGCTGCTTGCTTGGTTGGTTGGAGGTTTCGTTTGTTGAGGTTATGATTTGCGAGTTTCTAGCTATTCGTTGCAATGGTTGCCTTGTTTGTGATTGGTTGGTTGATTGGTTGGTTGGTCTCTGGTTCTTTGGCTACTTGTTACATAATGTCTACCCTCGAGAGAGGGAAGTAGTTCCAGCTTACTAATTCCTTGTCCAGTGGGCATGGTCTTAGTAGTGGAACGAACAGACACTTTATTCACGCCGGCTTCCTTCGGAGGCCGGCGTTCTTCTTCTTCTTTGCAACATTCCACGGTGCTATGGCAAAGTCTCAATCGGGAGAGATATGCTCCGTCATTAGCCCGATGAAGTCATACAAATTTTTGTCAAATAAAGAAACAAAGAATGATGTTTGAGGAAGTAATAAGAACTCCAACTAACTTAATCAATCCAGTTTTCTTCGAAACTTTGCGGATTATTCGATCATGAAGAAGATGCCAGGTAGACCATAAATATAAAATAATCAACAAAATACATAAACATGACAAAATACATAAACATGAAAGAATCAACAAGTGGAGCGATTGTTCAATCTTAAAGAAGACGTCAAAGAAGATGTCAAATCTAAATGAAACAAAGCCTCTCAAGGGCATCCATCAAACAAAACAAATGCGGAAAATCAATAATTATTAATGATCAATTCAAAAAGCACCTCAATAGAGCTGGTGATAAGGGCATTCCAATTGATGAGCTTTGTGAATTGAAAATGTTAGGTTGATCTACTTAATATTGAGAAATAAATACTAAAATGAATTGTAAACGCAGTTGTCCTATTCTTATAGAGTTGGACGGCTTTAATAAAAAAAAGGAGAGTTGAGAGAGACTAGATCATACGGTTAGTCTTAGGTTTCTTAGTCTCTTTCAATAGATCTTTGTTTTTTTGAATTTTAGAGTCTTAAGATTGACTATGGATCAATGCCAAAGATGAGAGTATTGAGGAGGCTCTGAGAGTTGTGGTTTCAATATCTAATAGCTACTGTAATTATTGGCACTTGAGATTTGAATATAGTCATACGATAGAATTGAAGATGAAGGAGACATGATAGAAAATTCCGCGCTAAATTTGGACATCTTAGAGCAAATTAACATGGGGAGGGAAAATATTTGAAAGCTTCCATTTTAGTGAAATTACAAGGTCCTCATGTAATTGGAGGTTGAAGATACTATAAGTGTATCATTTCATAATATTGTAGAATCAGTGAAGGCACAAGAGTAAGTTCTCTCAATGAATTTGCCGGTATATAGAGCAATGGTGAAGCATAAGATGGGGAAAATAATTGCTTTCATGGACGGTCTAAAGTTGTTCAATGTGCTGTTGTATGTTCTTGATGGAATATACTTTGATTGGACTAGGCGAGTTGCAAAAAACACCAATAGAGTTTTTAGAAAGATATTGATGACTATTTTGATGAACTCTTTAATACATGCATTAAGTATGGAGTGAGGTCGCTGAAGCCTACGATAATCTCCGTCATTAAAGATCATTCGAAATTAGAGAATTGCCATATGAATTGTTGTTGATCAATGACCATGACCTTCAATATTAGTGGAAAAGATGACTACAAGCAATTTTTTGTCAATCACAAGCACTTGCACCTTTGATTTTGGACAAAGGAAATAGAGACAAGCAAGGCATTTGCGAGCGCATATTTGAATCAAATTTGAATTGATAAGAACTTGAATTTAAATAAATCGCATAATTCATGATACTTGTAAAATCGCATAATTTTACAAGTATGATGATGATTTAAATAAATCGCATAATTTTTTAGAGCATGAATGTAAATTCTAGGGGGCACTAACATCGGCACTTTACAAGAAGGCCTATCCAATCTTCTAAAATGGAACTACTAAAAAGGAGTGCCGATATCGGAACCCTCTAAAATATACATTCACGCTCTAAGATTGTTTGAGAGAACTCCAAAATGGTATCACACTTCATTATCCAACAATCTAAGAATAAGTTATCAAGGGATGAAGTAGTAAATTCCAAGACTTCATCCGTTGATAACTTACTGTTAGAGTGTTGGATGATAATGTGTGATACCATTCTAGAATTCTCTCAAAATTTTCTAGAATGTGAATGTAAATTTCAGAGGGTGCCGATGTCGGCACTTCTTTTTGGAAGTTCCATTTTCAAAGATTGGAAAGGCCTTCTTGTAGAGTGCCGATGTCGGCACTCCCTTTAGAGGTTATCATTGTAAACAAAGGAAGACTGCCTGTGGAGTGCCGATGTTGGCACCACCTTTAGAGGTTCTCTTTTTAACAATAGAAAAGGCCTTTTTGAGGGATGATAATGTCTAAAATTCTTTTTGGAGGTTCTTTTAATAAAAATGTAAGGGCGTCCTAGGGGTGCCGATGTCGGCACCTCCTTTAGACGTCTCACATTTCCTTTTCAAAGATATAAAGGACCCTCTAGAGGAACGCCGTTGTCGACACTCCTCTAAAATGAGAAGGATCCTTTAAACGAGTGCCGATGTTGGCATTACCTTCAGGGTCTCTTTTCTAAATATAAGAGGGGCTATTTAGAGGAATGTTGATAATGGGGTCAACTTTGGAGGTTTCGTTTTTAAACATAAGAAGGATCCTTCAAAGGAGTGCCGATGTCGGCAACCCCATTGGAGGTTGTCTTTTTAAAAATATAAAGGGCCTTCTAATGGAGTGCCAATGTCTGTACCTTCTCTAAAGGTTCTTTTTTCAAAACATAAGAAAGGTGTTTTAGAGGGTGTTGATGGCAACATTCCATATCAAGGTGTTTTTTTCTAGAGATACAAATGACCTTCTAGTTTGATGCCGATGTCGGCATCCTCTTTAGAAGGTTTTTTTTCATACATAGAATGGATTCTCTTGTAGAGAGCCGATGTCCACAACCCCTTTGGGAGGTTTCTTTCTAAATATAAGAGAGGTTTTGTAAAAGGGTGCCGATGTGGGCACCTCTTTAATGGTTGGAGTGTGCAAAGATTACCTCAGACATTATTTTTATGACCAAAAAGTATTCTTCACAAGACCCTTGCATATGAGGATCTTGTCTTTGTCTTGGTCAAGTTCAAGCAAATGTCTTACCCAAGTACTTAAAATGAGATAACTGCTTTTAGATATATGCGTTGTTTTGGAGTAATGGGTGGCATTACTAAACTAACAAGCTTTAATAATTGGGCATTTTTTAGAAGAAGCGTTTCCTAGTACAAGCGATAGTAGTCAATAATTTTTTGATCTTCAAGATGGCGGAGATAGAACTTAAGATCAGGGTTGATTTAATTAAGATTATGCAACTTAGAGATGACTTAGAGGATGTGCGGATGATGTTTAACCATGTCGAAAGTGTTTAGTCTTAGACCACTATAGCTGCCTATGTGTACAATTCTATTTACCGTCCCGTGATGACAATTGTGACTTTTGATATGTACTCTAAAATGTGGTATTTTAGCAAGTATTCTGGAGATGATGCAATGAGCTTTCAACTAGGCATGGCAATCCAAATCCAAATCTCAAAGAATTAATACTCGACATTATGATTTAGCAGCAAGATGCAAAACTCAATATTACTTTAGAGTAGAGCGGGTTTGGGCATCAAACCGTTAGTACTATATTATTCATTGCTAGAGGTCACTGTCAAAGGACTACCGACATCGGTACTATCTAATATACCACTACTAGTGACATTTTGTATCATAAGTTCTTCTATCACTTTGCCATGCCAAATGTTGTACTAACCATAATTAGTCATCAAATAATCTATCGGAAGCTGTTCAAACATGTTAAGATGTCGTCATATATTTGACGGAATGGGTGGACAACAAGTGGTTCCAATATTCAAAAAAAAATTATGATATGCATGTTGCGGCTGTGGATGATATGGTCTAGGTATGCATCCGGATTGTTGTCTATTACCAATATTTGAAAGGCGAAAAAACTAGGCAACGAACATGGGAAGGATTAACTCACTCTTTGTATTGCCTATCGCATTATTCAATGCTTTGGAAAACATGCCGCACTCGCCAATATGCTTGGTGCAGAAAAGTTTCGTACTCGCAATCTTAACCTACAAGGTGAGGAAGTTTTATATCTCTGGGAAAAAAACGGTTCCTTCTCCAAGATTAGAATTAGACTAGCATCACCTCGACAAAATAAGGGCCTCATGCTTAAAGATAAAGGCTTTTTGTACTGATCCAATGATTGCTAACCTTACAATTGTAGAGAGGCCACCGCACTGCACTTGCTCTCTTGAAGCAACTGAAGTACTTCCATCGGTTTCAATTGCGACTTATTTCCGGAATGAGCACCTCAAAGTTGTGCATGAGACTATCTGTGATGAGAAGCTATAGTACACTGGAAGGCTTTCAAAGACATCCATTAAAGCATGCTTTGCTTTAAAGGTCGGTACAAAGAAATAGTATGTGGGCAGGATTCTGTAGCATGGAAGAAGTACATCTACCTCAACATACACGGGGCTAATGGACAATCTTAAGAAATTGAGAATGGAAAGAATGTAATTCTTCTTTTGCAACAACATCATTCTAGGCACACCGCAACGGTAATTTCAATCTAAGCTACATATCCCAGACTTCTGACCAGTTGAAATGAAATCAAAGTAGAGCATGATGGAGATATTCGCCCTCAAAAATGTCAAGTTCCGCCAGATTGAGTGTGAGGCGTTGTCCCCTCAAAGGTTTTTTGGAGAAGGCATACCTGTGAATATCAATGATTATCTTGCCCTTTCCAACCCTATAGAGTACCCAACAAAGAGATTTGGAAAGAATTCCGTCCACTTCATTTACTATACACTATAACACTTGCGCATCTGTTCTTTCCGTGATTGGGAAAATCCGCATGATTCTAATTATACCGCCTCCAAGCCTAGGTTGTATTGTGACTTTCGAGTCTTCAAACATATCCAAGGTTTCTAGGTGTTTGATGACGATCAACAAGTTTCTAAACTGCAATTGCCCAACGTTTACAAAGATGTCTAAGAAGTCACTCAGCAAAAAGAGTGCATAGGCTTACTATTACTACCTCTGTTACATGTTCAAAATTGTCTGTGGTTTAGATCTCGAAGTATCTGTGTTCATTCACACATCTAGTTTCTGCTGGAAATTATTAAACAAAATTTATAGATTTTTCTGTTTAAACACTATAGTGCATAGCTGTCATTTATAGTACTTTGACCTTGTAAAGTGTCACTCTAAATTCTATATAGAAGGCAGTGAGACTAAAAAGACCACTTCTACCGTTTGTACTAGTTCTTGTCCATCACTCGGGAGTCTATACTTAGTGACTATAACGGGACAGGGAGAGACTGAGATTGGAGATTTACACTTCCCTTACAAGTATATAGAAGTCGAGTTTAATATCTCACTCTTCCAATGTCCCCCTCCAAGACTCTTTCTAATTTTTCCGGTTCCAAAAACTACATTGTTGGGTCATCAATTGTCCACAAACTATCCTTCATATCTCTCCACTTTTCTCCCTTATCTTTAGTTCTAAACACTTACTATTTGTCCTTTACCAATAGTTCCATACTCTAAATCATTTGCTCTTTGTCCCACTAGCTTTATCGCCCATACACATTTTAAATCTCCCAAATTTACCATGTCTTGAGTCATCATCCACCAAATTTAGTCGTCTATCTCCAAATCTTGCCTCTTGCTATCAGACTCTCCCAAGCCTTCTAGGCCGCTAATTCTAACTCTAAATCTTTTATTCTTCAATACCCTAAATTCAACCAATATTTTTGGATGTGTTACTCTCACTGTCGTAAATGCTCCCTCTCTAAAATCTTATGTACTCTACTTGACATCTCCTTAAATTGCACTAATCCCACTTCCTAAGGTCTCCGGATTCCTATAACCACTACCACTCCAAATTCTGAAACCTTCCTCTCCACCACTCTTTCCTCTCTGACTCCTCTCTCTCCCTCTTACTCTCCCTTTTTTATCCTAAATCATGCTCCAAAGCTTTATAACCTTAGAAATCCAATCTTCCCTTCATTATAGAACCCTAGACTCCACGGTCATAAGTCCCTTTTTTCAAAAGAAAATCAACAATATTGTCATTTTTTAGATCCTTCCTGCATACAATTTTTTCACCCTCCTCCACGGTAATAGGTCCATTAATTTAATGCATTTAACCAATGTCATTCTAAAAAATCCTTAAAACTTTTACATTTTAATGCCTTCTCTAAATTAAGAACTCAATTTTTGCCAACGAGGCTCGCGACCCTAGGCTCGCGGCTCACGGCTCGCAAAATTAGGCACGCAAAATAGCTTGGTCCAAAATAGCTTGGTCCAAAATTGACTTAGCATATCTTGTGACATTTACACTAAAGTGTGTTCAAAACCATTGCCAATATGATCCATATAGTGTTAGCTAATTTGTGCAAAATTTGGGGTCAAAACAAGGGGAAAAATATGGAAATAAATACTTTAAACACGCAATTAAGCAATTATGCACTTGGCCTTTTAAAAGTATACTTAGTAACAATGGCGGCCAATGCATTGAAAAAACCCAATTTGTTTTTTTTAAATTCTTGTTTTTAGAAATAAAATTTAAGATCTAGGAACAATTTTCCGTATAACCAGAAATGTTAATTCAACAAGCTTTTTTCTGGCATTTTTGACAAATCCAATATGGAACTTGGTTAGAATTTGATGAATATTTGTTTCATATTCAGCATTATGTTTTTGGAAAGAAGCTTGTCAAGTACTGTACAAAATATGCAATTACGTAAACTTGAACACTATACAATAAATGCCAATCGATATGAATATATTACATATAGAACATGATACATAAGAGGAAGGAAATTAATATAATGCGTATATTCTTGTACTTGGTGATGTAATCAATCAATGGGAAAAACCTCTCGGATTTATTGATAATTTGTCACCAAACGTCTTACATTACCCTTACAATATACTACTCTTGCACATACCCTACATGCCAATTATCAATTATCATACACTCATTGTAGTATCTTCCTCTACTACATATCATTCAAGGCTGCTTGCAACTGGTAGTTGTCAATTGCTTCGGTTTGTATTGCAATATATTCTAATATGTAAGCCTTAGCGGACCGAAGGATTCAAATCTTGCTTTCAACTTGCGATCCAAATACATTTTGCCTTTTCGTCCGGAAAGCGCGAGTCATCGTTCTTTCTCTATCCATAAAAAATTGCATGCCTCATTCTCTATCCAGCTGTGGGTCCACATGAGGACTCCTAGAATGTATCCATGCAATTTGCATACCGTTGTGCGGTGCGCCTTGTTTTGTCATCATTTTCCCATCGCATGATGGGCCACTACCAACAAACCTTTATCTAATGACTCCTTTGATTTATCCCATCTTCAATCATCTTCCCTACATAGAACGGTACACCACCTTCAACCTCAGCTCTATCAACGCTTAAGGCTACAAATTGTCCACAATTGTTATCAGATTGTGGATTGAATGGTGGAAAAAGGTCATGATTAATTTCATCCCCTGCCCCTTCTTCGACTCGTTCCTGAACATGGTTGTGTTCCGGTCGTTGCGCCCCACGCACCGCTTGATTCAATGGTCTCCCTCTATGAAGACCAAAGTATCTGAAACATAGTTATCCAATATATCAAAAAGGAATGCTTTGAAGATTTATAAGTTTTCTGTACTAGAGAAGGTAAAGTTTTTTCCAATCCCTTGCTAGAAAACATTTGACTCTAATTTAGAATTTCAATTCACACAAAAGACAATAATTATTTTCTAGTCAATTCTAAAAGTTTTATTTTTTCCTTTATGTGTATGGAAAATCTTAACAACAATAGAGACTTCTAACAAAACTCATAAGTCCCCATTATTAGGTATGAACTAACTTTCAAACCATGATTGCAAATACGATAAATTGAATACGTCCAAAAACCTGTTATGAAGGGCATATGCATATTGAAATTTCAATTAACATAAGTATCCGCTCGAATTAACCCCTAAAATCCTAAGTGTTTTTTCATCAAGAAAACACCCCAAAATTGCCACAACGAAGTAGTGGCAAAAACATCAAATTTTGACGTCTCATTTTGGACTTCCAACTGTAAGATCTCAAACCATGCATCTATATAAAGTCACCATACTTTTATGTTGCAATCCACCGCACGGATAGAAACATAGTATTTGAAATTTAGAAAATGGTTAATTTTCTTTCTTGCATTTTGTAGGTCAACAGACTTTGACTTCACTTGGTATCAAATCTTTGCACTACACAAGGTCTGATTTGTTTACAATTGTGTTCAGCATGATGTTGGTTTTATATTCACCAATTTTTATTGCATAGAAACGGAGTGTAGCATATTCAAAACAATTGTGCGAGGAGTGGAAGTTAAAATCTTTTGAAAAATTACGATTTCACGTTTTATTTTTTTGTGAACAAAGTATGCTGTAGTATGATAATCCAAACGGATGATAATAAGGTTTTCACCACATATTATGGTTAAATTTTTAAATTTTTTTTTGAAGATCTCTGGTTTTATGTAGAATATAAGTGCTCAATATGTGTGAAAATGTCTAACTTGGTTTAAAATGTTCCTTTTATACCAAATCCTAGATCTGGAGACCCCAGATCTGGAAACCCTAATTTATAAAACCCTAATTCTGGCGGTGCCGCCGTTTCCATGTTTGGAAAACTGACCTCAGAGGTGTGCGCACGCGGAGGTGTGCGTACGCGGGGGTGTCTTAGGTGGTTAGGGTTTCAAGTGCGCAAGGATAGTGGTGTCCATGGTGTGTTAGGGTTTCAAGCATGAGGTGTTAGGGTGTTAGGGTTTCGCCATGGGGTGTTAGGTTGTTGCTCCACGCAATGAGGCTGCTCCACCTCGCAACTAGGCTGCTGCACCTCGCAACTAGGCTGCTGCACCTTGCAACTAGGCTGATGCACCTCGCAACTAGAGTGCTGCACCTCGCAACTAGGCTGCTGCACCTCGCATTTGGTTGCTGCTGCTGCTCCTCGTGCTAAACATGCACGACCTAAATCCAAACAACAGCCATGGGCTGTCGCGGCGTAGCTTGAGCAGCCGCCCCCTCCCTGCACCAAATCTTCCTCCTCACTTGGTCGTCTTGCTCTCCGCGTGGCCGTCTTGCTCTCCGCTTGGTCATTCTCCTCGCCGTCCTTGCTTGATCGTCTTCCTCGCCATCCTCACTTGGTCGTCTTCCTTGCCGTCCTCGCCTGTCGTCGACTTCCTCGCCCTCACCCACCTTCCATCCCTCCTAGCCGCCACCTCACACCTCCTCAGAACCCTATCTCTCTCTTCTAGTTCTAATCTCACCTCTCCTTCTAACTCTAACCCTCTCTCTCCATCCCCTTGCGCTCGTTGTCTCTCCCTCTCCCTCTCCCTCTAAAACTCCCTGCGTACGCACACCCCTCACGTCCTTAGTCCACCACCAGGATACCCGGATGGTACCATGCCTTGCTGATACCTTATTGTGATGATACCCTACCCGACAAATCATCTGGAGTTGCTACGGTGTAAGGGGGAAAAAAAAAAGATAAAAAAAAAGAGTTTTTTTTCCATAGATTTGGGCAAAACGGAAACGCCTATAACTCATTTTTGACAATGCAAAACAACTTGAAATTTTTTTTCCTTGTAGATTGACTTTGGAGGTATCATTCACATTTTTTTCAGATTTTTTTCATTTTTTCTCTTTTTTCTAAAAATCGTCAAAAGTTGCTGAATTCACCGCAGTGAAGATTTGCAGAAATTCTTCTGATTTCCTAGATTCTAGCTCCAGCACCAAATCTGAATTTGAGTCATTAAAATGATATTTTTTGATATTGAGTCCAACTAATGAAATGAAGTTTATGAAGCTTAGTTTCCATTCCAATTTGAATTTTTTGGCATTTCATCCGTTGTTTTTCATCCTCTTTTTCATCCATTGTGGTTTTCCATCTACTGTGGTTTTCATTCGCTGGTTATCATCATCTTTTTCTATTTTCATCCTCATCAAGATTTCTATTTTCAACCACGGTACGTATTTCATGTAGGAAACAATTTACGATGTGAATTTTAAGAAAGAAAGTGCTGGATGTTGTCTTTCATTATACAGAGGCGTACATCGTATTGACAATTATATATGTGTTGTGATCATGGTGAAGTTGCTTGCGTGTGGCATCATGGCACCATCGCTTCCAATCAACGTTATCCTTGGGAGCAATACGGTTGGTGGAGCGCGGTGGACGTGGCGTCGAAGCTAGTATTGTGGCCATGGAACACGTTATGGGAGTCGTTGCGGGAGTCGCTTCGCCACATGATGATGAAGACTCTTGAGTCATACCGTACCTGGGCATACATGATGTTTAGGTGACTAGTATAGTGTGATTCATATGTTCGCTTTAGAGATGGTATGTTTAATTATAGTATATGATATTTGTAATATTCAATATTTATATTCTGTATATATATATATATATATATATAATAAATATACAATGCTAAACCACACACTTTATCATTGTATTGCGTACATTATCATTATATCTCCTAAAACAAATTGTATTTGTAGCACGACACTGAAAATCATCTCATGAAATGGAATGTGTATAAATAGGTTCTTATAAATACATGGTCAATGTAATTTTGTACATGGAATAAGAACAAAATGCCATAATCATATATTATGCATAATAGTGAAAAGTATTCACTTAATATGTACACATCAAGAAACCAATATTTAATGAAATTGTTACAAAAACATAACAAAGAAGATATAGGGATTTCCTAAATTAATTTTTTTCAAAACACATTTCCGCTCAAAATCTTGTTATTATTGAGCGCCAAATAGCGCACTTGGACAAGTGCATAATTGCTTAATTGCGTGTTTTTAGTGAAAGGGGGTATAAAACCATGGGAATGAGTACAAAAGTGGTAAACAATTTCTTGCTACATAAAATTTTGCAAACTTGAGAATCCCGATGGCTCATATGTGCCATTTTTATTTACATTAACTTTTTTTAAATAAAAATAAAAATAGTAAAACATATATTTTCATGAATTTATTTAATCATTTGAGCATTATTAGGAAGAGTAAGGTTTGAAATTGGGGACTATTTGTGAATTAAAGGGCCACGTCATTCACCCACTCCCCTAAGAAGTGAGGGCCTTCTAAGATATGACTTCAAATCAATAAAATTCTATTTTATCTCTTTTTTATTGGTCCATAATTCTTGGACTTCGTCGGGTCTTTCCTTCCACATTTATCTTCCTTGATTTGGGCTACCCCACCTTTGTGCCCCTTCCTCCATCCTTTGTGCCCCTACTTAATGCCCCTCTCTAACATGTGTGTTTCATTGGTTCGCAAGGGTGCCCAAGGTGTCTGATGTCCCTAATTCTTGCTTTGAATGGAATAACTTTCAAACCATGAATCCAAAAAAATAATTAGAAAATAGCTCCACAAAGTTTTTATCAGGGTCAATCTGGAATAAAAAAAAATTAAAAAACTTTTTTTCAAATTTTAGGAACCCGCCCAAAGTTGAAGTTGTCCCCGCAAGGAGAAATGGTCTTTTAGGGGTTAATTAAGTTAGTAGTTGAAACAATTAGCATTGTAGATTTCTTTCAAAATCCACTCAAAAGTGAAAGAAGTGTGGATTAGATTGGACATCCAGTTTGAGTATAGCATTGCAGTGACACCATTTGATCCTTTGTCCAAGGTAACACCATATTCGTTATATTGGGAAATTTCCATGACTATGGAGAAATATGGTTGTTGAAGTATCAATAAATATAGACATTTGTAGGTGCAAAGCATAAAGACAATGTATCAAGAATACTGTATTTTTTACCATGGATGGACCAAAATAGCTCATTGTCCAAAAAAGTGGTAACGATAAAGGAAGCATATACTATTAATCCAAGCTTTATTCAAAACTCCATGAAAAAAAGTCACACACAACACTCATTTATCTCGACGCAAATCACAATCGCCCTATTACTAATCAAACATTCTAGGGAGTCCCTCCATAAGCCTCTGTATGCGTCTTCAGAAAAGCCCTCTGACGTTGCCGAGTCCATGTTGCGCCATTCTCTTGCATTAATGGACTCTCAAGAAGACACTGCAAACCCCGCCTTCGCACCTCGTCCGTGTTTGATTTGGGCAGCGAGTGACGGCGGGTGGGAGCAGAAGGAGAGCATGTGATTCCAACAGCATTTCTTGAGAGAATACGGGGGCGAAGACATTTACCAGATGGTTCCTGCACAATAGGCGCCACAAACAATCCAAACAAATACACTTTAGGTCGAATACACCTACACGACAACACAAAAAAACTGTATCATCAAGATCCATCCTAGTGCACTTTAGCTCAAATGGAGCTAAAATGCAGAAGGTGAAATTCACAGAGCACATTTAATATCCAATGCACAAAAACAAGCTCAAATGAAGCAAAACTACAAGAGTGCAAGGTACCTCAACAACAAACCAAGACTCTCTAGGCAAGAACGACTCAATAGTGCAATAACTTGGAGGTCAGCATAACACACACCGTGAGCGAGCGGTGGTGAGTGGCATCCCTTAAACCGTCATAAAGAATACGCTTTGCCGGAATACAATTATCCAAGTTTAGGCGCGGAGACCCCGGAACTGAACGAGGCCACTGCGGCGAAGGTGAATTGTTCCTTTTATGAATTGGCTCCCGCGCAATAGGGCTTTCAACAACTCCGTCATCCACTGCCATGGTCGAATAATCCATGGTTGATTGCACGGTTGCAGCAGAGTGCAACAAAAGCCCTTTACTCCGAAGGGAAAGGGCGAACTCATGCGGGCCCAACAAGGAATCCACGGACGCCCGACAATCACAGCCCTGTAGAAATTTCAACAAAAGTGACACTCACATACCTCAGAACAATAGATAAAAATTCCAATCGTTAAAAAAAGGACGACATTTCACCAGCAGTAGGTATCCAATCCGCACAATAAATTCAGTGGAGAAACATCACCATTTGTATTATCAAAAAATATATACAAAACACGGCCCAACAAAAATTACAAAATGGAGCTGCAGTCAAACGAAACACTTTAGCTCCATTCGACCTAAAGTGTATTAAGGATCTAAGCGTTTCCAACCACATTAGGAACGGAGATTCTGATAGGCTTGAATTGCGTTACAAATACTCGCAGCCTGACCACACGTCTTCTGATCATTATAGAACATCTCCCGACCCGAGGGATGTTCAGCACGGTACTGCGTTAGGCCACCCGAAAATTGATGAAGGTCAGAGAGATATGGTAGCAATTCCTCCAGCAGTACAGAATCATGTCTCGTGCCATCATGGTTGTGCGACCATGACGGAAGAAGAAGGACGTTCTCCGGCAAATTGAGGACATGCTTAATCGGGCTATCGTCAATGACAAGCGTATTTGCCGGAGTATACTCACGGCCCAACCTATTAAAGAGATGGTTCGATAACGTCTTCAAGAAGATGTCCTTCTGAGTGCCAAATTCCTTCATGTAGATTGTTCTGTTACCGACTCTACACTCGGGAACCCTATCGCAACTCTCCTGACCAAAGATCCTGAGAGGATACGCAGAACTATGCTGAAAAAGATATTGACATATCTCACGTGTTGTAGATTCCATCATTGAACTCCAGATCGTGATGGTGGCAATCTTAGACAACTTCGTAAGGAATTCAGCACAACCAGGGCGCACCCGAACAAGCTTAGGGCCTACTTCGGCCGGCAGCGAGGCCGAGTGAATGGACGGGATAGAGACCCTGGATCCCCTGGCCTGCCACGATGGCTTACAAGTGCATAGAATCCCATTTAGGTCCAGCACAACATTCAACCATCTGCCCTCGGAATCTGAATAGACTCTAGGTATTTCTTCTAAATTACTGGCACCACTTATTGATGCCTCGCAGACCTAGTTCGGAAACGCCAGGAGAACGAACAATATTACTAAAGATTCATTAACAACGACAAGTCAACATAATGTAGAACGAAGAGAGCAAACGGGGGGAAGCAACATGGGGAAGCGCAGAGTGTGGATAGTGCTAGAAGAGCACCTCGAGAACTTCATCGTCTTGAAGCAATTCGTTTCGGACCCCCATCGATTCCAATGAAACTTGGACGGTGTCAAGGGCCCTCGAGTGCTCCAGAACCATTTGGGGGCACGGTTCCGGGACAAGAAGAGCGGGCTCCTGAACAGGAGAATCACGATTGATCTCGTCTACAAGCACCGCCAAAGATTGGACGACATCCTCTACGACTAGGACTGCAGTTTGGACGACCTCATCTACGACTGGTTGAGCAATCGCATCACCAAAACTAAGATCTGAAAAAATTCAACAACTTCAACCCATCAGCTGATGCGCACATTGGACACTGATACAATGTCAGAGTCGTCAGATGTCAAGCAGTTTAGCTCGAGTCAAGCTAAAGTGATCACTGAGCACTGTAATATTAACAAAAATATTGGAGTACAAAATTGGACATTTACAAAATGTTCTGCCTCTATACATTCGCAACTACGTTATACTAACCTGACGATGAGTTGGGGACATCAACGACAGAATCGTCCCGAGCGGGCGACTTCGGGGAGGAAGAGGGGCGGGTCGGCGGGGACGGGGGATCAGGCAGCGATTGAGCCCCCATGGAGACGGGGGAGGAACCCGCCGGCGACGGCATAAGCGAACCGTGAGGCAGACTCCTAGTCTCATCGTCACCTGAGATTGGAGGCTGAGGGATCGTAGAATTCACTACGGGTTGTGTCGTGGCGACAGAAGGCATAGTAGCCGTCATGAATCTCTGCATCATGAGCATCATGTCATTATGCCTCTGGTCCTGGTCCCTCTTCATCTCCTCGTCACGCCCCCGCTGCATATCCCTGAGCTCCTCGTCACGCTCCGCCAGCCGCTGCTCCATCAACCTCATCCGGGTGGCCTCCTCTTCGAGCTTCTTCTCGAGGGCGATAAACTTGATGTCATCCTGAGCACTGCTCGCCGTTGCCAACGGAGAGCGGCCGGTCGCGCTGGCAACTTTCCTCTTCTTGGCTGTGGGGCGAGCGGATGACCCACCCAAGGTCGGAGCTGAATGAGGCCTCTCGGAGATATCAAGCGATTCCAACTCTAGGAAATCGAGCCGCTGCCGCGAGGTACCCATTGTCTCTCCCGCTTCAGACTGAGAGCCACTATGAAGCTTCGCCGGAGTGTTGGTATCGAAGTCATCATGGGAATCGGCATCAGGTGTGACCGTACTGGTGCTCGGGCACACACAATTGGGGCTCGGGACCACATCCTCCTCATCGACGAGATCGATAATCACTTTCCCCTTCCCCTAGGCAACAGCCTCTTCAAGCTCGGGGAAGATCTCCGCCCTAATGTGATATGAACCAATAACGAAATCGGCCCGATCCAACGTCAACGCTACATCCTGGGCGTTGTCCAGGTCCTGCTCATCGGTGTCGTGGGATATGCACAATGCCTCCAGATCCAACATTTGCACACCAATGGATTAAACAAGTTACACTTTAGATCGATTCGAGCTAAAGTGAGCACAAAAAAACACCGATATGAAAACGCAGCCATTAAAACTTGGAAGAATATGACGCGATTGACGACTGCTAAAAAACCATATAAATATAAGCCGACACTTTACCTCGACTCGAGCTAAAGTGCCACGCTACAAAAGCATGAGAGACGACCTCTCTGAAACAATACATTCACAGTCAGAGAGAGGGATCAACAGTTTAGATCGAGTCGAGCTAAACTACAAGGATACTCACCACACTCGCAGTCAGTAATTTTGTCCCGCAAAACAGCTGGACAATAGAATCCCCTTTCTTGCAGAACAGCTCCAGAACCTTGATGAAGAACTCCATTCTCAGATCCTTCATGTTCATGGAGTACGCCAGCTCGTTGTACTTGCGTAGCTTGGTGTGCAACACATGCTCCGGAGCTGCGTAGATCTTCTTCACGGCCGGAATCTGCGTAAGTTCTTTCTTGAAGAGAAAGAGGAGGCGAACCGGGCCGAGAGCGTTGTTGGTCTTCGGCGCGAATCCCCCCAAGCGCTCGTTGTCGGAGGGAAGATACTTCGACTGCAGGACGTCGTACGCATGGCACAACGACGGGCCCTCAGCAAACGCTGTCACTTGAAGGTGTGACTGCTCGTCGCCGCAAATGAAGAGCCACGCTGGAAGACCGGTGAGAGAAGGCTGCCCTTTCGATGCGAACATTGTCATGAACTCGTCGAAGAAGGGCTTCTCCAATGACGACGTCGCCTTCCCTGCGAACCCAGGGATATTACGGAAGTCGATGATGCCGAGCTTCACGTTGCAGCCCAAGTTACGCCACGCATCCGAGGGCCATCCACCGAGCGAGTTGGTTGCCGCCTTGTATGGACGAAAGTGCAAGGCCCCCACAGGTGCAACGAACCGCGCCCGCACATCGAGGAAGACTCTGAAGAACTCCTTCGCATACGGAGAGAGATCTTCACATTTGCAGTTGCGAAACTGCGTCTGCCTTGAGTTTGCGTAGTACGAATCCGGTGGACCCCAATCCAAGAGGGCACGCTTTGAGGCCTTGCTGACGTTGTAGTCCTTCTTGAACTTTCGCCAGTTGGAACGACTGTACGCCCTAGTGCTGTTGAAGAAGGCGAGCTCCGGCCTGATCAATTGAAGCTCCATCCGAGCGACCTCCTTCCTCTCCCTTCGATCGACCCAATCCCGGGCGCTGTAGCAATCCTCCAACACTGATTGCGGCTGCTTTACAACCACCTTAGGATAAGGTAGTTTTCGCGATGGCCCTGATCGATTGAGAATATGCTTACTCAGCGTTGCGTGATCAGCCTCGGTCATATTGCCGAAAAATTTAAAGAACTCGCGCGTCAATACCCCATCTTTCTCAGGCACCCAGGACTTGGCGTCCTTAAACTTTGATAAGGGCGACGTTGTTGAACCCACGTTGATGAGGTCGCCTTGTGCCGCCGAAGAGATGACATCCGACCAGAGCTTGAAGGTCTCATCGGACGAGGTGATAATCTTCACCTTGTTCGTAATCGAGAGTTCCTTCGCCTTTCCGGCTTTCTTGAGCGCTGCCTGGCTTTTGGCGACGTCAATCATTGCGAAGCGCTCACGAACCGCGTTTAGAAATGGCTGTGCAGAACATTGGCAGTGTTGATTTAGCGTACAACCACAGAGGGAAAAAAACCAAACCAGCAGGATCCAAAAATGCAGGTTAACTCGAGTCGAGCTAACTTGCAACCGGAGAGTGCACACTCTAAGTGCTTGAATCTGTATACAGAACTATACTAAGAAGGACAAGCACAGAAGTTAGCTCGAGTCGAGCTAAAGTGCATGACCTTAGTTAAGATTAATTACCTCAAACTTCTTGTCATTGGCAATCTCTACTGTCGTTCTCCGACCTGATCTATGGGACCCGTGAATGCCTGCGGCGGAGTGCCTCGGCATCGGTCTTCCAGCTTGGATCCACAACGTGCGAGAGCCAAGGATATTTGTTGCCCACGTCGGCTTGAATTGGACCAAGTGATTTACTCCATTATAACACGCGGAAATCTTTCTCATCTTCTTAGGGTCCTCCGTCCAGACAATGTAACACTGCCATGTTCAGAAGTGCCTTCTCATAACCTCCGGTACGTTGCCCTTTATCATCGACTTTGAAGCAGCAACGCTGTGCTGGCCGTTGATGATAAAGAAGTCGCAGTCGCTGAGCTCCTCAACCTTCGTTGGCATATGATCGAGCTTGGGCATGACGCAGAGAGTCTGCTTCTACGTCTTGTCCGGCATTTCAAGGTAGTAATGCTTCAACTCCTCCATACCCCGAGGTTCAAATGCACGGATCGTCCACTCCGGCGGTGCATTATGCAGCCTCATCACATCAAGCTCGATCTTCATCTCTCTGTCTCCTTGGAAGAAACAGCTCTGACACTCCGTCCAGAATTTCTGATATATCTGTTGGACGTTGGTGTAGTCTGTTACTTCTCCGAACGCGAGCGCCAAAGGGAGTTCCAACAGTGCAGAGGCCATCGAATTGGCCAACTCTTCCTCTGAAACGAGTTTCGTCTTCTTCCTGGAAGAAGTCTCCGGCTTCTTGGCAGCTGAGCGCTTCTTGACGGGAGACACTGACAGCGTGTTGCGCAGGGTGCTTCGACTTGCTCTTGCACCTGGAGTTCTTACCGGTACCGATGCTTGACTTATATTCTGGCTACCGGTTACGGCACCAGAAACTACCGAAAGTTCTATTGGGCGCCTAGACGCGATTAATTTCGCCTTCTCAAGAGCGGCAAAAGTACTCGTTCTGGAAAGAATGACGCGGAGTTTGTTCGCTACAGCCTTCACTTTGAGCGGCTGACCACTACTAGTCTCCCATTTCTTTTGGGAGATTTCGTGGTTGACCTGAGCCACTATGTCATCAAACTGTGACCCCCTAAGAGAACTGACTAAGTCGAAGATACAGAAGGGAGACAAAGTATTGTTCACTACAATAGTGAACATATAAGGATCGACAGACTCAGTGGTTGTCTCACACAACAACTTCACTATATTGTTATCTTCGTGGACTACATCAATAATTTTGGTCTTGAAGTCGGTGTGCTGGGGTTCACGGATATCACCAGCGAAGGTCTGACCAAACACTAGATTCTCTGTGTAGGGAGCCCACAACAGCGTCCACTTCAGTGTCATCGAAGGATCCTTGAGCTCCCAGCAATCTAAGTGGTTGTTGTCGTCTCCATCGTCATCGTCAATGTCGACAGGCTTTGGCTGGAAGAAGTGCTGCAGCTGAGACACCACCCTGTCCCTCTCAGATCTGCACAAACACGAAACGGAGCACAAATATTAGATTGTTTTAATGATCATCCGATTAGGACGGCGAGGTCACACATTAGCTCGACTCGAGCTAATGTGTAACCAAATACAAGTATGTAAATAATGCTCTGCAAGAAAATATAGTCAATTTGACCGTTCTCTTAGACACTTACAATCAACTCATGCCTGTTTCTCGTTCAACTCTCAGAACTGTGAAAGAACTTCAGGTCACGCTCAAATCACTCATGAACCTCACTCTTTGAGGTTCTCAAGTGGTTGAAGCGGGACTGAAGCTCTTGCACGATTTATGAGAGGTGAACAAAAAGTAGACGTGAGTTGAGTTAGGAGACTGCAATTACACCAATGTATCAATGTTGTATTCAAGTTTTAGCTTCATCTTTAGCTCGACTCAAGCTAAAGTGCTCATGCATGGATTGCATAGCTGAAAAGTTCTGACACTTACAATATTCATTCAAACGAATTACCTATACATCAATTTTCAAATCATGGCTACTTCTCGTTTAACTCTCAGAACTTTGAAAGAACTTCAGTTCACCCTTAAATCACTCACAAACCTCACTCTTTGAGGTTCTCAAGTGGTTGAAGCGTGACTGAAGTTCTTGCACACATGTGAGAATTTAACGAGAAGTGGACATGAGTTGGGTCGTCGATATCATTGGTTTACTATACCTTTGGAGTGTTTAAAGTTTGAGTGTAGTTGTGTTTGAGTTGTTTAAGTTTATTGTCATACACTTTAGCTCGATTCGAGGTAAAGTGTGTTGGCTATACTGGAAGGCCATGACATTTTTCAGACCGAGAGTTTGAGAGTAGTTATTATGATTACTGTTCCTGCAGCCCGCTTTGGCGCAACCATAGACGTATTAAGTCGAACATTTCTGTTTGACTCAAGCTTTAGAGGGCCTCCATTGTGCACTATTGACCACACTTTAGCTCGAGTCGAGCTAAAGTGCCCTCTCCAGTGTGCTTCATTGGCCATAGTTTACCTCGAGTCGAGTTTAAATGTAGCCTAAAGAGCACTGGAGAGCGCACTTTATCTCGAGTCGAGGTAAATGCAGCCACAAGAGCACACGGGGGATCTCACTTTAGCTCGACTCGAGCTAAAGTGTGGGCCATATTGCTCAGTGGTGGCCCCACTTTAGCTCGAGTCGAGCTAAAGTGTGGCCCATTTTGCACAGTGGAGGCCCACTTTAGCCGGAGTCGAGCTAAAGTGTGGACAGTAGTGCAATATCGATGTCCCAGTTTAGCTCGACTCGAGCTAAACTGTGTTCATTGTAGAGCTTATTTATTGCAGTTTGTGCAGATCCGTCTTTCGTTATATGATATTGAAGGCGTAGGGTTTAGGGCTCCTGGGTGAGAGCATGGATTTTACCTTTCAGCCATTGATTATGAACCTGAATCCGAGACAAATTCTGCTGGAACTAGAAGTCCTGCAACAACAATAACAAACCCACACACACAAAATCAAACAAAGTAGCACATGGAAACCAACACATTGAAATCATTCACAATGAAATCAGCACTTTTAAATGAGCACATTGAAATTAACACATTGAATTCAGCACATTGAATTTAGCAATTGAAACCATGACATTGAATTCAATGTGCACATCTAAACTAGCACAAACCAGCACATTTAAACTAGCACAAACCACGACAAATAACCACAAACCACCACAAACCACCACATTCAAACTATCACATTCAAACCACCACATTGAATACACAATCTCATCTACCTTCTCACACATACATCAAAAGCAATGCTATCATACTGTTTCAATACATCATATCTAAAGCAAAACTACACAAATATCAAAAGAAATGCAAGACTGAATGAGTGCAGTTACCTTTAAAACTGAGAAATCCGACTGAAAAAGCTGCAAGTCTTGTTCCTTCTTCACGACAATCCTTCGAGCACCGCCGTTTCAGACTGTACGTGCTCACAGAAACTCGCAGAAACTCACACACACTCACAAAAACTCCTAGAAACTCACATACACTTACAGAAACTCCTAGAAACTCACACAAACTCACAAACGCACAGAAATTCACAGAAACCCTCACAATCTCACACAAACAGCCCTAAACTCCAGCGCTGCAGTGGACACGAACTCACACAATTAAGAATTACACGTCCTACAAACCCTATCTATAGGAAACCCTAACCTCCACGAAAGCCTAAACGCAGCAGTACAGTACAATATATACAAACTTAACAGACCCTGAACATTACGAAACCAACACAAACCGCAAACTCGCCTCAGAAAACAACAACGCCTAGACAAACACACACAAAACCACGACGAACCGACGCATAAACGCACAACCCTCACAAAACAAGAACGTATACGGACACACACAAAATTCACAGCAACGAAAAGGAAGAGAAAATGCGAGCGCCAGGAGTTTGTAGGGTACCTTCGGAGGCACCTAAAGCCGTGAGGGTCGAAACCCTGTGGCCGTGTGGTGCTCCCGAGATACCCTCGGGATACCCTTCGTGATATTCGGGTGAGACCCTCGGATATTACAAATGGATGCACCACAAATCATTCACCTTCATTATTGATACCCGGAGTTTCAAGAAGCCATTTTAATCTTTCTAATGTAAGTTCTAGATATTACGCGCGTGTTGTATTTCTGTACTCGTAAATTTCCAACACAATTTTTCGGAGCCATTAACACTACAATTTTGCATATTCTGGGGCAACAAACAGGTAGCAAACAAAAAGTGATTATTTCCAATTTCATTCGTATGATTTCAATTAAAACTTCTAAATTGGCATTTTCTCAATAATACACAAACTTGGATTGAACGGAAGTGAACGATTATAGTGTTTACTGTTACAAATAGGATTATAGTGTTTAGTTTTTTGTCATGCTTTCAGTGGATCAGCTGGCTTTCACTTGACTGGATTTCAATTTCTGCATTAGAGAAGGAGTAAATTCATTACCATCGATGTATATAAGTTCCTCCTACACCAATTATTAGGTGAAGCACACTTAAGAGAGTTTTAAAGCTACGATTTTAAGATTCTATTACTTTGAATTCACGTTTTGATTATTTATGAGTTTGATATTATATACTTTGAGAATCGAACTGACATTAAGTATGTTAAGACCACATCTTGCAATTGTATAATTATAAAATAAATGTCGGTGCACACTTTAGCTCTATTGGAGCTAAAGTGTGCATATTTTCTTTTAAGTTTCCTACATTTCCTGATGGTGCACACTTTAGCTCTAATAGAGCTAAAGTGTGAATTTTTTCTTTACTTTTCACTTCATTTTGCTTTTACTTTAACGGTACAAATCCAGTAGTTAGAGCATCTCCACCCCTGACGGGGAATTTTCCACGCCAGCGGGAAGGTGCCCAAGTTTGAGATGAAGGGAGGGGGGTTTATCCTTTTCCCCCCGCACCGTCCCCGAATTGGCCACTGTGAGGGAAAGCCAGCGCCCAACACTTACGCCATAGTAGGCTAATTTGTTTTGGGGTTTTTATTGATTTTTTAAAATTCCCTCGTGTAATTACATGATTGAACACATGCTCCCGAGGAATTTTAGTCTCCCCTGTACTTTCTGTAAATTTATTGTTTAGAAGAACCGGCGCCGCCACTCCAGTGGGCCGATACACCGGCCTAGGCCTCACGGAGTGGGCTTTACCGTGTTTATTCTCGCATCCCGGTCCCTCGGCCTCGGTGGAGATTCTCTATTTCTAGTACACTACTAGCAGTTGGCGCTTGCGTTGCAACGCATTAGTTCAACCATTTTCATGTAGTTTTTAAATCACAAAATATTAAAAAAAGAAAGGTAACAACAATCTACATAAAATATCAATATATCTTTGAAACCTATGCATGAATTTTAATAATGTAATAGAATAGAATAGAAAAAAATTAATTATGTTTTAGATTTTTTTGCATTTTAACATGGAATTTCAAAAAGTTTATGAACGTCAAATTTGTAACTAAGAGTTTCAAATTTATTTTGGGTAAGCACAAATTGCAACACACAAATGCAAATTTTACACACCCACAAACTCAACTTGCAATTACAATCTCAATTTTATACACCCACAAACTCAATTTGCAATTACAATCTCAAAACTTGCAATCTCACCTCAAAACTTGTAATTTCAATCTCCACAACTCGAATATGCAATTTTGCAACTCCAACTTTGTATGCCAACCTCCAAGATCACAACTCCAACTTCATTGCGTGGTTTTATATTACAAACTATATTAAAGAAAAGGTAACATGATTCACTGTGCGGTTGGCTGCACCGTTCCTAGCAATTGGCGCTTGCTTTACAACGCATATGTCCAACCATTATAATGTAGTTTTTATAATACAAACTATAAATAATAAAAAAGTAACATGGTTCACTACACGGTTGACTACGCAATTAACTGCGCGTTTGACTGCACTGTTTATGTAGTTCACCGCACGGTTGACTACGTGGTTCACTACGTGGATTATGATTTTAGTAGTATGATTAGTCAACAAGTTGGCAAATAGTTTTAGCCACCATTGTCATGAATATTATCCCTCATTTGTTCACCTACTACAGTTCATTTTGTAATAGCCCTCTATCAAAACTCTTCCCTAGCACACAATTTTGATACTTGATAAGTTGTATAAGCTCAATATGTTATGCCTACCGAACGCCATGCATTTATTCTTCGTCTCATCTTCAACCTCAATTTCTTATCGTCTTATCCACAACTATTCTCATTCCCATCTCTTGCAATTTTTAAATATTTTTTAATATTATCCATATGAATATTTAATGTGTAATCATATAATTAGCCAATAACTAATGACTTTGTAATGATTTTTTATAGGATACTTCATGTATATTTGTATATCTAAAACTTCTATGCACAATTAAAGAATATTTAAATTTTACTTAATGAATGTTTGAAGTTTTAAAAGTATATTTTATGATAGTTTAATTAATATTTGTATATTTAATGATTATTTATAGAGTATTTAATGCACTGTTAATGAATAGATAATGAATAGTGCATAAATTTCTAACGTAAAATTAATGTGTATTTGAATATTCAATAAGTATTTAATGAATATTTACTGAATATGTAATGCACATTGAATGCATAAAACACCATATTCATTATATTGGGAGATTGGGAGCCTCCCAAAATAATATTTGAAGCTTGAGAATGACCTAAATATGCAAATATTTAATAAATTTGCACAATGCAATTTGTCCAATATCTACAATATGGGTACATATTCAGCTTGAGTCGAGCTGAATGTGCACCAAAAAAATTTATTGGGAAAACCGTTCATAACTTTCAAAATCCTGGAAATCTCCCAATATAATGAGTATGGTGTTATAATATGTGATGGATATCTAATGAGTATTTTACTTGTATTTCTATATTTATTGTATGTTTAAGTTTTTTCCTTTTCCAATATTCCTTTCTTTCCTCATTTTTGTTTCCAGAAGAATGTTCTTATATTTCCAATCTTCTACTTGCAGTTTCATTTTCCCTCCATATTTTACATTCTACTTTGTCCAATTTTTGATATTTTTCGTTTGCTCCATACCTACGTCCAATTATTCCCAAGCTCTTTCTTGCAAATTCTTGCTTTTCTACATGCACTCAACCCTTCCTTACTATGATGCTCAAGATGTAATCAAACCATGATTAAGGTTTCCTAAACTAATTGTCCACAAGTAAAAAACTTTATGTTCCACTATTTACTAGGATTGACATTTTGAGTAGTAGTTGACATTGGGTGATGTATAGTTTTGACACTACACTTATTGTTCATTTTACAATTACTGTATGGATTCCTATTTAGTGTCCACTTCTCTAGAAGCCATCTTCTGTATACTGGAGCTACATAGTACATTTTTGCTTTCTAATCTACTCCATTTAGTGATGGTGCACAATTTAGCGCTAGTAGAGCTAAACTGTGCATATTTTCTTTTTAGTTCACTGCACCCAGTGATGAGGCACACGTTAGCGCTACTGGAGCTAAAGTGTGTGCACACACTCCTTTTGGTTCATTGCACAAAGTGATGGTGAACACCTTTGCTAAAAACCGAGCTGATGTATGTGCAATGTGTATATCCACTTCTACAAACAATCATTTTGAACTCCGTACTTCTCTTTATGGTTAAGTATTTCACAAGTGAAATAGTAATCTTTTGAATTTTAAAAGGGTTTTCAAAATATGTGGACCTAAATTTCCAATAGTAATATTAAAAAGCAAAAAAATATGACGATCCCCTAGTTTTTAGTGGATATGAAGTCTAAGTATTCTTGGTACCCTAAATCAATAATATGTGACAATGTGTGAAAATGTATGAATTGGGATGTAATCTTATTTTTCACTAGAAGAATAACATGTTTATCCACAATATCATTCGTTCTAATATTACTTCTATGTATTCAAAATATCACATTCCATACTGAGTCATAGCAAAACGTTTTTTAGGTTGCTCGACGTGCCGGCAATCGAGAAGTTTCTTTTTTGGCTCGCATAACTTTTATTGAAGACGTTCATTGAGAAAATAAATTACTAATAATTATGCCTCATGACTTTTATCATCCTTCTACAAAATTTTGAGAATTTCAAATATAATTTGCGACCACTAGAACGTGCTCAAAAACTAATTATTCCTTTTTTGCATGTATAAATAAATTCAAAATTACTTACATTACGACCATTAAATTATGCCTGATGCACTAAGTGATACACTTTGTATTGGTTATATTTTATATTTTGATTATCCTTTTTTTTGTCATGAGGAGGTCTCTCCGTTCCTTGTTGAAATCTTTTAATATTGTTCCACTCTCTATGTGTTACAAATGACAAAGTCTTTAATTTCACGTCAAAACATAAAATAAATTGTGTATGGTCAAGAATTCTTCCATCTTTCATGTCATGCTTAGACTGCCACACCCTAAACTCATGATAATGCAATGTGAACTCAAATATAAGATATTTTAATTCAAAATATTAGTAACCAATTTCAATTCCAAATCCAGACCATGGAGACACTTGGGATTCTTGCCAAAGAATGCACATTCTAGATTGATGACAAAATAGTAACATGATGCACATTTTTAAAACGCCAAAGAAATGATGTCCAAAGCATGTTTGAATACATAAATTTTTGCTAAAAATACACGTGCACATAAAATATGTTTTTTTTTTAATGCTACTTGTTTGTTAAGGTCTTTGATTTCAACATAATAGATAAGTCCTATTTGGATTGTAATACAAATTATTTCTAATCATCTCAATATCTTCTCGACATTTCCCTATACCTTAGTTGAATTGTCAATATCTTGAATGTTCAAAGTATTATTATATTGAAATGAAATGACATCAGAAGATAACACCTAAACCAAGGACCCTAAACCCTGAACCCTAAAACCTGAACTTAAATACCAAACCCTAAACCCTAAACCCCAAAACCCTAACCCTAAACCCTAAACCTAACCCTAACCCAAACCCTGAGCGTTACCCTGAAACCTTGTATATAACTCGCATGTGCGAGTATATTCGAGGTATGTACTCTCCCTTATTTTAGTCAGCCAGGAAATAGTTGATTCTGTTTCCCGCTAAGATTTTGAATTTGCACCTTTTTAGGGGCTGTGGAAAAGCCCCCCTTCCAATTCTGAAGTTTCCTCCCGCCAATTCTGAAACGGTCGTGTGTCCGTGAGTGACCTTGCCGATCCTCGAAAACTTTCTTCATTTCTTTCCTTTCTCACTTTGGTTGCTGTGCAAGGTTGTTGTGGAGAGGCTTGGAGGTAGAAGAACTGTCGGAGGTTGAGGAGGGTAACATCTACAGGTTACGCACGGTTGAGCACGGCGCTTGCGCGAGGCAACAACGCACCAGTTGTCTTCTTCATAAGGTACACAATGTATACTTCTTGCATTCTCTGTGCACAGTCTCTAGCAATTAGGATGTGACAGTGTGTAGGGTTATTTGCGGTGGTTCCAGTTGCTACTGTGATTTTGAAGCATCACTGCGAGTTTCGTGACGACTAACGGGAAGATTTGGGTTGTAGTACACAGAGAGTCAGATTCATATGCTGAAGAGTTTTACCATATGAATCCCTAAAAAGACGCCGAAAATCAGGGAAAGACAGTTTAGCTCGAGTCGAGCTAAACTGTCTTACCATCTTTCCAAGGACAGTTTAGCTCGACTCGAGCTAAACTGTCTTACAATATTGTATTGACAGTTTAGCTCGAGTCGAGCTAAACTGTCATACCCTCTTTCCTAGTACAATTTAGCTCGACTCGAGCTAAACTGTCGATAAATATTATTATAGATAGTTTAGCTCGAGTCAAGCTAAATTGTCTTACCTTCTTTTGAAGGAAAGTTTAGCTCGACTCGAGCTAAACTGACATACCTGATGTCCTATTTCTGATTAACTCGACTCGAGTTAAAATAACAAAGAGTCTGATAGTCATAAATTTAGGTCGGGTCGGGCTTAGTTGTCTTTGTCAAGGGTGAAATAATTTCATATTCGGATTATAGCTAATTGCATGAAATTTTATACTTGTCATCTTATACCGCATGAGTTTACCTCGAGTCGAGCTAAATTTACATGATCTGACATGTCAGCTCACTTGAATCATACTTTTTTTTTCAAGCGCCAGACCTTACCTCGATTCGAGATCAATTACCCTCCTCCTATGCTTCTTCATAAATGTCTATTCCTACAAGGCGTTTACCCATTTTTATTTGTCAGGGTTATTTATTATGTATCTCATTGGAATGCAGGATGTCGTCTTCGGAGGGTGACGATGTTCATGTTGACGCTCCCGTGAATCCCGACCTTCCTGAGTTTGATGTTATTCCTCGCCGTCTCTGGGTCGGGCTGAGTGTTTCGCTTCACAATGGTTTGGGTGTTCGCGTTGCGGAGGGGTTGGTTCGCAATGTCCGGTCCAGTGCACTTCTAGGTTCCTCTGGTCATCTTGGGGATTCGAATGTTGTAGTACAGGTGTCCAGTACTTTTGTTTTAGACGAAGCTCCTGATGAGTGGAGGTACTCGTTTAAGACCTGGCCTATTCAACAAGTCTTCTCAAACGGTGCGAGTCTCTTCCATCATTGCCTTCGGGACATTTACAATGTCTGGTTGGTTGAGCATAACAGACCTCTAGGTGGGAGCTCCCGTTCGTACGACAATTCCTCAAGGAATACACGTCCAACCGTGTCTAGGAATGCTGACATCCTCATGACCCCCTATTCCATTAACGCTGTTGCGAGCAATAGTTGTTGCAGTCAAAACTGTGTTCAACACTACCCTAGAGATAAAATAAGAGTCCTTCGGACGCGCTTGTACAGTGAGACCATCGTGCAGTTTAGAAATCATATCAAACTCGACGTTCACAGACAGTTTCATAGAGACGCTGCGGGTAGGAAGGTTGTGACCCTAGAGGGTGTGGACATTTGTGCCCATGCTTGGATGAAAATCATCGGTGTAAGTTCGAGTACTTTCTATCGGAATGCGAAGGACGCTGCCGCTGGTCATGCCGCTCAACACCACGGGAATACCGGTTTGCGTAAGCCTAGAGGTCATACGGTTGTGGCTACTGCCGCTCCTGGAGCCATTCTTGATAGACATGCGGACCACATGCCTCACAAGTCCCGTGTTCTCCCATCTGGGGAGAAGGCTGTGGCAAAGGTCCTCCCTTCAAGTTTTAAGTGGAAGGATCAGATACCGCTTCTTGATGATCATCTCGTTGATTGTGGATTGCCGCCAATCTCAACCTCAAGCTTGAGTAAGATTCGGCGTGTGAGCTTCCCTGAGTACTATGCCAAGAAAGGTGGAGACAACTTTGCCCGTTGTTCTACGTGTGACAAATACCAGGATCAGAAGAAGCTTACTCAACCTGGAACACAAGCATCGCTGCTATGGCAAAAGAAGATGCAAGTTCACATTGATTCTACTTTCTCACATCGGGACTTGTACTACCTGAACCGATTTCGATCAAAGTCGTTGCCCCAGGAGGTTCTTACCATCATGCATGATAAGATGGATCACTCAAAGACCGCGTCCCCGGTTTTTTCACATAAAACAAAGCACTTAGATGGGCTTATGAAGTTGCCTCTTGCAATCACAGGTATGCTTGCCCATGGTCATGTGGACCAGCGTTATGCCCATTACGGCCTTGATTTATACTCCCATGATGCCAATTACTCGGTCGGGTCGTTCGCAAAACTATTGCGTGACTTGGAGGCGCCTCCGAAGTCATCGTCCCGGCAACTCTTTCCAAAATCTAGTGCTCATCCATTGTATGCGGCGGTATTACGGGGTGCGGAGATGTGTTTGGATCCATTAGGGCCGATTCCAGATATCCTAGTTCCAGGGAGGCCTTTGCCACCAATATTGAATGTACAAATGGACAATGCAGTTGGTGATAACAAAAATAGATTTGTTTTCTGTTTTTGGTCTCTCCTTGTTGCAAAACGCATCTTCCGCGAGGTGTGTTAATTTTATGCTAGTTGGGCATACACATGATGATATAGATGCATTATTTGGACGTTGGAGTATGACACTGAGGAAGGAGAGTTTTCCAACCATTCCTATGCTCATGAGGTCGTTTATGAAAAATGAGAGTGTTCCCACAATCCCGCATCTCATCCAAGAGGTTCCTGACTTTAAGAAGTTCATTGGGGGTATGATTGCGGACGGTGATGAAGCTTTGGAGGGTCATAAAAAGGGTTTAGGGTTCAAGTTTTATGTGGATTCAAGTGGTTGTCCGGTAATGAAGTATAAAATCCTTTGTCATGATGAGGATTGGCTTCCGAAGGGAGGAGAAGGTAGTGGCATCAATTTGTGGAAGGAGGATTGTGAAGGAAGATCTTTATGGCCTCGCGGAGAACCTGATGCATTGAAGCCTTCTACGATGCGGCATCTCCATGAGGTGGTGAAGGGACTTTCAGGATTCATCGATCACTGGGAGCAATCATCTCGGGAGTCTGTTGAAGCCCGATCGCGTTTTGAGCCACTTTCGTATTATTGGCGTGATGTTAGAGCTGCTCTGATTATTCCAATGGATACGCCGATATCATTGGTAGACGGCTTTTGGCCGACGACGCGAATTGCCCATGCCATTGAAGATGAGTTCTCAGCGGAGGGTGAGGTTCGTGAGGAGTACCGTGAAGATGAGCATTTTGTTGGCCAAAGACGCCATCGTCTACCTCCTTCTTTTAGAGTTGGTCGTGATCTTGTTGCTGGCTATTTTGTTGCATTGCGGCCTTGTGATGGGGACGAGCGCCCATTTTGGATTGCTCAAGCAGTTTCAGATCCTAATTCTAACCCGGATATGCCAAACACCGTGAGTATCCAATTCTTCCGCCCTATATCGCGCGATCGGGATGTTATGAAGTTCTATAAAGATTGGGACACAGATTGCAACCTTTGTTGGACAATTGAAAAGGGGATAGCCATAACGTGGGAGAGTACCGATTCAATCTTGACAGCATGGAAACCTAGGTCTTCAAAGAAGGATGGAGGTCATGTGCAAGATTCAACTACAAAAATTCCGAAGGGGCAAGTAGCAATTATCAAGGCCTCCTTGGAAGCACTTGCTAGGTCCGAATCGTAAAAGACTTAGATAAATGGATCTCCTTTTCCTAGATTTTAGATTTTGATGCGTAATACTTCATGTAGTATGGTTAGATCCATCGGTGCTGGGATAATAGATATTTGTATTTCATTAATTTACACTCTGTATGACTATAATATGTGATGCCAATGATTGCTATGAAATATTCTCTCCATTCTTTTTGTGTATCGGTGATAATTTGCAGTATGTTTTATTTTCTTTTTATAATAACAATGTGGTAAATTGCTTCTAGTCTTGAAACCAATAATACCAGTAATTGCCTTCATGGTGAATGATAGAAAGTAAATGTTGGGTCGCACTTTAGCTCTAGTGGAGCTAAAGTGTGAGCAAATCTTCTTATTTAGTTCATTGTACTTAGTAATGGTGCGCACTTTAGGTCAAGTGGAGCTAAAGTGTGTGGAATTGCCTTTTTGAGTTCATTGCACCTCTAAGTGATGGGGACACTTTAGTTCGAAAAGAGGTGGTGTGTGCAATTTTTTTCCCACTTCCGAGCACCATAATTTGAAACTCGTTATATATTCTTTTTGCCAATGTGTATTCCACAAGGAGAATTGAAATTCTTTTAAATCAAAAAGGGCTCATCAAAATGTGTTAAGCTAATTCTCTTACAAGTGGATATTTGTCCGTCATTTAGCTCACTTTTAGCTAAATTGGAGCATGGTGTTAATCCGGGTTAGTAGGATCGAGTGTGAATATTTAGCTATTTATATTCAATGAACACATGTGGTATAAAAGAAGTGTCAACTAATGTGTTCTTCTTTTCAATATTATAGTTAGATTCGTAATGTAATGTTATCCGTAGTACTTATTTTTCTACGGGTTTTTGTAGAAAACATTACCTCCCAATTTAATGGAAACTCATATCCCTCCATATTGTAGAGTTTAGATGTGCACTTTAGCTCTTATTATCTACATGTGTTAATTTGGGAGTCACTAAATCTCCCAATATAACGAATATGGTGTTAGGTTGGATGGCTGAGTAGAACTCCTCGTTTTTTGGTGAGGGAGAGGTTGGGACTTAGTCGCAAGATCTTGGGTTACAAGCAACAAGGGAAGGGTGGACCTTGTTGAGAGCCCTTGTACACCACAGATATGAGATTTAGGAGAGGTTGCAAGGCAAAATGTGTTGGAAAAAAGGCTCACAACTTTAGATCTCGATAAGCAAAGCTCAAGGGGTGTGTAGAGATTAGATCTGTGGAGAGTTCTCACTGCAGAGCTGGGGAACATTGTGTTGGCACATGGATCTAGGCTCTCACTCACCTTCAAAGCAAGACCTACTTCAGATCTGGAGACTTGGTTACCAGATCTACAACTTCACCGAGAGTCCCTGCACCTCCCATATCCAGACACTCAACATACAACATTGAAAAAGCGCCTCCTTGCTACTCCTTTCTGTCTCCAATGCTGGAGGAGTATGTGCTTATCGCTTATGACATAAGCATAACCATAACCATAGATCAGAGGCATATGCGGTGGAGTACCTAGCGAGAAGGATTTACAACCGTGATTGCTCATCAAGCTTGTTCCTGAAGAATAAAGATTTGAGTTCATTGGCCAAACAATTTGAGCAGGGTAGGGCCAAATTGTTGAAAGCTAATCCACTAGAGAGATCCACCGTCACCCATGTAGTAGACGTGTTGAAAAAACTGCCTACAACCTACGTACCCCATGGAAGTTCTTCCGCAATGAGTAGTATATAGTATATTATAATTTCATAGTACTTCGATATTGCACGCTATGTAGCATCTTCTTTATGGTGTGAGGTGTTCTCTCATTTTGTAATTTGTTTTTTGTAACAAAAGAATGCATGTTTGGACTTCCCAATTATTTTTAATAAAGGCAAAGTATTCACAAATCGTTTTGGTTTCGTTTTCTAGTCCCGCTCTTTACATCCACAAAAATAAAAAATGGAATAACCAAATCCAAAATTATCCTAAACCTTCCAATCCACACTCCCCACACTCCCAATCCACGTGCCATCCCCCCTCCCCACCGAGTCCGCTGCCAATCCGCTGCCACTCAACACCTTTCAAACCCCCTTGGCCCCAACCAACATCATTCTCCCATAGAATGAAGTCGAAACGAACCCTAAAACCATGAATACTATCCAATTCCCTGCATTTCACGTTAATTATCACTTCCTATCCTCAAAAACACCTCATATTTCCAACTCCAGCAAAACTCCACCTCACACTTGACATGAAATGTACCTCGTGACAAGACCCACAAGCTTGATTTCCCAGAGATGATCGCTAAGCCACCGCTTTGAGGAATCCAAAGCACAGTCTTCAATTCTTATGAAGGAGAAAACCACTGTTGAATTCAACTTCGTTCTCACATATACATGAACTCTTGAAGACAACTTGCCACAAATTCTTTGGAGAAATGTGGGATTGGAATGCGCAGTAACCACGTTGATAGAGTTTGCCAACACCACGGAGCTGCTGCTTCATGTGGCCCATGGGTACATCTATCTTGAGAAAGAGAGACGTTTGGTAGATTTTGGGAGAGGTGTGAGGGAACTATTTGATCAACTCTTTAGGAACTGGTACTAATTTATAGAGGTTACGATGATTCTAATGAGACAGTTGGTGTGCAAATCAAATGGTCTCATGCCTTTAACTCTTTAACGCTTACTCAATGGTTTTGGCGCAACCATGGTCTATGATTGTAATAGATTTTGCGCCCAAAATCTATTACAGTTGTAGATCGTGGTCGCGCCATAGCTTGGTAGGCGTTAAAGGTTAAAGGCTTAAACATAAGAAGGTGCCAGTGGTGGCCCCAATATTCCACATGTATAATATTGTATTTTGAACATGATAAGGTTGAGACATTGAAATGACCTCCAAATGAAAGATGTTAGGTGAAGAATCTTCAATGCAAAAGTGTAAGTCCTCGCTAAACTTTAACCCCTAAAATTCCTTGACAATTTCACACCAAAAACACTTCAAAACTGTCCTTCTAAGATGTGGCGTTGCAAGACTGATTGGAACAACTTCTTACTATTTTCTACCATAGGATCTTCAAATTAACTACTACAAGGTGACACTCGAGAGATTTCATAAACTTTGACTGCACGGATTGTAAGATACATGCATTTGAAAAGTGCACTGTGGTTTTTTCTTCCGTGCGAGGAAAGGGTCAACATACTTTGACTCAAGATATTGACATACTTTTCCTCTAGACATTGCAAATTTTTTATGGATCTATGTTCTACCTTGTGTCAGGTCATTGCATGCAAAAAACCGCAAGTAATGGAAGTGTTTAAGATAAGAAAAAAAACTTGCAAAGATGAGGGGTATAGAAAGTAGCCAGGTACTTAGGAAAGCAACTTTATTTTTTAAATAGAAAAGTCTTTTTTGGATCTAAAATACAAATGGTGGAAAGAACTATCATGCCTACAGTACTTCTATATATAGAAAAATATTAAAAAAAGTGAAATCCTTAGTTTCTAAGCGTTTTCAAGTAAAAACAATGAAGGTTGTCAAGAACTTCCCTTCATGGCTACCCGCCACAGAAAAGTGCACCATTCAACTCTAAAGTGGTTCTATTTATGCTTTATAGTACCTTGCATGCCCTGCCTTTACTCCCCGTTTGAAACTTTGAATCTCAATAACTTTAGTTCCATGTATTTGTTTCAAGAAATTTCTTTCCCCCATGAAGCTATTTCTTGTATGCATCCATGACAAAAGTTTCAAAAATTCATGATCTAAATTGACACCAATGTAAGCTACCGGAAATCACTAGAAGCCTACCTTAGGACTTTTTGCATTTAGAACACCATATTCGTTATAATGGGAGATTTCCATGATTTTGAAGATATATGATCTTTAAAGTATCAATATATATAGACAATTGTAGGTGCAAAGCATATCAACAATGCACCAAGAATACTATATTTCATTACATGGATGGACCAAATTAGCCGAATGTCCCAAAAAATGGTAATGCTAAAAGAAGCATGTACCATTATTCCAAGCTTTATTTAAAACTTCATGAAAAAAATCACAAACAACACTCATTCACCCCGAGGCAAAACACAATCGTCCTATCACTAATCAAATTGTCTACGGAGTTCCACCATAAGCTTCTATACGCGTCTTCAAAAAAGCCCTCTGACGTTGCCTTGTCCATGTTGCGCCATTCTCTTGCATTAATGGACTCTCTAGAAGACGCTGCAAACCGCGCCTATGCACCTCGTCACTGTTTGATTTGGGCAGCGAGTGCCGGCGGGTGGGGGAAGGAGAGCATTTGCCTCTAGCAGCATCTCCTGACAAAGTTCGGGGACGGAGACATTTACCGAATGGTTCCTGCACAATAGGCGCCACACACAATCCAAAGAAATACACTTTAGGTCGAATACTGCTACACAACACACATGAAAATTTAATCATTGAGATCCATCCTAGCGCACATTAGGTCCGATGGAGCTAAAATGCAGAAGGAAAGATCCACAGAGCACATTTAACCCCCAACAAAAAAACAAGCTCAAATGAACCAAAACTACATTAGTGCAATGTAGCTCAACAACAAACCAAAATTGTCTAGGCCAAAACATCGCAATAGTGCAATAAATTGGAGGTCATCATAACATGCACCGCAAGCGAGCGTTGGGAAGTACCATCCCTTAAACCGTCGTAGAGAATACGCTTTGCTGGAGTACAATTATCTGGATTTAAAGGCGGGGACCCAGGAACTAAACGAGGCCACTGCGGCGAAGGCGAGTTGTTCCTATCATGAATTGGCTCCCGCGCAATAGGGCTTTCAACAACTCCGTCGTCCATTGCCATGGTCGAATAATCCATGGTTGATTGCGCAGTTGCAGCAGAGTGCAACAAAAGCCCTTTACTCCGAAGAGAAAGGACGAACTCCTCTGGCCCTAGCAAGGAATCCACGGACGCCCGACAGTCACAGTCCTGTAGAAATTTCAACCACAGCGACACTCACATACCTTAGAACAATAGATGAAAATTCCAATCATTCAAAATAGCACGACATTCCATCAGCAGTAGATATCCAATTCCCACAACAAACAAAGCGATGAAACATCTAAGTTTCATTTATAAAAAAATATACACAAAAAATGGTCCAACAAAATTTACAACATCGAGCTGCAGTCAATCGATACAGTTTAGCTCTATGCGACCTAAAGTGTAAAAGGCATCTAAGCGTTCCCAACGGCATTAAGAGCGGAGATTCTGAAACGTTTGGATTGCGTTCCAGATACTCGCAGACTGACCACACGTCTTCTGATCATTATAAAACATCTCCTGGCTAGAGGGATGTTCGGCCCGGTACTGCGCTAGACCACCCGGAAACTCATGAAGGTCAGAGAGATATGGCAGCAATTCCTCCAACAATACAGAGTCGTCTCTCGCGCCAACATGTTTGTGCGACCATGATGGAAGAAGAAGGACGTTCTCCGGCAAATTGAGCATGTGCTTAATCGGGCTGTCGTCAATGACAAGCGTATTTGCCGGAGTATACTCACAACCCTACCTATTGAAGAGATGGCTCGATAAGGTCTTCAAGAAGATGTCCTTCTGAGTGCCAGATTCCTTCATGTAGAATGTTCTGCTACCGACTCTACGCTCGGGAACCCTATCGCAACTCTCTTGACCAAAGATCCTGAGAGGGTACGAAGAACTATGCTAAAAAAGATAATTACATATCTGATGCGTTGTAGATTCCATCATCGAACTCCAGATCATGATGGTGGCAATCTTAGACAACTTCGTAAGGAATTCAGCACAACCAAGGCGCACTCGAACTAGTTTAGGGCCTACTTCGGCCGGCAGCAAAGCCGAGTGAATGGACGGGATAGAGTCCCTGGATCCTCTGGCCTGCCACGACGGCTCACACGTGCATAGAATCCCATTGAGGTCCAGCACAATGTTCAACCACCTGCCCTCGATATCTGATTGGACTCTAGGTATTTCTTCTAGATTATTGGCATCATTTATTGATGCCTCGCCGACCTGGTTCGGAAACGCCAGGAGAACGACCAATATTACTACAAATTCATTAACAACGACGAATCAACAATACGTAGAACGAAAGAGATAAATGGGGGGAGGAGTGATGGGGGAGAAAAGAGTTAGAAGAATACCTCGAGAACTTCATCGTCCTGCAGCATTTCGTCTCGGGCACCCATCGATCCCAACGAACCCTGCATGCTGTCAAGGGGCCCGGAGTGCTCGACATCCATTTGGGGGCACGGTTCTGGGACAAGAAGAGGTGGCTCAGAATCATGATTGATCTCGTCTACGAGCACGGCTGAAACTTGGACGACCTCTTGTATGACTGGGACTGCAGTTTGGACGACCTCTTCTATGACTGGTTGAGCAATCGTATCATCACCGAAACTTAGATCTGGAAAAATTCAACAACTTCACCCTATCAGCGGATGGGCACAGAGGACACAGATACAAGTCACAGTGGTTAGATGTCAAGCAATTTAGCTCGAGTCGAGCTGAAGTGCTCACCGTGCACTGTAATATTAACAAAAAAAATACTGGAATACAAAATTGGACATTTACAAAATGTTCTGCCTCTATACACTCGCAACTACGTTACACTAACTTGACGATGACCTGGGGACATCTGCGATAGACTCGTCCCGATCGGGCGACTTCGGAGGGGAAGAGGGGCGGGCCGATGCAGAAGGGAGAACAGGAAGCAATTGAGCCCCACTGGAGACGGGGGAGGTACCCGACGGATATGGTAGCTGCAAATCGCGAGACGGACTCGCAGACCCGCCGTCCGGTGATGCGGGAGGCTGGGGGATTGCAGCAATAACTACGGGCGGTGCTGTGGCGGCAGTAGGCAAATTAGCCGACATGAATCTCTGCATCATGAGCACCATCTCGACATGCCTCTGATCTTGGTCTCTCTTCATTTCATCGTCACGCCTCCGCTGCAGATCCCTGAGCTCCTCGTCGCGCTCCACAAGCGGCTGCTCCATCAACCTCATCCGGGTGGCCTCCTCTTCGAGCTTCTTCTCAAGGGAGATCAACTTGCTGTCATCCTGAGCGCTGCTCGCGATAGCCAACTGAGAGCGCATGCTCGCGCTAGCAACCTTCCTCTTCTTGGCCGCCAGGCGAGCGGTTGAAGCGCCCAAGGTGGGAGCTGAATGAGGCCTGTCAGAAATCTCCAACGAATCCAACTCCGGGAAGTCGAGTCGGTGTCGCGAGGATGCGATTGTGTCTCCTGCTTCAGATTGAGAGGCACTCTGAAACTCAGGCGGAGTAGCGTCAACGAAGTCGTCCTGGGACTCATTATCCGGAGTGACGGTGCTCGAGATCGGGCACGCAACCACAACACTCGGCCCCGCATCTTCCTCCTCATCGCCGAGGTCAATAATGGCTTTCCCCTTCCCCTTTCCAACGGCATTTCCAAGCTCGGGGAAGATCTCCAAGTTGAAGTGATACGCAGAAATATCGAAATCGGCCCAATCCAACGTCAAGGCGACCTCGAAGGCGTTGTCGAGATCCTACTCATTGGTGTCGTGAGAAATGCAGAATGCCTCCAGGTCCAGCATCTGCACACCAATGGATTGAACAAGATTCAATTTAGGTCGAGTCGAGCTAAACTCACTACAAACAATTGCTGGTACGAAAACTCAGCTACTATAACTTCAAATCATACGAACGAAGTAAATGACATCCATAAAATCGTACAAGTAAAAGCCGACACTTTAGCTCGAGTCGAGCTAAAGTGACACCAAAAGAGCATAGGCAAGACCTCTTTGAAACTAAGCAGTCAGAAAGGGAATAAACAGTTTAGCTCGAGTCGAGCTAAATTGCAGGGATGCTTACCACACTCGCTGTCAGTAATTTCGTTCCGCCAAACAGCTGGACAATAGAATCCCCCCTCTTGCAGAACAACTCCAGGACCTTCATGAAGAACTCCATCCTTAGCTCGTTCAAATTCATGGAGTACGCCAACTCGTTGTACTTGCGCAGCTTCGTGTACAACACATGCTCTGGAGCTGTGTAGATCTTCTTTACGGCCGGGATCACCGTAAGCTCCTTCTTGAAGAGAAAGAGGAGCCGAACCGGGTCTAGAGCGTTGTTGGTCTTTGGCGCGAATCCTCCGAGGCGCTCGTTCTCGGAGGGAAGATACTTCGACTGCAGCACATCGTATGCATGGCACAACGACAGGCCCTCAGCAAACGCTGTCACTTGAAGGTGTGACTGCTCGTTGCCGCAAATGAAGAGCCAGGCTGGAAGATCGGTGAGGGGAGGCTGCCCTTTCGATGCGAACATCGTCATGAACTCGTCGAAGAAGGGCCTCTCCAACGACGACGATGACGTCCCAGAGAACCCAGGGATGTTTCGGAAGTCGATGATGCCGAGCTTCACATTGTAGCCCAGGTTGCGCCACGAATCCGAAGGCTACGTCCCAAGCGAATTCGTTGCCGCCTTGTAAGAACGGAAGTGCAGGGCTCCCACTGGTGAAACGAACCGCGACCGCACATCGATGAAGACTCTGAAGAACTCCTTCGCGTACAGAGAGAGATCTTCACATTTGTAGTTTCGAAACTGCGTCTGCCTCGAGTTGGCGTAGTACAAATCCGGTGGACCCCAATCCAAGAGGGCACGCTTGGAGGCCTTGCTAACATTGTAGTTCTTCTTGAACGTCCGCCAGTTTGAACGTCTGTACGCTCCAGTGCTGTTGAAGAAGGCCAGCTCCGGCGTGATCAGTTGAAGCTCCATCCGAGCGACCTCCTTCCTCTTCCTCCGATCCACCCAGTCCCGGGCTGTATAGCAATCCTCCAGCGCAGAATTTGGCAGCTTGATGACCACCTTAGGGTAGGGCACTTTCCGAGATGGCCCTGATCGATTGAGAATGTGCTGGCACATTTTCGTGTGATCGGCTTCGGTCATGTTGCCGAGAAACTTGAAGAACTCGCACGTCAAAACCCCATCCTTCTCAGGAACCCAAGACTTCGCGTCCTTGAACTTTGCCAAGGGCGTCGAAGTTGAATCAACGTTGATGAGGTCGCCATGCGCCGCAGAAGAGATGACATCGGACCAGAGCTCGAAGGTTTCATCTGTCGCGGTGATGATCTTCACCTCGTTCGTAATTGAAAGCTCCTTCGCCTTCCCGGCTTTCTTGAGCGCCGCCTGGCTCTTCGCAACGTCGATAATTGCGAAGCGCTCACGAACCGCGCTAAGAAATGGCTGCGCAGAACATAAAAGGGTCGTTTGAGTATACAATAAAGCAGGAATATTAACATGTCCAGTAGGGTCCAAATACTGCAAGTTAGCTCGAGTCGAGCTAACTTGCAACCCATGAGCAGACAATGACGATTTCTTATCTATACATATGACTGTACAGATACAGAGCGAATTTGCACTTTAGCTCGAGTCGAGCTAAAGTGCATGACCTTGGTTATGATATATTACCTCAAACTTCTTGTCATTTGCAATCTCCGCTACCGTTCTCCGACCTGACTTGTGAGACTCGCGAACGCCTGTGGCGGAGTGCTTCGGCATTGGTCTCCCAGCTTAGATCCACAAAGCACGGGAGCTGAGGATATTTGTTGCCCACGTCGGCTTGAACTGGACCAAATGATTCACGCGATTATAATACGCGGAAATCTTCCTCAGCTTCTCCGGATCTTGCGTCCAGACAATGTAACATTGCCATGTTCGGAAGTGCCTTCTCATCACCTCCGGAACGTTGCCGTTAATCATCTCCTTTGATGCAGCAACACTGTGCTGGCCGTTGATGATGTAGAAGTCGCAGTCGCTGAGCTCCTCCACAGTCGTCGGCATAGTGTCGAGCTTTGGCATGACGCAGAGAGTCTGCTTCTGCGTCTTGTCTGGCATTTGGAGGTAGTAATGCTTCAACTCCTCCATGCCCCGAGGCTTGAACGCACGGATCGTCCACTCCGGCGGTGCATATGCAACCTCATCACGTCAAGCTCGATCTTCATCTCTCTATCGCCTTTGAAAAAGCAGCTCTGACACTCCGTTCAGAATTTCTGGTAAATCTGTTGGACGTTGTTGTAGTCAATTGTCTCTCCGTATCCGAGCGCCTTGGGGAGCTCCGAGAGTGCAGAGGCCATCGAATTGGCTAGCTCCTCTTCCAATACGAGCTTCGACTTCTTTCTTGAAGAGGTCTCCGGCTTCTTGGCAGCTGAGCGCTTCTTGACGGGGGAAGCAGACAGCGTGTTGTGCAGAGTGCTTCGACTTGTTCTCGCACCTGGAGTTCTAACCGGTACCGATGCTTGACTCATGTCCTGGCTACCGGTCACGGCCCCCGAAACCGTTGAAAGTTCTATCGGGCGTCTTGCCGCAATATTCTTCGCCTTATCTAGAGCGGCAAAGGTACTCATTCTAGATAGAATGACGCGCAGTTTATTAGCTATAGCCTTTGCTTTCAGCGGTTGTCCGCTACTAGTCTCCCATTTCTTAAGGGAGATCTCATGGTCGACCTGAGTCACTATTTCCTCAAATTTGGAAGACCTAAGAGAATCGACCAAATCCAAGATACAGAAGGGAGATGAACTATTGTTTACTATAGTAGTAAAGAAATACGGATCTAAGGACTCAGTGGTCGTCTCACACGACAACTTAACGTGATCGTTATCTTCGTGGACTACATCAATAACTTTGGTCTTGAAGTCGATGTGCTGGGAATCGACGATAGCACCAGCGAAGATCTGAACAAACACTAAATGATCCGTATAGGTCGCCCACAGAAGCGTCCACTTCAGTGTCATCGATGGGTCCTTCAGCTCCAAGCAATCTAAGTGGTTGTTGTCGTCCCCATCGTCATCGTCAACGTCGACAGGCTTTGGCTGGAAGAAGTGCTATAGCTGCGACACCATCATGCCCCTCTCAGATCTGCACAAACACGAAACAGAGCAAAGATATTAGATTGCTCTATTGATCATCCGATTAGGACGGCGAGGTCACACATTAGCTCGACTCGAGCTAAAGTGTACCGTTATTCAAGTATGTGAGTAATATTCTAGAACAAAATTTAGTCATTTAGAACGTTTTCTTAGACGCTTACAATCAACTCATGCCTACTTCTCGTTCAACTCTCAGAAATGTGGGAGAGCTTCACTTCCCCCTTAAATCACTCACGAACCTCACTCTTTGAGGTTCTCAAGTGGTTGAAGCGGGATTGAAGCTCTTGCATGATTTATGAGAGGTGAACGGAAAGTAGACGTGAATTGAGTTAGGAGACTGCAATTACACCAATGTATCAATGTTGTATTCAAGTTTTAGCTTCATCTTTAGCTCGACTTGAGCTAAAGTGCTCATGCATGGAATGCATAGCTGAACAGTTCTGACACTTGCAGTATTCATTCAAACGACTTTCCTATACATTTCTATTCAAATCATGGCTACTTCTCGTTTAACTCTCAGAACTGCGAAAGAGCTTCAGTTCACGCTTCAATCACTCACGAACATCACTCTTTGAGGTTCTCAAGTGGTGGAAGCGAGACTGAAGCTCTTGCACACATGTGAAAATATAACGAGAAGTGGACATGAGTTGGGTCGTCGATATCATTGGATTACTATACATTTGGACTATGTAAAGTCCGAATGTTGTTGTGTTTGAGTTGTTCTTTATGTTTATTGTCTCACTCTTTAGCTCGATTCGAGGTAAAGTGTGTAAGCTTTACAGAGAGGCCATGTTTTATTTTAAACCCAGTGTTTAAGAGTTTATATTAAGATTTTATTTCGAGGAGTCGCTTTTAGCGCAACCGAAGACGTACGCAGTCGTACATTTTAGCTCGAGTCGAGCTATTATGTGACCTCGATAGTGTATTATAGTCCACACTTTAGCTCGAGTTGAGCTAAAGTGGGACTTTTCTGTGCACATTTGGCCTAATTACGCTCTAGTTGCGCCAAAGTGTGCTTTCGTGTTTGCTTCATTGATCACACTTTACCTCGAGTCGAGTTAAAGTGTGGCCAAATGTGCACAGAAAAGGTCCACTTTAGCTCGACTCGAGCTAAAGTGTGGCCAAAGGTGCACAGAAAAGGCCCACTTTAGCTCAACTCGAGCTAAAGTGTGGATATTAGTGCACAGTGGAGGCACACTTTAGCTTGAGTCGAGCTAAAGTGTGGACAATAGTGCAATATGGATTTCCCACATTAGCTCGACTCGAGCTAAACTGTGTTCATTGAATAGCGTATTTATCGCAGATTGTACAGATTTGTCATTCGTTATATGATACTGAAGGCGTAGGGTTTAGGGCTCCTGGGTGAGAGTATGGATTTTACCTTTCAGCCATTGCTTATGAACCTTAATCCCAGACAAATTCTGCTGGAACTAGACTTCCTGCAACAACAATTACAAACCCACACACAAAATCAATCAAAGTAGCACATGGAAACCAAAACATTGAAATCTTTCACATTGAAATCAACACTTTGAAATGGGCACATTGAAATTCAGCACTTTGAAATAAACACATTGAATTCAGCACATTGAAACAATGACATTGAAACCAGCACATTCAAACTAGCAGAAAGTAGGACATTTACACCAGCACAAACCAGCACATTTAAACTAGCACAACAAATATCCACAAACCACCACAAAACCACCACATGCAAATCACCACATTCAAATCATCACATTCAAACCAGCACATTGAAACCAATACACACTCTCATCTACGTGGTGACACATACATCAAAAGCAATGCTACACATATATTATGTTTCAACACATCATATCAAAAGCAAAACTACACAAATATCAAAAGAAATGCAAGACTGAATGAGTGCACTTACCTTTAAAACTGAGAAATCCGACTGGAAAAGCTGGAAGTCTTGTTACTTGTTCACGACAATCCTCCACGCACGGCCGTTTCAGACTCTACGTGCTCACAGAAATTCACAGAAACTCACACACACTCACAGAAACTCACACACGCTCACAGAAACTCACACACTCACAGAAATTCACACACACTCACAGAAACTCACACACTCACACAAACTCACACACGCTCACAGAAACTCACACACACTCGCAGAAACTCACACAAACTCACACAAACTCTCACAAATCTCACACAATCTCACGCAAACAGCCCTAAACTCTGGCGCTACAGTGTACACGAAGTCACACAACAACAAATCGCACGTCCTACAAACCCTATGCGCAGGAAACCCTAGACTCCAGAAATTGCACGCGGAACCTATACGAAGCGCTACAGTGTAAAAACATAACAATCCCTGTAGATAACAAAACTAACACAAACCAACCCATCAACTCACAAAACTCACAAAACATCAACGCCTGGAAGTACACGGAAAACCTGGACTGCAACGAAAAGAATAGAAAAATGGCTCGCGCCACGACTTCGTGGGGAAGTTTCTGGGCCACCTAAAGCCGTGAGGGTCAAAACCCTGTGGTCGTTTGGTGGTCCCGAGATACCCTCGGGATACCCTTTGCGATATTGGGGTGTAACTCCCGGGTATTATGCCGGATGCTCCACAAATCATTCACCTTCGTTACTGATACCCGGACTTTTAAGAAGCCAATTTAATTTTACCAGAATAAGTTCAAGATATTACGCACCTGTAGTATTTGTGTACTCGTAAATTTCCAACACAATTTTTCGGAGCCATTAACACTACAATTTTGCATATTTTGGGGCAACGAACACGTAGCAAAAGGAAAGTGATTATTTCCAATTTCATTCGTATGATCTCAATTAAAACTTCTAAATTGACATTTTCTCAATAATACACAAACTTAAATTGGACGAAAGTGAACGTTTATAGTATTTAGTGATTAATTTTCTTTCATGGTTTTAGTGGATCAGCTGGCTTTCACTTCACTCGATTTCAATTTTTGCATTACACAAGGAGTAAATTCATTACCATCAATATATATAAGTTCCTCCTACACCAATTATTAGGTGAAGCACACTTAAGAGAGTTTTAAAGCTACGATTTTAAGATTCTATTACTTTGAATTCAAGTTTTGCTTTTTTATGAGTTTGATATTATTTTCTATGACAATCGAACAGACAATAAGTATGTTAAGACCACATCTTGCAATTGTATAATTATAAAATAAATGCCAGTGCACACTTTAGCTCTAATGGAGCTAAAGTGTGCGTATTTGCTTTATAGTTCCCTACATTTACTGATGGTGTACACTTTAGCTCTAATAGAGCTAAATTGTGAATTTTTTCTGTACTTTTCACTTCATTTTGCTTTTACTGTAACGGTACAAATACAGTTGTTAGAGCATCTCCCCCCTTGACGGAGAATTTTCCACGCCAGCGGGAAGGTGCCCAAGTTTGAGATGAAGTGAGGGGGGTCACCCTTTTCCCCCCGCACCGTCCCCGAATTGACCACTGTGAGGGAACGCCAGCGCCCAGCACTAACGCCATAGTAGGCTAATTTTTTGGGAGGTTTTTATTGATTTCTTTTAATTCCCTCGTGTAATTTCATGCTTGAACACATGCTCTCGGGGAATTTTGGTGTCCCCAGTACTTTTTGTAAATTTACTATTTAGAGGAACCGGCGCCGCCACTCCAGTGGGCCGGGACACCGGCCTAGGCCTCACGGAGTCGGCTTTACCGTGTTTATTCTTGCATTCCGGTCACTCGGCCCCGGTGGAGATTCTCTTTTTCTAGTACACTATTTGTCAACAAGTTGGCAACTAGTTTTAGCCACCATAGTCCTGAATATTATCCCTCATTCGTTCACCTACTACAGTTCATTTCGTAATAGCCCTCTATCAAAACTCTTCCCTAGCACACAATTTTGATACTTGATAAATAGTATAAGCTCAAAGTCTTCAGCCTACCGGTCGCCATGCATTTATTCTTCGTCTCATCTTCAACCTCAATTTCTTATCCTCTTATCCACAACTATTCTCATTCCCATCTCTTGCATTTTCTTTACATTATTTAATATTATCTAATGAATATTTAATGTGTAATCAAATATTTAGCCAATAACTAATGACTTTGTAATGAATTTTTAGAGGATAATTCATGTATGTTGGTATATCTGTAACTTTTATGCACAATTAAAGAATATTGGAATTTTATTTATTGAATGTTGGAAGTTTTAAAAAAATATTTATGATAGTTTATTAATATTTATATATTTAATGATTATTTAAAGAGTATTTAATGCACTGTTAATGAATAGTTAATGAATAGTGCATAAATTTCTAATGTAAAATTAATGTGTATTTGAATATTTAATGATTATTTAATTAATATTTACTAAATATGTAATGCACATTGAATGCGTATTATGTGATGGATATCTAATGAGTATTTTACTTGTATTCCTATATTTATTGTATGTTTATGTTTTTTCCTTTTCCAATATTCCTTTCTTTTCTCATTTTCGTTTCCAGAAGAATGTTCTTATATTTCCAGTCTTCTACTTGTAGTTTCATTTTCCCTCCATATTTTACATTCTACTTTGTCCAATTTTTTATATTTTCCTTTTGCTCCATACCTACATCCGCTTATTCCCAGGCTCTTTCTTGTAAATTCTTCATTTTCTACATGCACTCAACCCTTCTTTACTATGATGCTCAAGATGTAATCAAATCATGATTAAGGTTCCCTACAGTAATTGTCCACAAGTAAAAAAATTTATGTTCCACTATTTACTAGGATTGACATTTAGTGTAGTAGTTGGCATTTAGTGTGATATAGTTTTGTCACTACACTTATTATAAATTTTACAATTACTGTGTGCATTCCTATTTAGTGTCCACTACAGTAGAAGCCATCTTCTGTATACTGGAGCTACATAGTGCATTTTTGCTTTCTAATCCACTCCATTTAGTGATGGTGCACAATTTAGCTCTAGTAGAGCTAAACTGTGCATATTATCTTTTTAGTTCACTGCACCTAGTGATGAGGCACACGTTAGCACGAGTGGAGCTAAAGTGTGTGCACACACTCTTTTTAGTTCACTGCATGTAGTGATGGTGCACACCTCTGCTAAAAACCGATCTGATGTATGTGCAATGTGTATTTCCACTTCTACAAACAATCATTTTGAACTCCGTACTTCTCTTTATGGATAAGTATTTCACAAGTGGAATAGTAATCTTTTGAATTTTAAAAGGATTTTCATAATATGTGGATCTAAATCTCTAATAGTAATATTAAAAAACAAAAAAATATGACGATCCCCTAGTTTTTAGTGGATATGAAGTCTAAGTATTCTTGGTACCCTAAATCAATAATATGTGACAATGTGAAAAATAGATGAATGAATATGTAATCTTATTTTTCACTAGAAAAATAACATATTTTTTCACAATATCATTTGTTCTAATATTACTTCTATGTATTGAAAATACCACATTCCATACTGTGTCATAGCAAAAGGTTTTTTAGGTTGCTCGATGAGCCGGCAATCTTTTGGCTCGCATAACTTTTAATGAAGACGTTCATTGAGAAAATAAATTACTTATAAATATGCCTCTCATTGAGAAAATACATTACTTATAAATATGCCTCATTACTTTTATCATCCTTCTACAAAATTTTGAGAATTTAAAATATAATTTGCGACCACTAGAACGTGCTCAAAAACTAATTATTCCATTTTTGCATGTATAAATAAATTCAAAATTACTTACATTACGAACATTAAATTATGCCTGATGCACTAAGTGATACACTTTGTATTAGTTATATTTTATATTTTGATTATCCTTTTTTTGTCATGAGGAGGTCTCTCCGTTTCTTATTTAAATCTTTTAATATTGTTCCACTCTCTATGTTCTACAAATGACAAAGTCTTCAATTTCACGTCTAAACATGAAATAAATTGTATATGGTCAAGAAATCTTCCATCTTTTATGTCATGCTTAGATTGCCACACCCTAAAGTCATGAAAATACAATGTGAACTCAAGAATAAGATATTTTAATTGAAATATTAGTTTGCGCACATTTCAAGTCTTTGAGTACCTCTAAGTGGAAAGTAACCAATTTCAATTGCAAATCTAGACCATGGGGACATTGGGATTCTTGCCAAAGAATGCACATTCTAAATTGATGACGAAATAGTTACATGACGCACATTTTTAAAACCCCAAAGAAATGATGTCCAAAGCATGTTTGAATACATTTGTTTTGGCTAAAAATACACCTGCACATATAATATGTTTTTTTGTTTTTTTAAATGCTACTCGTCTGTTAAGGTCTTTGATTTCAACATAATAGATAAGTCCTATTTGGATTGTAATAAAAACTATTTCTAATCATCTCAATATCTTCTCTACATTTCCCTATACCTTAGTTGAATTGTCAATATCATGAATCTTCAAAGTATTATTATATTGAAATGAATTGACATCAGAAGATATCACCTAAACCAAGGATCCTAAACCGTGAACCCTAAACCTGAACCAAAATTCCAAACCCTAAACCCTAAACTCCAAACCCTAAACCCTAACCCTAAACCCTAAACCTAAACCTATCCAAAACCCTGAGCGTTACCCTAAAACCGTGTATATAACTTGCATGTGCGAGTATATTCGAGGTATTGACCTTTCCTTATTTTAGTCAATCGGGAAATAGTTAATTTAGTTTCCCGCTAAGATTTCGAATTTGCACCTTTTTAGGGGCTGTGAAAAAGTCCCCCCCCTGCCAATTCTGAAGTTTCGTCCGGCCAATTCTGAAACATTCGTGTGTCCGTGAGTGACCTCGCCGATACTCGAAAACTTTCTTCATTTGTTTCCTTCTCACTTTGGTTGTTGTGCAAGGTTGTTGTGGAGAGGCTTGGAGGTAGTACGACTGTCGGAGCTTGAAGAAGGCAACACCTGTAGGTTGCGCACGGTTGAGCAGGTGAGGCAACAACGTACCGGTTGTCTTCTTCATAAGGTACACAATGTATACTTCTTGCATTCTCCGTGCACAGTCTCTAGCAATTAGGATGTGACAGTGTGTAGGGTTATTGCGCTGGTTCCAGCTGCTACTGTGATTTTGAAGCATCAGTGAGAGTTTCTTGACGACTACCGGAAAGATTTGGGTTGTAGTATACAGAGAGTCAGATTGATAGGCGGAAGAGTTTTCCCATACGAATCCCGACAAAGGCGCCGAGAATCACGGAAGGACAGTTTAGCTCGACTCGAGCTAATATGTCTTACGTTCTTTCGAAGGACAGTTTAGTTCGACTCGAGCTAAACTGTCGGTCAATATCATTATTGTCAGTTTAGCTCGAGTCGAGCTAAACTGTCCTTCGATCGAAGGTAAGACAGTTTAGCTCGAGTCGAGCTAAACTGTCGATTCAATAGTGTAGGACAGTGCAGCTCGTATGTAGCTAAACTGTCCTACTATAATGTTTCGATAGTTTAGCTCGACTCGAGCTAAACTGTCTTACCTTCTTTCGAAGGACAGTTTATCTCGACTCGAGCTAAACTGATCTACCTTATTTTCTATGTCTTTTTAACTCGACTCGGGATAAAATTACATTGCGTCTTATAGTCATTAAATCAGGTCGGATCGGGCCAAATTGTCACTGTCGAGGGTGAGATTATTTCATATTCGGATTAAAACTAATCGCATTAAATTTTCTACTTGTCATATAATACCAAATCAGTTTACCTCGAGTCGAGCTAAATTTGCCTGTTCTTCAATGTCAATTCACTTGTATCAAATGTATTTTCAAGCGCCAGACTTTACCTCTTCATATGCTTCTTCATTGATGTCTATTCCTACAAGGTATTCACCTATTCTTATTTGGCAGAGTTATTTAATATTTACCTCATTGGAATGCAGAATGTCGTCTTCGGAGGATGACGATGTTCATGTTGACGCTCCTGTCAACCCTGACCTTCCTGAGTTTGATGTTATTCCTCGCCGTCTCTGGGTCGGGCTGAGTGTTTCGCTTCACAATGGTTTGGGTGTTCGCGTTGCGGAGGGGTTGGTTCGCAATGTCCGGTCCAGTGCACTTCTAGGTTCCTCTGGTCCTCTTGGGGATTCGAATGTTGTAGTATAGGTGTCCAGTACTTTTGTTTTAGACGAAGCTCCTGATGAGTGGAGGTACTCGTTTAAGACCTGGCCTATTCAACAAGTCTTCTTAAACGGTGTGAGTCTCTTCCATCATTGCCTTAGGGACATTTACAATGTCTGGTTGGTTGAGCGTAACAGACCTCTAGGTGGGAGCTCCCATTCTTACGACAATTCCTCAAGGAATACACGTCCAACCGTGTCCAGGAATGCTGAATTTCTCATGACCCCTCTTTCCATTGAAGCAGTTGCGAGCAATAGTTGTTGCAGTGAGAACTGTGTACAATACTATCCTAGAGATAAAATAAAAGTCCTTCGGATGTGCTTGTACTGTGAGACCATTGTGCAGTTTAGAAATCATATCAAACTCGACGTTCATAGACAGTTTCATAGAAACTCTTCGGGTAGGAAGGTTGTGACCCTAGAGGGTGTGGACATTTGTGCCCATGCTTGGATGAAAATCATCGGTGTAAGTTCGAGTACTTTCTATCGGAATGCGAAGGACGCTGCCGCTGGTCATGCGGCTCAACACCATGGGAATACCGATTTGCGTAAGCCTAGAGGTCATACGGTTGTGGCTACTACCGCTCTTGGAGCCATTCTCGATAGACATTCGGACCACATGCCTCACAAGTCCCGTGTTCTCCCATCTGGTGAGAAGGCTATGGCAAAGGTCCTTCCTGCAAGTTTTAAGTGGAAGGATCAGATACCGCTTCTTGATGATCATCTCGTTGATTGTGGATTGCCGCCAATCTCAACCTCAAGCTTGAGTAAGATTCGGCGAGTGAGCTTTCTTGAGTACTATGCCAAGAGAGGTGGAGACAACTTCGCCCGTTGTTCTACGTGTGACAAATACCAGGATCAGAAGAAGCTTACTCAACCTGGAACACAAGCATCGCTGCTATGGCAAAAGAAGATGCAGGTTCACATCGATTCTGGCTTCTCACATTGGGACTTGTACTACCTCAACCGATTTCGATCAAAGTCGTCGCCCCAGGAGGTTCTTACCATCATGCATGATAAGATGGATCACTCAAAGACCGCGTCCCCGGTTTTTTCACATAAAACAAAGCACTTAGATGGGCTTATGAAGTTGCCTCTTGCAATCACAGGCATGATTGCCCATGGTCATGTGGACCAACGTTACGCCCATTACGGCCTTCATTTATACTCCCATGATGCCAATTACACGGTTGGGTCGTTCGCAAAACTATTGCGTGACTTGGAGGCGCCTCCGAAGTCATCTTCCCGGCAACTCTTTCTTGAATCTTGCTCTCATCCATTGTATGCGGCCGTGTTACGGGGTGCAGAGATGTGTTTGGATCCATTAGGGCAGATTCCTGATATCCCAGTTCCTGGGAGGCCTTTGCCACCAATATTGAACGTGCAAATGGACAATGCTGTTGGTGATAACAAAAATAGATTTGTTTTCTGTTTTTGGTCTCTCCTTGTTGCAAAACGCATCTTCCGCGAGGTGTATGTTAATTTTATGCTAGTTGGTCATACACATGATGATATAGATGCATTATTTGGACGTTGGAGTATGACACTGAGGAATGAGAGTTTTCCAACCATTCCTTTGCTCATGAGGTCGTTCATGAAAAATGAGAGTGTTCCCACAATCCCGCATCTCATTCAAGAGGTTCCTGACTTTAAGAAGTTCATTGAGGATATGATTGCGGACAGTGATGAAGCTTTGCAGGGTCATACGAAGGCTCATCAGTTCAAGTTTTATGTGAACTCAAGTGGTTGTCCGGTAATGAAGTATAAAATCCTTTGCCATGATGAGGATTGGCTTCCTAAAGGAGGAGAAGGTAGTGGCATCAAATTGTGGAAGGAGGATTCTGAAGGGAGGTCTTTATGGCCTCGCGGAGAACCTGATGCATTGAAGCCTTCTACGATGCGGCATCTCCATGAGGTGGTGAAGGGACTTTCAGGATTCATCGATCACTGGGAGCAATCATCGCGGGAGTCTGTTGAAGCCCGTTCGCGTTTTGAGCCACTATCGTATTATTGGCGCAATGTTAGAGATGCTCTGACACTTCCAATGGATACACCGATATCATTGGAAGACGGCTTTTGGCTAACGACACGAATTGTCCATGCCATTGAAGATGAGTTCTCAGCGGAGGGTGAGGTTCGCAAGGAGTACCGTGAAGATGAGCATTTTGTTGGCCAGAGACGCGATCGTCCACCTCCTTCTTTTAGAGTTGGCCGTGATCTTTTTGCTGGCTATTTTGTTGCATTGCGGCCTTGTGATGGGGACGAGCGCCCATTTTGGATTGCTCAAGCGGTTTCAGATCCTAATTCTAATCCGGATATGCCAAACACCGTGCGTATCCAATTCTACCACCCTATATCGCGCGATCGGGATGTTGTGAAGTTCTACAAAGATTGGAATACTGATAACAACCTTCGTTGGACAATTGAAAAGGGGATAGCCATAACGTGGGAGAGTACCGATTCAATCTTGACAGCATGGAAACCTAGGTCTTCAAAGAGGGATGGAGGTCATGTGCTAGATTCAACTACAAAAATTCCGAAGGGGCAAGTAGCGATTATCAGGGCCTCTTTGGAAGCACTTGCCAGGTCCGAGTCGTAGTGGACTTAGATCAATGGACTTTCCTTTTCCAAGATTTTGGATTCTGATGCGTAATACTTCATGTAGTATGGTTAGATCCATTGGTGCTGAGATTATAGACATTTGTATTTGTTTACACTCTGTATGACTATTATATGTGATGCCAATGATTGCTATGAAATATTCTCTCCATTATTTTTGCGTATCGGTGATAATTTGCAGTATGTTTTATTTTCTTTTTAAAATAACAATATGATAAATTGCTTCTAATCTTGAAACCAATAATACCAGTAATTGTCTTCATGGTGAATGATAGAAAGTAAATGTTGAGTCGCACTTTAGCTCTAGTGGAGCTAAAGTGTGAGCAAATCTTCTTATTTAGTTCATTGTACTTAGTAATGGTGCGCACTTTAGGTCAAGTGGAGCTAAAGTGTGTGGAATTGCCTTTTTGAGTTCATTGCACCTCTAAGTGATGGGGACACTTTAGTTCGAAGAGAGGTAGTGTGTATGTAATTTTTTTCCCACTTCTGAGCACCATCATTTGAAACTCGTTATATATTTTTAGCCAATGTGTATTCCACAAGGAGAATTGAAATTCTTTTAAATAAAAAAAAGGCTCATCAAAATGTATTTAGCTAATTCTCTTACAAGTGGATATTTGTCCGTCATTTAGCTCACTTTTAGCTAAATTGGAGCATGGTGTTCATCTGGGTTAATAGGATCGAGTGTGAATATTTAGCTATTCATATTCAATGAACACATGTGGTATAAAAGAAGTGTCGACTAATGTGTTCTTCTTTTCAATATTATAGTTAGATTTGTAATGCAATGTTATCCGTAGTACTTATTTTTCTAGGGGTTTTTGTAGAAAACATTACCTCCCAATTTAATGGAAACTCATATCCCTCCATATTGTAGAAATTAGATGTGCACTTTAGCTCTTATGATCTACATGTGTTAATTTGGGAGTTGCTAAATCTCCCAATATAACGAATATGGTGTTTTAGGGGTTGACACAAGATCTTTGAGTCAACTAGGATAAATTTGTAAATGATAGTTTGTTTACAGTAATAAATTCAAACTTACATCATAAAACCCAATTAGAAAAAAAATATAAAGATAGAAAAGACACCAATTGTGAAAAGTTATTAGATGAGATGAGAGATGGTGAATGAGAACATTGTGGATAAATAGAATCAGAAGCTCTAGAGGCATGACCAGGTTGTCCGGGTGCTCAACTTGAAGCTTCCAAGTTCCTTGTCTTTCCTTCGAAGTTCCTTGTATCTATTCTGAACAAGCATGGTGGGAATCTTTCAGTACTAGAAAGTTCAATGTACAGACATCATTCGTCCATGTACAGACGTCATTCCTCGAAATCAACATCCACACACGACAGATATCATCCATCTGTGATCGTTCGTCAATAGATCAACAGATCTGTCATCCTTCGAACATAGAGAATATTTTAGAGTTCAGGTGTATCGTCTCCCATGAGCGTGGTATAATGAAAAGTTTGGTTGTGGTCAGGTTTGATTGAACTACAGTAGCACGACGATAAAATTTGGAATAAATGTGGTGGAGAGTAGGGCACGACGATAATATTTGGAATATTTGGAATAAATGTGGTGGGTGAGGGAATGAGTCGCCTCTAGTTTCAACACCAGGTTTGCTAGAATTCATGTGTTGCCCAGTGTTGGCAGTAGTGTTGCGCAACTTGGCAGTGGTGTCGTGATCGAGTCTAGTGGTGTTACCGAGGAAGGAGTTAGGGTGTGAGATGGAGCAGGGCTTGGGTGTCGTTTCCGGTGCTGGGCTGTAGGCTAGATATTTTGGATCCAAGCGCGCGTCTAGTATGCAAATTGATTCTTACAGTATGGGATGGCGCTTCTTGGATGTCACAGCTTGGTTGTTTTGTTACAGATCTTGTGCTTTGGTCTAATGAAGTTATAGTCGGCGCTCTAGATGAATTTTCTCTGAGAATTCTTCCTGGTATGGTTTAGTTGACTTGTTCTTTCCGCGAGCCGGAAAAATGACGTGGCAAGCCATTTCAGCCTTGATTGGTACCCTTGATGAGGTACCTGACGAATCCAAACCTCCTCACAAGTATGATGTCTTCATCAATCACCGAGGGCCCGACGTGAAGGACACCTTTGCTGCTCGCCTCAGTGGTGCCCTCAGGACAGCTGGGTTCATTCCTTTTCTGGACTTCAAGTGCATCAAGCAAGGGAAGGGTGTGTTTACGTCAATTGACGGGGCGCTGAGGGGAGCCTCTGTTCACATCGCCATCTTTTCCAAGCGCTATGCCGAATCGAAGTACTGTCTTGACGAGTTGTTGCTAATGTTGCACAGTCGGAAGGTCATCCTACCTGTGTTCTATGACGTCCAGCCACATGATTTGCGGTACATTGAGGCTGGACCTTTCGCTGAGGGGTTCCAGAAACACGCGATACGAAAGAGGCATCACGAGATCTGCCAATGGAGAAAAGCTCTTCAAAAAGTCTCTACAACGATGGGCTATGTGAAAAATGGGTGAGGATTGCTCTTTTATACTTGCATCCATTCCTGTGCTCTTACTTTCACTCCAACTTTGTGAACCCTTTTTTTCAGAAGTTGATTAAACGATTCTTGTGGAGGGTAACTTTAAAACTCCTATACTTGTTTCGTTTAAAAATTTCCATGTGAGCGCAAGGCTGGTTGTAGGATCTCCGGTGGTAACGACCACGTAACAAATTGAACCCTTCATGGCGGCACTATACTCTTTTCAGTTGTGCTTGATGATAATACATGATGTGGGAGTCCTTCATCATGAAGAATTTGAGCTGTTGTGGATGGATGGATGTGATGGATAAAGGTAGCCAAATTGATGTATCTATGAAGATCTGGGCTACCCTTGACGACTGTGGTTCAAACGTTCAAACCAATAGAAATATGAGATATGGCATTATCTCCTTCCAAAAAAAGAAATGATATATTAAAAAAAGATGATGACTGTCTTTTTTATTTGTTATAATTTGATGAACTTCTGTGACTCAACTGACTTGGTGGTTTGCAGTGACGAAAGTGAGCTGGTGAAGAGAATAGTGCTAGCAGTTCGGAACGAAATGCCAGTGCTTGTGCAACCACAGAAACGCCGATTCGGTTTAGAGGAGTCAATGAAGAAACTGGTAACGAGGTTCAATATGATGGAAGGCAACGTCAACATGATAGGCTTGGTGGGGTTGGGGGGAATAGGCAAGACAACTCTTGCCACCGAATATTACAACTCCTTCATTTCGCACTTCCAGCATCATTGCTTTCTCCATGACGTGCGATCGAGCAACCTGTTTGAGCTGCGACAACAACTCCTGCGTGCACTCATCCAAGAGGAGCTTGAAAGCAACAGCTCCGAGGAGTATCTTCGGAAGGTTGGTGTTTTCACCTGGCGGAGAGTGCTGCTCATCGTTGACGACATTGATAAGGAAAGCCAGTTTGCGAACTTGATTCCTGACATCCAAAAACTAGGCTCTGGGAGTAGAATTCTCATCACATCACGACACCGCGATGTGTTGACCTTCACCATGCGACATGCATCGTCCAAAGACATATACGAAGTGCAGGTGTTGAATCCCACGGACTCAAGGTATCTCTTCAACTGGCATGCATTCTTAAGTGAGACTGCAAGCCCAGGCTTTAGTGATTTGGCAGAGAAAGTGGCAAAGGCTTGTGGTGGCCACCCACTAGCACTCGAAGTGATTGGCGCATCTTTGTTCGAAAAGAATGACGAAGCCATTTGGGTGGATGCCATCAAGTCCTTGAAGGAGAATGAAGACATCCTCGGCAAGCTCCGAATCAGTTATGACTGCCTTCCCACGGAGGGGGATAAGGCCATGTTCCGGGACATTGCTTGTCTCTTGATTGGTATGCCCAGCGAGGTTGCCATGTTGATTTGGAAGTCATGCCACTCTTGTGGTCAGGGCTATTGCTTCACTTCCAAAACTCCCGACTTAGTGTTGCGCAGGCTCTTGGATAAGTCGTTGGTGAAGCTAGATTCTCGTCAAAGGTTGAGCATGCACGATGTCCTCCGTGACATGGGAAGAGACGTTGTGAAGAATGCGTCGCAGAAGCCCGAGGAAAGGACGCACTTATGGGATACTTCTACGTGTGCAAAAGTGCTCAGCAAAAACAAGGTTAAAATGCATTTCTCCATATCATATACGAGTTGGCGATTATGGAATACCAATTTACAGTGGTGCTTCTTAACCATCCTTCCACGACCCTTCAACGACAAGACCTATAGCCTAGAGGCCAAGTGGTCGGTTTTGTCACACGGTGGACAAAAGCGACCGCTTCTGGTCTTCAGGGTTGACAAGGGCGCCTACAATGAAATCTTATCCTGATTGGGCATCTGTAGTTCAAGTGCCAGTATGTAGAAAGGACATCTGGGTTGTCATTAATGATTCTGAAGTGAACATAAAGGCTAATGCTTTTTTAAAATATGATGTGCAGCGTAGCGACAGCGTTCGAGGTATTAGACTCTCTATGGGCGACACCGATGGTGCTCCCACGAGTTGTAGGGCATCAAAATTTGAAGGTATGGAAGAGCTGCACTTACTCGTCCTGGATGGCTACCCCATCGATCCTGATGACTTCTCAAGCTGGCCACAAGAGCTGCGGTGGCTGCAGTGGAAGTCGCTTCCGTACAGTGAGTTGCCTTTGCAATTAAATCTGCCCAAGCTCACTGTCTTGGATCTCACTGACAGCCGCATCTTGACTCGTCTCTGGCCAATTGGTGCTCTCGTTGAGGTAAATCTCATTTCAAGTCATTATGATTGATATGCTCACTTGCTGACTTTCATGGGCATTCTGTTGAAGTGGTCATCATGCCCCTTTGCGTTCTATGATTACTCTCATATATTTATCCAATTTTATGAAGATATGAACAACTACACTGAAAATGATTGTTAGCTTCACCAATTCTACTTATTACCGACATCAAACATGAGCGAACTGTTGATTGGTTCAACAAGACACGTTCATGATAAATATGTGTGTGGGTGGCGCCTGTAAAATGATTAACCATAGCACTTATTGTGATTCATGGATGCCGGTGTATGTGAGAATGGTACTAGTAAAAGTAATAGTAATCTCCTTGTTGTTCTTGTGCGTGCAGTTTCCGTTGCTCCTGAGGTTGATCCTCACGAATTGTGTCGCGCTGGAGGAGCTACCTGAGAATATAGGGCAGAGTATGCCAAAACTCAACACCGTAGACATGGACAGGTGCTCATTGATTGCAGTGCTACCTGACTCTCTAGGCCAATTACGGTACCTAGAACACCTGATTCTCTCCGGATGTGAGAACCTCAAGGCGTTGCCAGACACAATAGTGACCTTGGTGAGGCTCCAAAAACTTGTTCTGGATGGGTGCAGGAGTCTGCGGCAATTGCCGGTGTCCATGGCGGGACTGGGGATGTTGAGAGAGCTTCACATGAAGCGATGCGGGGCGAAGGATCTACCAAGAGACTTCGGAAGATTGACATCCCTCGCAACCTTGTCTATAGATAAGCTGCGCACGGTTTCTGAAACCTTTGGAAAACTGGAATCACTTGAGATTCTACATGTGGAGGAAGCGCCAGACCGAGGTAGATGGTTCAACGGCTCATCACTGGGAGCTCTGACTGCATTAAAGTCATTGCACCTGTGTAACAACTCCACGGTCACCGCGCTGACCAAAAGTTTTGGCAGTATGAAAGCGCTGCTCTACCTGCAGATGGTGAATACCTCCGCCCTGGTGACGATCGAAGTGCTGCCCCAAAGCTTGCAGCACCTGAATTTGGCTCACTGTCGGCAGCTGATGAGTATACCCTCTCTGGCACAGATGAACTCCTTGGTGTTGCTAGATTTGTGCGACTGCAAAAGCTTGACCCAGGTTCAGGGCTTGCAGTGCCTCACTGCGCTTGAGAACATCAACCTTTCGGGTGTCACCTCCCTTTCAGATTGCAACTCGGTTGTACTGAGCGAGCACAATCAGGCTCCTCAGATTTGTTGCGTCAGCGGCAGCAGAGTTGGTGTGGCCTTCAACACCCGATGGACGGAGGTAAAGACTCATGAGCCAATTAATTTCCTTCATGGTTGCTTTGCCCGTGTCAGATTTCAATCCAATCCACTAGTGTTGCAGATTGTGAATGTAATAACATATGCTACCATGCCTCCATCGGTGAGTGTTATTACTTATAATATATTTCTCCCTAAAACAACACGGATCATGAATGTATAAAGAACAGGCATTACATTAGGCTGCAACTTTGTTCATTTTGTCGGTGACTCTAATGTATGCAGAGGAAACCAGCCTTGCAACTCATCAGCTACTACGACGATACTATAGGGTACTTTCCAAATGGTATGACCCGGAAACTCATCAACATGGAGTGGTGCTTTGAGTGCGTGATGTGGGCAACCATCTTATCCAAGGCGGACTGTGTTGCGTTGATGTTCTGCGTCGTTGCTCACGATCAAGGATGGTCTAGCTTTCCGAAGGATCATGGCAGCTACTACAACCACAACAACTGCTGCGGCATTGTGGTTCAGGTCATGAGAGGGGGCAAGGTGGTCGCTGAAACCGATCATTGGAATCTGAGGCATGCCGATGGGAGGAACCAGGTTTACCTTTGGACACTACGCAGAGAGCATACAGTGGTCCAGTCACTGCAGTTTGGCGACAGGATTTGCGTTTATGCCCGGACTCGCTATCCAGGATGGGGAATAACTGTGCAGGAAGGAGCGATATGTGTAATACACGACGACGATGATCACCTCACTCTTGGGATTAATTCGGAGCTCTTGAGCAGGAGGGAATCAGAAGCTGTTGTAACTAAATTGAGTCACCTTGTTTTGGTCGATCAATTCCACTTATCATTGGTAAAACTCACACATTCTTGATACAAAACGGACCATGTTAGCAGTTTTAATTCTTAGATATATCTGCTTATGGGTTATAAATTTGTCACATCTCCTCCATCCCATGGTCCTTCAAAACATATTATGTTTTCGCTTTCATATTTTTTGAAAGTGATGTTGTGTATCTTGTGTAGAAGTCCGAGCTGGAAAACACTGAAGATAGTGCAGAACTTGGGTCGTCGGCTGGTGACAAGGACTGTCTCAGTGACGCAACGGATCCAACAGTTGGGGTGAGTAATACAACGCTTCATTTCTGTTCCCTTTTGGTGGTACGTTTTCCAGAGACCTTTACTTGGATCTTTCGATCAACTTACCCAAGGAATTTTTGCCTTGACGAAATTCCCTTAAACTCTTATTTGGCCACTATAAGTGTATCAAAAGTGTTGATGGTCGTGTTTGTAATCCTTAATTGAATTGAGTCATGTGTGCACAGATCTTTCCACAGCAGGGGTGGCTCATTGCACCCGCTTATGGCCACTACCAGTGGACTCACTCCTGGAAGCTCCCAAGAAGAGGGCAAGGCTGCATCTCATTCGAAGCTCAAGGCCAAAATAGTGTGCATGTGTTGATATCTCAGCACCGCGACAAGTCTTCAACTTCGCACATGTACGAGGTTATAATTGGGGGTAGCGGCAACACAAGCTCATTGATAAAGAAATATAAAGGGAGAGGAGCTTTGTCATGCTGTTCTGTTGAAGCCGGATTGCTACATCCGAAGGGTTTGAACCGTCTCTGGTTGTCCATCGATGAACAGACGTCGGTAATCCAGGTTGGCCGAGGGGATCCGGGGCACGACGTGATTGCCGTCTTCTACGATAAGTGGTATCTTTCCAGTGTTGAGAACATCACATTCACGTCGCTGGACACCCCGGTGACTTACTCCAATATAGTGATCCAAGATCTTCCTCCTGTGTACCGATTGCCGCAGAAACTCCTGGAACCTGTTGTGGATCATGGCAACAAGTGGGTCATGGCTGCCAGATATCATGGGCATTACACCTGGGCACAACATTGGACGCTTCCAGCGGCGGGGCGCGGAATCATATCCTTTGCAACTGATGGTTATATCGACGTGCATGTCGCCATCTCCAGCAGCCCGAAAACTTTGGATCCCATGTATGAAATTGTCATAGGCGGGTGGAGTGGGTGGTGCCGTGGTGGGTTGATTGGGCTCCGGAGAAAGTCGCAAGGACCCGTCATCTGTCAAGTTGAAAACGGAGGTTCTCTTGCTTCTGACAGCAACCACTTCTGGGTGATGCTTGATGATCGTTCCGGCACTGTCTTCGTCGGTCGAGGAGAGCCGTGTGACAACATGTTTCTCGTCTACAAAGATGCTGATTTTCTCTCGGATGCGCTTCACTGCACCTTCACTACTTGGGATACTCCTCTTACTTACTCAAGTGTAGCCATCAGAGAAGTCTTCGCACAATGAACTAGCCATAACTCGAATGGAATTTTAGTACAACCCTTTAATCTTCAAGGACGACAAGCCCATAGGTGATCATTTCTGTAGTGATATGTGAATAGCAGACCCCGCTAGTTCATCCCAACCTGATTAACAAAATGAGACAACTTGTGTGGATCTATGCGCTTCCACCGAATGTGGTGAGAATATGCGACGGAGTCTCACGGATGAACTACAGTGATTTCTGTGAAATGGAGTTGCAATAAAATGTACTGTGTGTAAATGATCTACATGATCTATTCCACTTGTAGGTTCTCTCAGGCCTTGTGAGCTCAATGGGTTAACCCTTTAACTTGTAACGCCTATGAAGCCTTTGAAAGGTCAAATTTGGTGCTTTCGTTGATTTAACTCTTTTTAACAATTGGTTGTTTTTTCTCTTGTCTTCTTAACCCCTTTGAGCTACACATTATCTTTCCATCAGTTGTGCATGATCTTCTATCCATGAACACAATGGCAGACTACATTGATTTCCTTAAAGTGGGGTAGCAATGAAATATATTCCATGTGTAATTATTTAATGTTATTCTTTGTAGCAAGTGCTACAAGCCATCTCCAAGGAAAACCTGGAGGCAGAGCAAGATGAACATCTACCGGGACCGGCGCCACCAAAATCAATGCGAGCATTAGTGCAATATAGTGATTTTCGTAAGTGGGGTGGCAATGAAATATACTCTTTTTGTAGATGATGTTATGGATAATCTATTACCCTTGTAGACTACTCTAGACCTTAAAGAATTAACCCTTAAAGATCTAAGAAACAACAAATTTAGATCATTATTGCACCTACTACATGTTTAAGAAGTTGCAAAATGGTCATATGTTCTTCATAAATGGTGTTGTATTTGCAAATGATAAAGTTGAAATATTAAAATGTCCTCTTAATGAAAGATATTAGTTCAATAATCTCCAATCCAAAGGTGTATATCTTACTAAATTTAAATACATTTTTATATTTTAAGAGTAAAAATACGTGACCATATATAAGACCTTCATTGCTAGAAGTGAGGCATTCTATTACAACGCATTACATTATTAGGACATTTAAATGGCTATAGCTACCCAATTTTTGCCCCAAAAAACCCATAATCATTATTCAGTAATAAACTTTTGGTTGGATAGATGTAACATAATTGGAGTAACATTCGGCATTTAAGAATTTTCATTGACTATGTGTCATTCAAATTTTGTGGCCCATTGCTAATGTGGAACAAAGGAATATGGGATCTATTTTAGTATAATCATTTTTCAATTGAATTGATTGCTTATAATAACAAAGAAAATAATATTTGATCAAGTAATAAATAAAAGGTATTTAAGTAGTAGTGCTTCCATGGCTCTTATGTATTGAACAATTTAAGTAAGATAGAGAATCAAACATATTCTGAAACAAAGGGATATGACATGTACTTTATTCTAATCATTTTATAATCATATATTATTACTGTAATGGAGAGAAAGCACTGTAAAATCCATGTATATTTATAAAATTCATTTATAAATAAAATCATATTTATAGATATAAATTTATGTAATTTATTATAAATAATATATATAATATATTATAATGAATTTATATTATATACATATAAATTTATAATAAATTTATATGTATTATATACATTATATATATAATGACTTTTATATGTATTATAAATATATTACATATATAATATATTATACATTATATAAATACATACATAATATTAATATTTATAATATATATATTTGATATATTATGAATATAAATTATAATAATATAAGTATATGTTATAAATTATATATAAATATAAATATATATTTTTTAATATATTAATTATATTATTATAAGTTAATTAAATATAAGTCATATATGGGCTCCTGCATAACCATGCAAGGTAGAAGGAAAGCTTACTGCGAAGTTCGCTGTCTGGGTTACTTCTCTGCACGTCAAGACACTTCGCGAGAACGACGGCCTGTTCAATAGTGCTCAATACTTTCGAAGCTCCTTGACCAGATTCTTCAGCCCTGAGAACAGCATCTCCATCCCGCCTCTCCTCTACAAGCTTCGGAGCTAGCAGAACCTCACTGTTACCACTGTTCGCCTTAGTATCTACATCAGACGTTTTTCTCCAGTTGTCAGGCTCCGCTCCAGCTGCTGAGTTCGAAGTTGCATCAGTCTGCGTGGATCAATCAGAGCATACTTAAACCAGGTGTAGTTCCACACGCATGAAGGCATGACAACTACCTCCTTGATGCACAAGATCTTGATGGAGCGTCTAGAGATAATCTACAAGCATTCATACTTCCCCTAAACATCTGCGCAAAGAATGACGACGAAGCTACCTGATAAATGGTGCGAAAAACCAAGAGCACCAGTCACAGAGAGCTCCAGGCCACAAGTTTTCTCTGCACGCTCAAAACATACTCTGCAGAACAGCGAAAAGCGGTGAATGTTAAAGCACAGTAAAAATACACATATACAGGCTGCAGCGGCAATGCGACTAGTACACAAAAACATGATTGGTCTGATAATCCTCCCACTGTCACTGCAGAACTCTAAACCCTTTATCTAAACCTAAACCTGATGACAATTCCTCAATGACCACCACATTTTGGTCAAGAAATTGTCCACATACCGGGCTTTGTTGTCATGACCAAATGCATGTTCCACGAACCCAGCTTCTCAATCCCCACCAGGTTCTAGTTTCAAGTCCATCCGGCTCTGCCTTCATGTCGACTGATAAATACTTCGCCAAACTCAGGTACTGCAAAATCATCACAATGATGTCACCATACGATCTGAGGACCAAAACAATGGGTGCAATGTGAAGACAAGTACCTCTGGAACGTATAATTTCCCCAAAAGGTCAGAACCATCTATCATAAGCTGCTGGCGAGCGCATTCGCCCGAGTCGTCAACCGCATCACCGCTATCTGCTGAAATCCGAGACCTGAGACCTGTTCCAAAAAAAAGTCAGAAAAATACTGAGACATAACCCCAAAAGTTCATCAACTTTGCAAAAGCTCTTACCAAGTCAAATTCGCTTGCGGGAAGGCCAAGAGTTGAGGTCGGGGATTGGGTTCAGATTGGGGCCGGGGTATAGGCTTGGGTGATAGGTCACACTTAAATGCACAATGTAAGCAATGCTTTTTACTTTAATACAAAACTAAGTAACTTAAAGATAAAAAAATAAAAAAGAAGAGCGCTCGTCTTCAAAGGAGGCCGGCGTGAATAAAGAGTTTGTACGTTCCACCATTAAGTCAATGCCTATCGGACAAAGAATTAGTAGTATGGAGATACTTCCCTCTCTCTGTAAGGATAGACATTAAAAGTTTTCCAAAAATGAAGTTTATTCTTTTCTTATGAATGTATTTATAATATATTTTAAACACACATGAAAATAATCATTCTATATGTACTTAAATTAGTCTATGTTGTAGAGTAACATTTTTATATCAGTATACAATTTGATCCTTTCTTGAAAAAAATTAATAATTTAATTGAATTATAATGACCTTCATTTTCAACTCCTACAGATATACTTTTTTAACTCTAAAATTCATTTATACAACATAGATTGCATGTAGATTTTGATAATGACTGAAAAAGTGAAGGGAAGTAGAACCGTGTCAATTTGATAGTGAGGATTGTGTCAACAAACTGCTGCTTGAAACCGCAGAGCCTGAGAGTGAACTTTGTGCTCATCTCGATACCATCGAGTTTGATGATAATCTGCAGTTCCTTCGATTGTCTGGGGGTTTCTATGGAAGACCGTCGTGGAAGGTGATCAAGTACCGTTGCCAGTTGGCCAATGAATCGGAGAGCTTTTACAGATGCAGGTTGGTCTCAAGCAGAGGGGACCCTCCTCAATCACCACTTCCCCGCGCCAGTTTGCACGACCAGTGGCTTTACACAGTCATTCAGCCGCAGCAGCAGAAGCCCGACATGGTGGGGATTCACAGTGATGTCATGCCACGGCAAGCGTACCTGAGGCGGCTTAAAGGTATGATTGCCACCTGCCGGGACCATGAGATATGCACTCGAGAGTTCTCTCGGATCAGGATTCTCCGTGAAGGAGAACTCTACCATCTGTCTTGTGCGAATTGCGCTTCTGGCGAGCAGCTGAAGCTGGAAGCGGCTCACGTAGATGCTGACCTTGCGATACTCTGGCAGTTAACGGAGACAGATGTGAAGTTGATGGAGGATGATCCCGACTTTGGGTCAGAAGATATATTGGCGCTAAGGCGTTTTCGCCCAGAAAACGTTCCTCTCGAGTGGGTTTCATTATGATGGAGAAATAAAGATTGCGAAGGAGGTTTCGCATTCGAACATTGTGCATTGTTTCGGCGTCTCTGAATGGTGCGCTGTTGACCAGTCCTTCACGGTCAGCTAATATATGGAATTGCTTAGGGAACCCTCGACGATCGAATTCAAGGGCCTATTCAGGCAGCATGCCCGTTTTCATTTCAAGACATTGTTTCTGTGTTGTGGCAAGTTGCAGATGCAATTAGAGAGCTACACGAGAAGGGTTTCATACACGGAGATCTGAAGCTTGGCAACATTCTGTTGAGTCGACTAGGAATGCCACATTCAAAGTCTGGCGTGTTTTACCTTGCGAGAGTCGCCGATTTTGGTTGTGCCCAGCGTGTGCCTCCTGAAGGTTTTGCTAATCCATAATCCGCTGATGGCAAGTCCAATGCAGCAGTGTTCTTCAACTCCAAGATTGCTGCCAACTCTGATAAGCCACAACTCCATAACTGTACACATCAATCTTCTCAGGATGCTTCTGTGGTAATGCCAACTTGCCACGGTGTTTTTCCTCGTCATGGCGGTGCCGTAAGACTTCGGGTGCAGCATACTTTGGGATTCAAAGCCTGAATGTCGGCCTTCCTTCTCAGAAATCTGTGATTATTTAGAAACTCATTCAAGCAAACAAGAGGAGAATGGAGCTCATGGCCACATGGTAAGCATTTCAGTTCTCATAGATTCAGTCTCCAACCATGTTCTACTCTTCATTCGGGGTCCTTCTGTTGGAATAATACACTATGGTGAAGCATCGTCCGTTATGTACTATACTTCCAGGAATTGGTGTAGCAACAGTCCGCCTAAGTTGCAGAATGTTGCACGTAATTTGCAAGGTTTGTGTCATTATTGCGTCTAATATGCCCGTGGTGATTGATTGCAATGTGCAGGAAGTTTTCTCGGCAGTGATGACGTTTCTTATTAAAGCGACAATAACAAAGAGGAAAGACAAATATGCATAATCCACAGATTCTGCATAAATTATAAGCCCAGGCTACTTCCTCACTGATCGGATGCATTGAAGATAACGACGAGTGGTCCAAGTTCGAACAGTCTCTTTCTCATGCTGAAAGTGAAATCTTGTAGTCGGTCTGAGAAGCCAGGTATGGGTTGCAACATGATGTATTCTGTGTATTTTGACATGTACAATGTGTACAAATTGATGTTTACAGTAATTACGAAAGTTTGTGATTGTGTTGAGCCCTAACCAATGACTAACTGCATTTCATCTTTAAATCATTATTGCACCTATTACATGTTTGAGAAGTTGCAAAATGGTCATGTATTCTACATATACAGTGTCGGATTGAACATGATAAGATTCACATATTGAAATGACATTCAAATGAAAGATGTTTATACATTTTGTGTATTTTAAGAATAAAATACATGATTGTACAGGTCTTTTCTAAACCACATTATTATCCTCGCATAGTTCCACCATTCATGTGTTTTACATGTCCATTTTGCATCCTCCCACGCACGTTGTTAATATTTTCATTTGGGATTAATTGCCATTAACACACAGAGTCATTCATCCACATTCATCCATGTAAAATATTTCTATAAGCATTCATCCATCTATATTCATCCATGCCCCCTCTAGGACGTATAAATATGTGCCTAAAAACCACTAGTTAACCTCTTTAATGATTTATTTCCACGGCGGATATAAGTTCCACGGCCAAACCCTAAACCTGTATTTTACCGAATTCTTTGATCACAGGCCAATGATTCTAAAAATTTCAAACCTCATTGCTCACTACTCACTATTCACTGCTCATTGCTCACTGCTCATATGTTAGCAACCTTGGTATAAAAGGCAGTATCCTATGTATTGTAAAGGGAGCTAAAATAGAGTACTCGGCAGAATACTAAACGAACTCATGTCTCACTTTTTTATATAGTGTAGGATTTAAAGTTTAGGGTTTTATTATGTTTTTTGGATTTGTGGAAAGTTAGTACCACTCAAAGTTAAATAATGGAGATTCCGTGTAGCTCCAAAAATTTTGCTAAAAGTTTTTACTGACATTGAGATTTTTTATACAAGTAAAGAATATTACCTTCTCTAAAGATGTCCAAAATTAATTCTTGTCTTTAGTGTAAACCAAGTGAAACTTTTTCACACATTTTGAGACAAGGTACAAAAAAACTTCTTCTTTTCCTCATAAATTAAGAGATCTTCATATTTTTCACTTTTTATTTTTCCTGTTACAAGATGTGGTGTAAACCTTCATACTGACGTTTGAGATTAATATCCTAAGACATATTTAGTTCTCAAAAGAATAAAACGTGAATTGGCCATTTTTGAACCTCGGACACTTTAAGTGCATAAATTTTTTGAATATGCTACACCCCTTCTTTACCTCTAAAATTTGGTGTACACCAAATTAATATCATGCTAAACATTATGGTAATGAATTTAGACCTTGTGTAGTGCAAACATTTGACATCAAGTGAAGTCAAAGTCTACTAATCCACTCAATGCAGGGAAGAAAATGAGCCGTTTTACCTACTTCAAACACTGTAATCTTTCAATCCGTGCGGTCAAAGTTTGATGAAATTTTGTGAGTGGGTTACTTAGTAAGTTTTAATGGAGATCCTACGGTTAAAAATGAAAATACAATTTTTTTATGTTTCCTTCCTTACTCATTGCACTAGAATGAACAGTTTTGATGTATGTTTGATGAGAAATTGACGAGGAACTTCAGGGATTAAGACCAAGCCGACCTCAAAATCTTATCCTAAATAAAGGTGAGAGGCTAGACTCTTATTGAATATTTTTATTATTTTATTAATAGATCAATGACCTCTGAAAGGAAGTTTGGGTTGGCTAAAAATGGTGACCCCAGTTCGACTTAAGAGGTCATTGCCTTGATGCTAAACATCTCTAAAAGTGCTACCATGTAGGTACAATAGAAGATGAATTGATGACAACCTTTGGACTTAATCTCCAGTATACAATATACTTTAACCATTCTAGCAATCTCATCACTCTAAAGATCACATTTAATGTAGTATACACTAAATACTAAGCTATACACTATTTGTAAAATACGCGATTAGTGCAGTGACATAAAAATACACTAAATGTGAAGTACTACACTGTAATATATGAATTCCAGTAAAGATTGCAATATCCTTTTTTAACTTGTGCACATTTAGTATATCAATAATGGAAAAAGACTTTAGGCAGCTACCGGGTGGTTGATTGGAGCTCACATTAATGATATTGGTGGTTAAACACTAATTGTGAAATTATTCACACACTGTACTAGGGTAAGTACACTATTTGTACCATACACTAAATGTGATCTTTAGTGTAGTGGAAGTAGACGTTGCGCACATGGGTGGCTTCTACTGAATCATAATCCTAAACCTACGTACAGTAGGAGGCACGTGTTGCACAAAGGGAGAAATTTAGCCGAGAGGAGTAGCACGGAGTTGTTTGAATTTATAGGCTAAAGGTGAGTTTTTCCTTTCCACAGGAATGGAAGCCATGGAGACTGGACACATGCATCCGATGTTACTTAACTGAATCGACACAAAGATACTACACTCTTCAAATTCCTATAAAAACCGAGCACGGCATTGGTTCTGTCATGACAGAGGGGCAAAGGTGAGAGACATGCGTGAAATTGAGGGCTCACATTGGTTCTCGCCAAAGTTGTTAATTAGGAGCTTGTCCCCATGGGGATGACCCTCCAGGAGGCATCATCATTTGCCCCAAAGTACACAGCTTGTACTACAATAAAGATGAAATTTAGTGTCATCCACACTATATGATTTGGAAGTGCTATAAATTTTTACTTCTAATGAAGATTTTTTACTAAGAGCACAGCTATCTATACTACTCAAAGAGGCGGATCATTGTAGATATAGTTGGTAAAAATATGCACCAAGAGTAAAAATTTACAGCACTTATAAATCAATTAGTGTGGATGACACTAAATGTCATCTTTAGTATAGTGCCCCTAGACATTTGGTTTCGGTGTGAAGCGGCCCCAATTCCCCAAACCACTACAGTAGTGGAAAGTGAGAGACAAGAGCATGCAAAGTGGACTCACAAGAACTCCACACCTGAACAGTGCCATGAATGTATCCGTCAGTCCACGCTCCACCCTCCTTCTTTCGCCACCTTAACGGGTTTTTGCTTTATTGCTTTTCGTAACTGATGCATCATCTCGTATGTCCACGAACTTCATGTCCAGAATTCACTCATCGTTTGGACGGTGGTAGGTTTGCGTGAAGGTGACAGTTTTGATGCGCACTCTCATCACAAGTTGTGTGTTTGCAATAGTCTCTGGTGGTCCGTTTTTGGATTTGAAGAGCTGATATATACTACTTGTGGAGGATTACCAGAGTTGATTGCCTTGGTTTTGAAGCCTGGCGGCAGCTGCGCAGATGATGCGTGCGGTTCAGTACTCCAGTTTTGGAGGTGGCGCTGCTGCACTTCAGGTGGGTGCCAATAACGTTGTCCCTGGACCTTGAGCTGTTGTTTCTGCATGTGCTCCTATGGGTCATGCATGTGGAGTTTCGGTTTTGCACGGGCAAAGTTGAGTATGGTCAAGTGCTTTTTGGTTGACTGAGTGCAGAGCTTGCATGTGAAAGTTTGAAGCTTGATAGCTGTTGTTGTCTTTCTGGGACTACGGCGTCTATGTAGAGCTTTGAAACCCAGAAGGGTGAACGGGAGGTTGTCTGTAGGACCGTCACCCGGTCTAGGCTTTGTTTGGTTAGCATAATGTTTGAGGATCAGTTTTATTTAGGGTTAGCATACCTTGAAGCAAAAATTTCTTAAAGTTGAAGTGGATATTTTTATCTTGCCAAAAGAAGTGGTGCCCGCGGCTTGAATAGATAGTGTATGAGGCCTCATCTTTCTTGGGAGGTGATGCTTCAAATTACACATATCAGGTTTTTTCAATGCCCTGATTTTGAGAGAATTTCGTTCATGAATGGTGTGGTGTAATATTCGTTTGGCAGACACTTTAATCTGGAGCCCTAGCGATGTTCTCATATGTGGTGTTTCATCTATTTACTAAATGCAGCATGTGGAGGTACCGGTTCCGGTTCCAGCAAAAGACCAGGTATTGGTGAAAGTGGAAGCGGCTGGAGTGAATCCTGTCGATTGGAAAGCCATTCAAGCGGGGCTCTTAAAGCTTTTACTTCCTTCAAAGATGCCACACATCCCTGGTACTTGCCATCGCCATTTTTTGCAGAAATAAAGGATATTACAAGTCATAATTGTTGTGTGTTGATGTGTTATGTGAACTTGTAACGTCCTTGCAGGCACTGACATTGCGGGCGAAGTGGTTGCTCTTGGTCCTGGCGTGACATTCTTTGCCATCGGCGACAAAGTATCAAGCTGGACAGACGTACGGGTATGATGCATACCCAAATCAAATCACCCAAATGTTCCAGAGTCACCCAAATGTTCCAGAGTCACCCAAAGTTCCAAAAAGATAATCCCCTTTGGACTCCTCTTTCCTCACTCTAAATAGTTATCATATCACTATAGTGAAGAAAGAGTTATATCACACGATGATTATTAGCCGCCTCTCTCTCGTTTGACCTAGTCTTTCATTATTATGAAATTACTAAGAGCTGAATTATCTGTTTAAATTTCGAGTGACTATACAAGCAACTCTCCTCTTGTGAGTATCTGGATATATATTTTAATACAGCATATACTTTTTCCTCACTTGAGAGTTTTCTGCTGCAGAATGGAGGATCGATGGCTGAATACGCGGTGGCACCCATCAAGACCACAGCAAAGAGACCGGATACCGTCTCAGCAATCGATGGGGCGTCCCTTGGAGTCGCCGGCACCACTGCCCTGCAAAGCATCCGCGACAGCGCGGGCATCAAGCTCGATGGCAGCAGCAAAGACAAGAACCTACTCATCACCGCAGCCTCTGGCGGCGTGGGAACCTATGCTGTGCAGGTGCACCATCAATCCTCCCTCATCCTTGACTTGAAACACCAATTGGGCTTCCATACAGAAAGTCACACAAAGTTACACTACTCTTTCCTCACTCTAAATACAGTGGTCAGCAGAAGTGTTCGGACAGTAATTACAATCTCAATTTAATAGTAACACTTGTCGAGTTTGGTAGGTAGGTGCTGATTTTTTCAGCTAATTATAACTAAAGAGCCACTTGTAAACTAGAAAGAGTACCATCATTCACATTGAGCCACTTGCATGGGCTGCAGTTCATGATGTGTCAATCATGGGTGTCCAATTCATTATGCACACAAGTTGTGCATCTGAAAAATCTTGAGAATCGACATGTATTTATGGAGACCTCTTGCATTTCAAGACACATTGTGATTGAATAAGATTGCTCTTGATTAGCTATGGCTCCTAGAAGGACTCTTGCTGAACGTAAGTTAGTTCTTCAGATGCATGAGAGAGGGAATTCATACTCCGAAATTTCAGCGGTTCTAGGCATCTCTCGAAGCACTTGCCATGCTATTGTGCGGAGGTTTACAATGAGAGGTCATTTGAGAGATGCTCCTTCACAAGGGAGACCTCAAATTCTTGATGAACGTGGTGATCGTGAGGTTGTAAGGTTGTTGAATGCACCATCTAATGGTACAGCTGCAGCAGTGGGTAGAGAAATGCGATCTCAAGGATTGGATTTGAGTGATGATACAATTAGAAGATGTCTTCAGAGGCAAGGATTGAGAGCACGAGTGAAAACTAAGAAGCCATTCTTGTCAAAGAAACACAAAGCACGTCGATATGCATGGGCAAAGAAGTGTAGGCATGCAAGTTGGATGGACTGGAGTTATGTGGTTTTTTCAGATGAGTCAAAATTCAATTTGTTTGGCTCAGATGGGAGGCAGTATTGTTGGAGGAAGAGAGGAGAGCATCTTTTAGATCAGCATGTGCAACCTACTATCAAATTTGGAGGTGGAAACATTATGGTTTGGAGATGTATGACTTGGGAGGGAATTGGCAACCTTCGTCTTATAGAAGGAAACATGGATAAGTTTGTGTATCGTGAAATTTTGGAGATGGAGCTCATGAATACTATACACATGTATGATTTAGGAGAGGAGAATGTTATTTTTCAGCACGACAACGATCCCAAACATACTTCTAAGTATGTTACAGATTGGTTGTTAGCACAGAAGTTTCAACTAATTTGGCATCCGGCTCAATCTCCTGACTTGAATCCTATAGAACACCTTTGGAATGAAGTAGATCGTCGTATGAGAATGTCAAAGAAGAAACCCACTAACAAGAAGGATTTGTGGGAGAAATTGCAAGAAATTTGGTATAGCACTGAGATTGATACCGTGAGGAAATTGATCATGTCTATGCCTGAGAGAGCTGCAGATGTTTATCAAGCAAAAGGTGGCTATACACGATGGTAGTCATTATGATTGTACATTCAAGTTTTTAGGTAGTCCTCATGATTCTACATTCAAATTTTTAGCTTGATTTTGTAGCTCATGGCTTTGTTTCCAATGTAAATAGATAACCACTTCACTTTTTGCATAAAGAATTGGACACCCACATCATGTGTTTTATTTTTGATTGATTTCTTGATTGACATTTTTTATTATGAATGTTATGTTACATGTTTTTTGTAACTATGTGATTGTATGTTTAAATTTTTACAACTTGAATGTGAGTTACGTAAGAAAACTAGCTCATATTGGAAGTGGAAGCGTCCTGTCCGAACACTTCTGCTGACCACTGTAGGTATGAGATCAATAGCAGAAAACGATGGTCTGCATGAAAGAGCGGTGTCTGAACTTAAGTCAATGTAGTTTCTATAGAGAAAGAACTGCATGAGATACACATCGAGTTCATCTCCTTTGTGGTGGAGTGTTTCAGCTGGCGAAGCTGGGAGGGGCGCACGTGACGGCCACCTGCGGCGGGCGGAACGTGGCGCTGATCAAGAGCCTGGGCGCGGACGAGGTGCTGGACTACAAGACGCCGGAAGGCGCGGCGCTGCAGTCGCCGTCGGGGCGGAAGTACGATGCGGTGATCCACTGCGCCACGTACCAGCCGCTGTCCTACTTCAAGCCGCAGCTCGCGAAGTGTGCCAAGGTGATCGACTTGACGCCCTCCCCCAAGGTATTGATCGCCACGGGGTTCCAGCTGGCGACGCTGTCGAGCCAGAAGTTCGTGCCGTTCCTGATGAACGGCAACCGCGACGATCTGGCGCTGCTGACGCGCCTGGTGAACGAGGGCAAGCTGAAGACCGTGGTGGACTCGACGTTCCCGCTGTCGAGGGCGGAGAAGTCGTGGGAGAAGCAGATGGAGGGCCACTCCACTGGCAAAATCCTCGTCGACATGGTTGGAGAGTGAAAACAAGGTGTCACCTTTGAAACTGTTGTGTACAGATCATGTGGGAGCCTTTTCCAAGGTGTGGGTATGTGAGCGGAGAGCAGTGAGCAGAGAAAGAGAGCAGAAATCCTAATAGGGTTTTTGTACTTGTGGAATTTTATTTTTTCTAATTTTTTTTAGAAGATTTTGATATAATTGTAACCAAAGTTTTTCAAATGTATATTTTAGAAACTAGAGCTCACTTCATGGATAGTGATGTCATCAGTGGAACATTTATCTATTTTTAATTTTTGTAGTGTTCTTCTTAGTATTTACCTTTGATAAAGTTTGATCACTTCTATACAATTTTTATGTTCTTTATGTGTTGATTTGGAGTGGACATGATTTATAAGTGGAAGTTGATTTTAATCCTTTCTTTTTCAATGAAAATAATATTGAAAAGCCTCTTTAATATTGTGGTGAGTTGTCTATTTAGTGAGAGACTAAATGGTTGTTACACATGACTTGATAGCTTATCATACTACTAAAATCATAATCTGCGCAGTAAACCACGCAGCGATCAATTGCGCAGTCAACCGTGCAATGAACTACAGAAACGTTGCAGTCAACCGGGCAATTAACCATGCATTTTTCATCCACTATGGATGAAAATTGTATGCGGCGGATGAAATCGTCGCAGATGATGAAAAACAGACTGTGGATGAAAAATTGCACAGTTGATGAAAAACAGACTAGATGAAAAAAATTTGGCGGACGAAAAACAGACTGTGGTTGAAATTTTTAAAACTACATTAAATTGGTTGGACCAATGGGTTGCAAAGCAAGCGTCAACCGCTAGATGAATACTAAAATTCTATCCAATTTTTCTTACAAGTCATAAACAATTGATGTATATAAATTTTGTTTTTAGATGTTGCCTCTAACTTGATGGACTATTTAAAAAAAGCAATTTTTTCAACAATTCATAAAACACCATATTTGATATATTGGGAGATTCAGTGACTCCCAAATTAACACATGTAGATCATAAGAGCTAAAGTGCACATCTAAACTCTACAATATGGAGGGATATGAGTTTCCATTAAATTGGGAGGTAATGTTTTCTACAAAAACCCCTAGAAAAATAAGTACTACAGATAACATTACATTACAAATCTAACTATAATATTGAAAAGAAGAACACATTAATTGACACTTCTTTTATGCCACATATGTTCATTGAATATCAATAGCTAAATATTCACACTCGATCCTACTAACCCGGATTAACACCATGCTCCAATTTAGCTAAAAGTGAGCTAAATGACGGACAAATATCCACTTGTAAGAGAATTAGCTAAACACATTTTGATGAGCCCTTTTTTATTTAAAAGAATTTCAATTCTCCTTGTGGAATACACATTGGCAAAAAAAATGTATAATGAGTTTCAAATGATGGTGCTCAGAAGTGGGAAAAAAATTGCACACACCACCTCTTTTCGAACTAAAGTGTCCCCATCACTTAGAGGTGCAATGAACTCAAAAAGGAAATTCCACACACTTTAGCTCCACTTGACCTAAAGTGCGCACCATTACTAAGTACACTGAACTAAATAAGAAGATTTGCTCACACTTTAGCTCCACTAGAGCTAAAGTGCGACCCAACATTTACTTTCTATCATTCACCATGAAGGCAATTACTGGTATTATTGGTTTCAAGACTAGAAGCAATTTACCACATTGTTATTATAAAAAGAAAATAAAACATACTGCAAATTATCACCGATACACAAAAAGAATGGAGAGAATATTTCATAGCAATCATTGGCATTACATATTATAGTCATACAGAGTGTAAATTAATGAAATACAAATATCTATAATCTCAGCACCAATGGATCTAACCATACTACATGAAGTATTACGCATCAGAATCTAAAATCTAGGAAAAGGAAATCCATTTATCTAAGTCTATTACGATTCGGACCTAGCAAGTGCTTCCAAGGAGGCCTTGATAATTGCTACTTGTCCCTTCGGAATTTTTGTAGTTGAATCTTGCACATGACCTCCATCCCTCTTTGAAGACCTAGGTTTCCATGCTGTTAACATTGAATCGGTACTCTCCCACGTTATGGCTATCCCCTTTTCAATTGTCCAGCGAAGGTTGCAATCTGTATCCCAATCTTTATAGAACTTCATAACATCCCAATCGCGCGATATAGGGTGGATACGCACGGTGTTTGGCATATCCGGGTTAGAATTAGGATCTGAAACTGCTTCAGCAAATCAAAATGGGCGCTCGTCCCCATCACAAGGCCGCAATGCAACAAAATAGCCAGCAACAAGATCACGACCAACTCTAAAAGAAGGAGGTAGACGATCGCGTCTTTGGCCAATAAAATGCTCATCTTCACGGTACTCCTCACGAACCTCACCCTCCGCTGAGAACTCATCTTCAATGGCATGGGCAATTCGCGTCGTCGGCCAAAAGCCGTCTACCAATGATATCGGCGTATCCATTGGAATAATCAGAGCAGCTCTAACATCACGCCAATAATACGAAAGTGGCTCAAAACGCGATCGGGCTTCAACAGACTCCCGCGATGATTGCTCCCAGTGATCGATGAATCCTGAAAGTCCCTTCACCACCTCATGGAGATGCCGCATCATAGAAGGCTTCAATGCATCAGATTCCCCGCGAGGCCATAAAGATCTTCCTTCACAATCCTCCTTCCACAATTTGATGCCACTACCTTCTCCTCCTTTAGGAAGCCAATCCTCATCATGACAAAGGATTTTATACTTCATTACCGGACAACCACTTGAGTCCACATAAAACTTGAACTGATGAGCCTTTGTATGACCCTCCAAAGCTTCATCACCGTCCGCAATCATACCCCCAATGAACTTCTTAAAGTCAGGAACCTCTTGGATGAGATGCGGGATTGTGGGAACACTCTCATTTTACATAAACGACCTCATGAGCAAAGGAATGGTTGGAAAACTCTCCTTCCTCAGTGTCATACTTCAACGTCCAAATAATGCATCTATATCATCATGTGTATGACCAACTAGCATAAAATTAACATACACCTCGCGGAAGATGCGTTTTGCAACAAGGAGAGACCAAAAACAGAAAACAAATCTATTTTTGTTATCACCAACTGCATTGTCCATTTGCACATTCAATATTGGTGGCAAAGGCCTCCCTAGAATTAGGATATCTGGAATTGGCCCTAATGGATCCAAACACATCTCCGCACCCCGTAATACCGCCGCATACAATGGATGAGAACTAGATTTTGGAAAGAGTTGCTGGGACGATGACTTTGGAGGCGCCTCCAGGTCACGCAATAGTTTTGCGAACAACCCAACCGTGTAATTGGCATCATGGGAGTATAAATCAAGGCCGTAATGGGCGTAACGCTGGTCCACATGACCATGGGCAAGCATGCCTGTGATTGCAAGAGGCAACTTCATAAGCCCATCTAAGTGCTTTGTTTTATGTGAAAAAATCGGGGAGGCGGTCTTTGAGTGATCCATCTTATCATGCATGATGGTAAGAACCTCCTGGGGCGACGACTTTGATCGAAATCGGTTCAGGTAGTACAAGTCCAGATGTGAGAAAGCAGAATCAATGTGAACCTGCATCTTCTTTTGCCACAACAGTGATGCTTGTGTTCCAGGTTGAGTAAGCTTCTTCTGATCCTGGTATTTGTCACAAGTAGAACAACGGGCGAAGTTGTCTCCACCTCTCTTGGCATAGTACTCAAGAAAGCTCACTCGCCGAATCTTACTCAAGCTTGAGGTTGAGATTGGCGGCAATCCACAATCAACGAGATGATCATCAAGAAGCGGTATCTGATCCTTCCACTTAAAACTTGCAGGGAGGACCTTTGCCACAGCCTTCTCCCCAGATGGGAGAACACGAGACTTGTGAGGCATGTGGTCCGCATGTCTATCGAGAATGGCTCCAAGAACAGTAGTAGCCACAACCGTATGACCTCTAGGCTTACGCAAACCGGTATTTCCATAGTGTTGAGCGGCATGACCAGCGGCAGCGTCCTTCGCATTCCGATAGAAAGTACTCGAACTTACACCCATGATTTTCATCTAGGCATGGGCACAAACGTCCACACCCTCTAGGGTCACAACCTTCCTACCCGCAGCATCTCTATGAAACTGTCTGTGAACGTCGAGTTTGATATGATTTCTGAACTGCACGATGGTCTCACTGTACAAGCGCGTCCGAAGGACTCTTATTTTATCTCTAGGGTAGTGTTGAACATAGTTTTGACTGCAACAACTATTGCTCGCAATAGCGTTAATGGAATGAGGGGTCATGAGGAATTCAGCATTCCTGGAAATTGTTGGACGTGTATTCCTTGAGGAATTGTCGTACGAACGGGAGCTCCCACCTAGAGGTCTGTTACGCTCAACCAACCAGACATTGTAAATGTCTCTAAGGCAATGATGGAAGAGACTCACACCGTTTAAAAAGACTTGTTGAATAGGCTAGGACTTAAACGAGTACCTCCACTCATCAGGAGCTTCGTCTAAAACAAAAGTACTGGATATCTGTACTACAACATTCAAATCCCCAAGAGGACCAGAGGAACCTAGAAGTGCACTGGACCGGACATTGCGAACCAACCCCTTCGCAACGCGAACACCCGAACCATTGTGAAGCGAAACAGTCATCCCGACCCAGAGACGGCGAGGAATAACATCAAACTCAGGAAGGTCTGGGTTCACGGGAGCGTCAACATGAACATCGTCGCCCTCCGAAGACGACATCCTGCATTCCAATGAGATACATATTAAATAACCCTGACAAATAAAAATGGATAAACGCCTTGTAAAAATAGACTTTTTTTAAGAAGCATAGGAAGAGGGTAATTGATCTCGAATCGAGGTAAGGTCTGGTGCTTGAAAATAACTATGATTCAAGTGAGTTGACATGGCAGACCAGGTAAATTTAGCTCGACTCGAGGTAAACTCATGCGGTATAAGATGACAAGTATAAAATTTCATGCAATTAGCTATAATCCGAATATGAAATTATTTCACCCTTGACAAAGACAACTAAGCCCGACCCGACCTAAAATTATGACTATCAGATTCATTGTCATTTTAACTCAAGTCGAGGTAAATAGAAATAGGACATCAGGTATGTCAGTTTAGCTCGAGTCGAGCTAAACTTTCCTTCAAAAGAAGGTAAGACAATTTAGCTCGACTCGAGCTAAACTATCGATAATAATATTTATCAACAGTTTAGCTCGAGTCGAGCTAAATTGTCCCAGGAAAGAAGGTAAGACAGTTTAGCTCGACTCGAGCTAAACTGTCAATACAACATTGTAAGACAGTTTAGCTCGACTCGAGCTAAACTGTCAATACAATATTGTAAGACAATTTAGCTCGAGTCGAGCTAAACTGTCTTACCTTCTTTCCAAGGACAGTTTAGCTCGAGTCGAGCTAAACTGTCCTTGGAAAGATGGTAAAACAGTTTAGCTCGACTCGAGCTAAACTGTCCTTCCGTGATTTTCGGCATCTTTTTAGGGATTCACATGGTAAAACTCTTCAGCATATGAATCTGACTCTCTGTGTACTACAACCCAAATCTTCCCGTTAGTCGTCACGAAACTCGCAGTGATGCTTCAAAATCACAGTAGCAACTGGAACCACCGCAATAACCCTACACACTGTCACATCCTAATTGCTAGAAACTGTGCACAGAGAATGCAAGAAGTATACATTGTGTACCTTATGAAGAAGACAATTGGTGCATTGTTGCCTCGAGCAAGCGCCCTGCTCAACTGTGCGTAACCTGTAGATGTTACCCTCCTCAACCTCCGACAGTTCTTCTACCTCCAGGCCTCTCCACAACAACCTTGCACAGCAACCAAAGTGAGAAGGAAAGAAATGAAGAAAGTTTTCGAGGATCGGCGAGGTCACTCACGGACACACGACCATTTCAGAATTGGCGGGAGGAAACTTCAGAATTGGCGGGGGGGCTTTTCCACAGCCCCTAAAAAGGTGCAAATTCAAAATCTTAGCGGGAAACAGAATCAACTATTTCCTGGCTGACTAAAATAAGGGAGAGTACATACCTCGAATATACTCGCACATGCGAGTTATATACAAGGTTTTAGGGTAACGCTCAGGGTTTGGGTTAGGGTTAGGTTTGGGGTTTAGGTTTAGGGATTTTAGGGTTTGGGATTTAGGGTTTAGGGTTTGGTATTTAAGTTCAGGTTTTAGGGTTCAAGGTTTAGGGTCCTTGGGTTAGATGTTATCTTCTGATGTCATTTCATTTCAATATAATAATACTTTGAAGATTCAAGATATTGACAATTCAACTAAGGTATAGGGAAATGTCGAGAAGATATTGAGATGATTAGAAATAATTTGTATTACAATCCAAATAGGACTTATCTATTATGTTGAAATCAAAGACCTTAACAAACAAGTAGCATTAAAAAAAAAACATATTTTATGTGCACGTGTATTTTTAGCAAAAAATTATGTATTCAAACATGCTTTGGACATCATTTCTTTGGGGTTTTTAAAATGTGCATCATGTTACTATTTTGTCATCAATCTAGAATGTGCATTCTTTGGCAAGAATCCCAAGTGTCTCCATGGTCTGGATTTGCAATTGAAATTGGTTACTAATATTTTGAATTAAAATATCTTATATTTGAGTTCGCATTGCATTATCATGAGTTTAGGGTGTGGCAGTCTAAGCATGACATGAAAGATGGAAGAATTCTTGACCATACACAATTTATTTCATGTTTTGACGTGAAATTAAAGACTTTGTCATTTGTAACACATAGAGAGTGGAACAATATTAAAAGATTTCAACAAGGAACGGAGAGACCTCCTCATGACAAAAAAAAGGATAATCAAAATATAAAATATAACCAATACAAAGTGTATCACTTAGTGCATCAGGCATAATTTAATGTTTGTAATGTAAGTAATTTTGAATTTATTTATACATGCAAAAAAGGAATAATTAGTTTTTGAGCACGTTCTAGTGGTCGCAAATTATATTTGAAATTCTCAAAATTTTATAGAAGGATGATAAAAGTCATGAGGCATAATTATTAGTAATTTATTTTTTCAATGAACGTCTTCAATAAAAGTTATGCGAGCCAAAAGAGAAACTTCTCGATTGCCGGCACGTCGAGCAACCTAAAAAACGTTTTGCTATGACTCAGTATGGAATGTGATATTTTGAATACATAGAAGTAATATTAGAACGAATGATATTGTGGATAAACATGTTATTCTTCTAGTGAAAAATAAGATTACATCCCAATTCATACATTTTCACACATTGTCACATATTATTGATTTAGGGTACCAAGAATACTTAGACTTCATATCCACTAAAGACTAGGGGATCGTCATATTTTTTTGCTTTTTAATATTACTATTGGAAATTTAGGTCCACATATTTTGAAAACCCTTTTAAAATTCAAAAGATTACTATTTCGCTTGTGAAATACTTATCCATAAAGAGAAGTACGGAGTTCAAAATGATTGTTTGTAGAAGTGGATATACACATTGCACATACATCAGCTCGATTTTTAGCAAAGGTGTTCACCATCACTTTGTGCAATGAATCAAAAGGAGTGTGTGCACACACTTTAGCTCCAGTAGCGCTAACGTGTGCCTCATCACTGGGTGCAGTGAACTAAAAAGAAAATATGCACAGTTTAGCTCTACTAGCGCTAAATTGTGCACCATCACTAAATGGAGTAGATCAGAAAGCAAAAATGCACTATGTAGCTCCAGTATACAGAAGATGGCTTCTAGAGAAGTGGACACTAATTAGGAATCCATACAATAATTGTAAAATGAACAATAAGTGTAGTGTCAAAACTATACATCACCCAATGTCAACTACTACTCTAAATGTCAATCCTAGTAAATAGTGGAACATAAAGTTTTTTACTTGTGGACAATTAGTTTAGGAAACCTTAATCATGGTTTGATTACATCTTGAGCATCATAGTAAGGAAGGGTTGAGTGCACGTAGAAAAGCAAGAATTTGCAAGAAAGAGCTTGGGAATAATCGGACGTAGGTATGGAGCAAACGAAAAATATCAAAAATTGGACAAAGTAGAATGTAAAATATGGAGGGAAAATGAAACTGCAAGTAGAAGATTGGAAATATAAGAACATTCTTCTGGAAACAAAAATGAGGAAAGAAAGGAATATTGGAAAAGGAAAAAACTTAAACATACAATAAATATAGAAATACAAGTAAAATACTCATTAGATATCCATCACATATTATAACACCATACTCATTATATTGGGAAATTTCCAGGATTTTGAAAGTTATGAACGGTTTTCCCAATAAATTTTTTTGGTGCACATTCAGCTCGACTCAAGCTGAATATGTACCCATATTGTAGATATTGGACAAATTGCATTGTGCAAATTTATTAAATATTTGCATATTTAGGTCATTCTCAAGCTTCAAATATTATTTTGGGAGGCTCCCAATCTCCCAATATAATGAATATGGTGTTTTATGCATTCAATGTGCATTATATATTCAATAAATATTCATTAAATACTTATTGAATATTCAAATACACATTAATTTTACGTTAGAAATTTATGCACTATTCATTATCTATTCATTAACAGTGCATTAAATACTCTATAAATAATCATTAAATATACAAATATTAATTAAACTATCATAAAATATACTTTTAAAACTTCAAACATTCATTAAGTAAAATTTAAATATTCTTTAATTGTGCATAGAAGTTTTAGATATACAAATATACATGAAGTATCCTATAAAAAATCATTACAAAGTCATTAGTTATTGGCTAATTATATGATTACACATTAAATATTCATATGGATAATATTAAAAAATATTTAAAAAATGCAAGAGATGGGAATGAGAATAGTTGTGGATAAGACGATAAGAAATTGAGGTTGAAGATGAGATGAAGAATAAATGCATGGCGACCGGTAGGCATAACATATTGAGCTTATACAATTTATCAAGTATCAAAATTGTGTGCTAGGGAAGAGTTTTGATAGAGGGCTATTACAAAATGAACTGTAGTAGGTAAACAAATGAGGGATAATATTCATGACAATGGTGGCTAAAACTAGTTGCCAACTTGTTGACTAATAGTGTACTAGAAATAGAGAATCTCCACCGGGGCCGAGGGACCGGGATGCGAGAATAAACACGGTAAAGCCCACTCCGTGAGGCCTAGGCCGGTGTATCAGCCCACTGGAGTGGCGGCGCCGGTTCTTCTAAACAATAAATTTAGAGAAAGTACAGGGGAGACTAAAATTCCCCGGGAGCATGTGTTCAATCATGTAATTACACGAGGGAATTTAAAAAAATCAATAAAAACCCCAAAACAAATTAGCCTACTATGGCGTAAGTGTTGGGCGCTAGCGTTCCCTCACAGTGGCCAATTCGGGGACGGTGCGGGGGGAAAAGGATAAACCCCCCTCCCTTCATCTCAAACTTGGGCACCTTCCCGCTGGCGTGGAAAATTCCCCGTCAGGGGTGGAGATGCTCTAACTACTGGATTTGTACCGTTACAGTAAAAGCTAAATGAAGTGAAAAGTAAAGAAAAAATTCACACTTTAGCTCTATTAGAGCTAAAGTGTGCACCATCACTAAATGTAGGAAACTAAAAAGAAAATATGCACACTTTAGCTCCAATAGAGCTAAAGTGTGCACCGACATTTATTTTATAATTATACAATTGCAAGATGTGGTCTTAACATACTTAATGTCAGTTTGATTCTCAAAGTAAATAATATCAAACTCATAAAAAATCAAAACGTGAATTCAAAGTAATAGAATCTTAAAATCGTAGCTTTAAAACTCTCTTAAGTGTGCTTCACCTAATAATTGGTGTAGGAGGAACTTATATACATCGATGGTAATGAATTTACTCCTTCTCTAATGTAGAAATTGAAATCCAGTCAAGTGAAAGCCAACTGATCCACTGAAAGCATAAAAGAAAACTAAACACTATAATCCTGTTTGTAACAGTAAACACTATAATCGTTCACTTCCGTCCAATCCAAGTTTGTGTATTATTGAGAAAATGCCAATTTAGAAGTTTTAATTGAGATCATACGAATGAAATTGGAAATAATCACTTTTTGTTTGCTACCTGTTCGTTGCCCCAAAATATGCAAAATTGTAGTGTTAATGGCCAAGAAAAATTGTGTAGGAAATTTACGAGTACAGAAATACAACACGCGCGTAATATCTAGAACTTACATTAGAAAGATTAAAATGGCTTCTTGAAACTCCGGGTATCAATAATGAAGGTGAATGATTTGTGGTGCATCCATCTGTAATATCCGAGGGTCTCACCTGAATATCACGAAGGGTATCCCGAGGGTATCTCGGGAGCACCACACGGCCACAGGGTTTCGACCCTCACGGCTTTAGGTGCCCCCGAAAGTACCCCACGAAATCGTGGCGCTCGCTTTTTCTCTTCCCTTTTCGTTGTTGTCCAGGTTTTGTGTGTGTCCGTCTCCGCGTTGTTGTTTTGTGAGTGTTGTGCGTTTATGCGTTGGTTCGTCGTTGCGAGTTTGCGGTTTGTGTTGGTTTTAGTTATCTACAGGGTTTGTTAAGTTTGTGTATATTGTAGCGTTGCGTTTAGGCTTTCGTGCGTAGTTTACTGGAGGTTAGGATTTCCTGCAGATAGGGTTTGTAGGACGTGCGATTCTTTGTTGTGTGAGTTCATGTACACTGTAGCGCTAGAGTTTAGGGCTGTTTGTGTGAGATTGTGTGAGTTTCTGTGAGTTTGTGAGAGTTTGTGAGAGTTTGTGAGTTTGTGAGAGTTTGCGAGTTTGTGTGAGTTTCTAGGAGTTTCTGTGAGTGTGTGTGAGTTTCTAGGAGTTTCTGTGAGCACGTAGAGTCTGAAACGGCCGTGCTCGAAGGATTGACGTGAAGAAGGAACAAGACTTGCAGCTTTTTCAGTCGGATTTCTCAGTTTTAAAGGTAAGTGCACTCATTCAGTCTTGCATTTCTTTTGATATTTGTGTAGTTTTGCTTTAGATATGATGTATTGAAACACTATGATAGCATTGCTTTTGATGTATGTGTGAGAAGGTAGATGAGATTGTGTATTCAATGTGGTGGTTTGAATGTGATAGTTTGAATGTGGTGGTTTGTGGTGGTTTGTGGTTATTTGTCGTGGTTTGTGCTAGTTTAAATGTGCTGGTTTGTGCTAGTTTAGATGTGCACATTGAATTCAATGTCGTGGTTTCAATTGCTAAATTCAATGTGCTGAATTCAATGTGTTAATTTCAATGTGCTCATTTAAAAGTGCTGATTTCATTGTGAATGATTTCAATGTGTTGGTTTCCATGTGCTACTTTGTTTGATTTTGTGTGTGTGGGTTTGTTATTGTTGTTGCAGGACTTCTAGTTCCAGCAGAATTTGTCTGGGATTCAGGTTCATAATCAATGGCTGAAAGGTAAAATCCATGCTCTCACCCAAGAGCCCTAAACCCTACGCCTTCAATATCATATAACGAAAGATGGATCTGCACAAACTGCAATAAATAAGCTCTTCAATGAACACAGTTTAGCTCGAGTCGAGCTAAACTGGGACATCGATATTGCACTACTGTCCACACTTTAGCTCGACTCCGGCTAAAGTGGGCCTCCACTGAGCAATATGGCCCACACTTTAGCTCGAGTTGAGTTGAAGTGAGATCTCCAGTGTGCTCTTTTGGCTGCATTTACCTCGACTCGAGATAAAGTGCGTTCTCCAATGTGCTCTTTTGGCTACATTTTAACTCGACTCGAGGTAAAGTGTGGCCAATGAAGTACACTGGAGAGGGCACTTTAGCTCGACTTGAGCTAAAGTGTGGTCAATAGTGCACAATGGAGGCCCTCTAAAGCTTGAGTGGAACAAAAATGTTTGACTTAATACGTCTATGGTTGCACCAAAGCCGGCTCCAGGAACAGTAATCATAATAACTACTCTCAAACTCTTGGTCTAAAAAATGTCATGGCCTTCCAGTAAAGCCAACACTCTTTACCTCAAATCGAGCTAAAGTGTATGACAATAAACTTAAACAACAATTCAAACACAACAACATTTGGACTTTAAACATTCCAAAAGTACAGTAAACCAATGATATCAACGACCCAACTCATGTCTACTTCTCGTTATATTTTCACATGTGTGCAAGAGCTTCAGTCTCGCTTCAACCACTTGAGAACCTCAAAGAGTGAGGTTCGTGAGTGATTAAAGCGTGAACTGAAGCTCTTTCACAGTTCTGAGAGTTAAACGAGAAGTAGCGATGATTTGAATAAAAATGTGTAAGAAAGTCGTTTGAATGAATACTGTAAGTGTCAAAACTGTTCAGCTATGCATTCCATGCATGACCACTTTAGCTCGAGTCGAGCTAAAGATGAAGCTAAAACTTGAATACAACATTGATAGATTGGTGTAATTGCAGTCTCCTAACTCAACTCACGTCTACTTTTTGTTCACCTCTCATAAATCGTGCAAGAGCTTCTGTCCCGCTTCAACCACTTGAGAACCTCTAAGAGTGAGGTTTGTGAGTGATTTAAGGGAAACTGAAGCTCTACCACAATTCTGAGAGTTGAACGAGAAGTAGGCATGAGTTGATTGTAAGCGTCTAAGAGAACGGTCTAATTGACTAGATTTTGTTGCAGAGTATTATTAACATACTTGTATAAAGTTACACATTAGCTCGAGTCGAGCTAATGTGTGACCTCGCCGTTCTAATTGGATGATCATTTAAACAATCTAATATTTGTGCTCCGTTTCGTGTTTGTGCAGATCTGAGAGGGACAGGGTGGTGTCTCAGCTGCAGCACTTCTTCCAGCCAAAGCCTGTCGACATTGACGATGACGATGGAGACGACAACAACCACTTAGATTGTTGGGAGCTCAAGGATCCTTTGATGACACTGAAGTGGACGCTGCTGTGGGCTCCCTACACAAAGAATCTAGTGTTTGGTCAGACCTTCGCTGGTGATATCCGTGAACCCCAACACACTGACTTCAAGACCAAAATTATTGATGTAGTCCACGAAGATAACAATATAGTGAAGTTGTTGTGTGAGACAACCACTGAGTCTGTCGATCCTTATATGTTCACTATTGTAGTGAACAATACTTTGTCTCCCTTCTGTATCTTCGACTTAGTCAGTTCTCTTAGGGGGTCACAGTTTGATGACATAGTGGCTCAGGTCGACCACGAAATCTCCCAAAAGAAATGGGAGACTAGTAGTGGTCAGCCGCTCAAAGTGAAGGCTGTAGCGAACAAACTCCGCGTCATTCTTTCCAAAATGAGTACTTTTGCCGCTCTTGTGAAGGCAAAATTAATCGCGTCCAGGCGCCCAATAGATTTTTCGGTAGTTTCTGGTGCCGTAACCGGTAGCCAGAATATAAGTCAAGCATCGGTACCGGTAAGAACTCTAGGTGCAAGAGCAAGTCGAAGCACCCTGCGCAACACGCTGTCAGTGTCTCCCGTCAAGAAGCGCTCAGCTGCCAAGAAGCCGGAGACTTCTTCCAGGAAGAAGACGAAACTCGTTTCAGAGGAAGAGTTGGCCAATTCGATGGCCTCTGCACTGTTGGAACTCCCTTTGGCGCTCGGGTTTGGAGAAGTAACAGACTACACCAACGTCCAACAGATATATCAGAAATTCTGGACGGAGTGTCAGAGCTGTTTCTTCCAAGGAGACAAAGAGATGAAGATCGAGCTTGATGTGATGAGGCTGCATAATGCACCGCCCGTGTGGACGATCCGTGCATTTGAACCTCGCGGTATGGAGGAGTTGAAGCATTACTACCTTGAAATGCCGGACAAGACGTAGAAGCAGACTCTCTGCGTCATGCCCAAACTCGATCATATGCCAACGAAGGTTGAGGAGCTCAGCGACTGCGACTTCTTTATCATCAACGGCCAGCACAGCGTTGCTGCATCAAAGTCGATGATAAAGGGCAACGTACCGGAGGTTATGAGAAGGCACTTCTGAACATGGCAGTGTTACATTGTCTGGACGGAGGACCCTGAGAAGATGAGAAAGATTTCCGCGTGTTATAATCGAGTAAATCACTTGGTCCAATTCAAGCCGACGTGGGCAACAAATATCCTTGGCTCTCGCGCGTTGTGGATCCAAGCTGGAAGACCGATGCCGAGGCCTCCGCCGCAGGCATTCACAGGTCCCATAGATCAGGTCGGAGAACGACAGTGGAGATTGCCAATGACAAGAAGTTTGAGGTAATTAATCTTAACCAAGGTCATGCACTTTAGCTCGACTCGAGCTAACTTCTGTGCTTATCCTTCTTAGTATAGTTTTGTATACAGATTCAAGCACTTAGAGTGTACACTCTCCGGTTGCAAGTTAGCTCGACTCGAGTTAACCTGCATTTTTGGGTCCTGCTGGTTTGGTTTTTTTTCCTCTGTGGTTGTACGCTAAATCAACACTGCCAATGTTCTGCACAGCCATTTCTAAACGCGGTTTGTGAGCGCTTCGCAATGATCGACGTCGCCAAAAGCCAGGCAGCGCTCAAGAAAGCCGGAAAGGCAAAGGAGCTCTGGATTACGAACAAGGTGAAGATTATCATCTCGTCCGATGAGACCTTCAAGCTCTGGTCGGATGTCATCTCTTCGGCGGCGCAAGGCAACCTCATCAACGTGGATTCAACAACGTCGCCCTTGTCAAAGTTTAAGGACGCCAAGTCCTGGGTGCCTGAGAAAGATGGGGTATTGACGCGCGAGTTCTTTAAGTTTTTCGGCAATATGACCGAGGCTGATCACGCAACGCTGTGTAAGCATATTCTCAATCGATCAGGGCCATCGCAAAAACTACCTTATCCTAAGGTGGTTGTAAAGCAGCCGCAATCAGTGCTGGAGGATTGCTACAGCGCCCGGGACTGGGTCGATCGAAGGAAGAGGAAGGAGGTCGCTCGGATGGAGCTTCAGTTGATCACGCCGGAGCTTGCCTTCTTCAACAGCACTAGGGCGTACAGTCGTTCCAACTGGCGAAAGTTCAAGAAGGACTACAACGTCAACAAGGCCTCAAAGCGTGCCCTCTTGGATTGGGGTCCACCGGATTCGTACTACGCCAACTCAAGGCAGACGCAGTTTCGCAACTGCAAATGTGAAGATCTCTCTTCGTATGCGAAGGAGTTCTTCAGAGTCTTCCTCGATGTGCGGGCGCGGTTCGTTGCACCTGTGGGGGCCTTGCAGTTTCGTCCATACAAGGCGGCAACCAACTCGCTCGGAGGATGGCCCTCGGATTCGTGGCGTAACTTGGGCTGCAACGTGAAGCTCGGCATCATCGACTTCCGTAATATCCCTGGGTTCGCAGGGAAGGCGACGTCGTCATTGGAGAAGCCCTTCTTCGACGAGTTCATGACAATGTTCGCATCGAAAGGGCAACCTTCTCTCACCGGTCTTCCAGCGTGGCTCTTCATTTGCGGGGACGAGTAGTCACACCTTCAAGTGACATCGTTTGCTAAAGGCCCGTCGTTGTGCCATGCGTACGACGTCCTGCAATCGAAGTATCTTCCCTACGACAACGAGCGCTTGGGGGGATTCGCACCGAAGACCAACAACGCTCTCGACCCGGTTCGCCTCCTCTTTCTCTTCAAGAAAGAGCTTACGCAGATTCCGGCCATGAAGAAGATCTACGCAGCTCCGGAGCATGTGTTGCACACCTAGCTACGCAAGTACAACGAGCTGGCGTACTCCATGAACATGAAGGAGCTGAGAATGGAGTTCTTCATCAAGGGTTTGGAGCTGTTCTGCACGAAAGGGGATTCTACTGTCCAGCTGTTTTGCGGGACAAAATTACTGACTGCGAGTGTGGTGAGTATCCCTGCAGTTTAGCTTGACTCGAGCTAAACTATTGATCCCCTCTCTCACTGTGAATGTATTGTTTCAGAGAGGTCGTCTCTCATGCTTTTGTAGCGTGGCACTTTAGCTCAAGTTGAGCTAAAGTGCCGGCTTATATTTATATGGTTTTCTAGCAGTCGTCAATCGCGTCATATTCGTCCAAGTTTTAATGGCTGCGTTTTCCTATTAGTGTTCTTTTGTACTCACTTTAGCTCGAATCGATCTAAAGTGTAACTTGTTTAATCCATTGGTGTGCAGATATTGGATCTGGAGGCATTCTGCATATCCCACGACACCGATGAGCAGGACCTTGACGACGCCTAGGATGTAGCGTTGACGTTGGATCGGGCCAATTTCGTTATTGGTTCATATCACGTCAGCGCGGAGATCTTCCCCGAGCTTGGAGAGGCTGTTGCCAAGGGGAAGGGAAAAGCGATTATCGATCTCGTCGATGAGGAGGAGGAGGAGGATGTGGTCCCGAGCCCCATTGGTGTGTGCTCGAGCACCAGTACGGTCACACTTGATGCCGATTTCCATGACGACTTCGATACCAACACTCCGGCGGAGCTTCATAGTGGCTCTCAGTTTGAAGCGGGAGAGACAATGGGTACCTCGCGGCAGCGGCTCGATTTCCTGGAGTTGGAATCGCTTTATATCTCCGAGAGGCCTCATTCAGCTCCGACCTTGGGTGGGTCATCCGCTTGCCCGGCAGCCAAGAAGAAGAAAGTCGCCAGCGCGACCGGCCGCTCTCCGTTGGCAACGGCGAGCAGTGCTTAGGATGACATTAGGTTTATCGCCCTCGAGAAGAAGCTCGAAGAGGAGGCCACCCGGATGAGGTTGATGGAGCAGCGGCTGGCGGAGCGTGACGAGGAGCTCAGGGATATGCAGCGCAGGCGTGACGAGGAGATGAAGAGGGACTAGGACCAGAGGCATAACAACATGATGCTCATGATGCAGAGATTCATGATGGCTACTATGCCTCCTGTCGCCACGACACAACCCGTAGTGAATTCTACGATCCCTCAGCCTCCAATCTCAGCTGACGATGGGACTGGAAGTCTGCCTCGCGGTTCACTTATGCCGTCTCCGGCGGGTTCCTCCCCCGTCTCCATGGGGGTTCAATCGCTGCCTGATCCCCCATTCCCGCCGACCCGCCCCTCTTTCTCCTCGAAGTCGCCCGCTCGGGACGATTCTGTCGTTGATGTCCCCAGCTCATCGTCAGGTTAGTGTAACGTAGTTGCGAATGTATAGAGGCAGAACATTTTGTAAATGTCCAATTTTGTACTCCAATATTTTTGTTAATATTACAGTGCTCAATGATCACTTTAGCTCGACTTAAGCTAAACTGCTTGACATCTGACGACTCTGACATTGTATCAGTGTCCAATGTGCGCATGAGCTGATGGGTTGAAGTTGTTGAATTTTTTCATATCTTAGTTTTGGTGATGACGCGATTGCTCAACCAGTCGTAGATGAGGTCGTCCAAACTGCAGTCTCAGTCGTAGAGGATGTCGTCCAATCTTCGGCCGTGCTCGTAGACGAGATCAATCGTGATTCTCTTGTCCCGGAGCCCGCTCTTCTTGTCCCGGAACCGTGCCCCCAAATGGTTCTGGAGCACTCGGGGCCCGTTGACACCGTGTAAGTTTCATTGGAATTGATGGGGGTCCGAAACGAATTGCTCCAAGACGATGAAGTTCTCGAGGTGCTCTTCTAACACTATCCACACTCTGCGCTTCCCCATGTTGCTTCCCCCCGTTTGCTCTCTTCGTTCTATATTATGTTGACTTGTCGTTGTTAATGAATCTTTAGTAATATTGTTCGTTCTCCTGGCGTTTCCGAACTAGGTCTGCAAGGCATCAATAAGTGGTGCCGGTAATTTAGAAGAAATACCTAGAGTCTGTTCAGATTCCGAGGGCAGGTGGTTGAATGTTGTGCTGGACCTAAATGGGATTCTATGCACTTGTAAGCCATCGTGGCAGGCCAAGAGATCCAGGGACTCTATCCCGTCCATTCACTCGGCTTTGGTGCCGGCCGAAGTAGGCCCTAAGCTTGTTCGGGTGCACCCTGGTTGTGCTGAATTCCTTACGAAGTTGTCTAAGATTGCCACCATCACGATCTGGAGTTCAATGATGGAATCTACAACACGTGAGATATGTCAATATCTTTTTCAGCATAGTTCTGCGTATCCTCTCAGGATCTTTGGTCATGAGAGTTGCGATAGGGTTCCCGAGCGTAGAGTCGGTAACAGAACAATCTACATGAAGGAATTTGGCACTCAGAAGGACATCTTCTTGAAGACGTTATCGAACCATCTCTTTAATAGGTTGGGCCGTGAGTATACTCCGGCAAATACGCTTGTCATTGACGATGGCCCGATTAAACATGTCCTCAATTTGCCGGAGAACGTCCTTCTTCTTCCGTCATGGTCGCACAACCATGATGGCGCGAGACATGATTGTTAGCAATTAATAGAGATGTTTTGGCCTCGATTAACTTCAAGATTGAAATTCAAATTAAGGCTGACAACAATTGTTAAATTAGTTAGAGATCACCGCGCTATCCCGTTAGCAAGTGCTTGGAATAGTAAAATAGCTCCAAGTAGGGGTAGTATGGGTTCAACCATGTCTTGCCATATCATAGTAGCCATAATCTTGTAAACATAATCATTGTGACAAAACCAGGACGACTTGCTGAGGATGACAAGCAAGGGTGCCCATAAGAGAAGAACAATACACTACTCAAATCCTATGCCCAAGAGGTCCTCAGCGCAGCGGCAACAACAGAAGGCCTTGGTTACTTAGGAGAGTTGTAAAGAGCTATCATTAGAGGGGGCCCGTGCGATTCAGGGATTTGTCAAGTATACTGCAAGTAGAAGAGGCGCCTCACTCTACTGACGGAGTAAGTGTTTCTTATTCACTTGATGAGTTGATTTTCATTAATGCAATCCAGTAGTGGGCATACTTTTATTTGTAATGTGTAGTCGACCAACTATTTTATGCAGCTGCATAGAGAAAGGAGGGACAAGGAGTCTATTCAAGTTATCATGACGAGTGATTTTACGGGACCTAATGCGTCCGTAAGCTCAATGCATGGTAAGGGTGCAAACGTTGTAGTTGACGAGCATGACTGTCAAAGCATGGACTCAAGTATGGACCATAGGAGCCGGGTAATTGCATCAGGATCCACAAGGAATAGGACTAGGTCCTCGTCTAGGGCAACCAGCAGTCGACCTAGGACCGATTGAGGAAGCCCGGGGGAGAGTGCGGAGCGGGCCCATATAACACAGGTACGATATCTTTACCTTAAACTTCAATATGATTGTAGTGGAGATATCATACATATCTCAATGTATCTCCAACTATATAGTGCATTATGTTTACTAGACAAATAGGTATTCAAAACCAGATAATTAAAATCGTGTAATAACACCTAATATTTTATAATCGTGTGATAACTCCTTTTTGATTTGTAACTCGTACACGAGCCTTGGCTAATGTATTGGATCACTTTACATTACTAAGCCAACCATAGAGTTTGAAAATACCAGTTAGTATATGCTTGCATGTGGCCGCCGAAGATCACTTGAGGTGAAAAAGTATTTTCAAGCTTTTTGTTCAACCATTGCATCTTTGTGAAGAGTGATCCTCAGACTCTAGGTTAGATACTTGAGATGAGTTCCATTAGTTGATTTGTTTAGTATGTCATTGCTCGCACTTGCAGGTGGCAGGTGGTAAGAACGGAGAAGGGAGTGGACAAACACACGACTTCGAAGAGCTCTCCACTGAAGCTAGACAGGTAAATTTGCGACATACTTACCAGATTCGGGCCACTTCGAAAACGCGAATGTGTAGTCTATGTCTCCTCTTGTAGTACTATACAAATTTTTGTAAGTCTAAACTCTAGTCCTTAGCATGTAACCCAACACGCATGTCGTAATCACAACGTGGCCAAACCCTAATTCGGTGACCCGTAGTACTTCATATTAGGTGAACCCTAAAAGCATTTGTGTGCATCAAGTCTGTGCTTTGGAGAGTTGTGTCGAAGCTGGGATCGCGAGCTCTGGAGTTGACGAAGTCGAGGCCGACAACCACCTACCTGAAGGTCCCGACCGATTGATGGAGGTTAGATATCTGATTTTGTTTTAAGTCTATTTCTCTGTGAAGGTCAAGGCACACCAATGGATATCGCTCATGCATGAAGTATTGTCTGGGTGTGAATATTTGTAGCCGAGGATGATAGCTGATTCAGCGAGAGCCGCGGTACCTCGGATCCGAGGGACTATTCCAGACCTACGTTCAGGTTATGGTTTTTTCTGTATATGTGCATTAGTGCTCGCTGAAGTATGCCATTTGCGAATTTTATATTTGAATTTAAACCCTAAGCGATGGTCAAGGCATGCTTGTGTTCGTCCTTAAAGCATGAAATGTAATCCTGGTTAGAGTTTAATTGCCGAGGATGATAGCAGATTTTCGGAGAGTTGGGGTTCCTCGGATCCAAGGGACATGTCCAGTGCTGAATTATTGTTTGGATTTTATCTGTCCACTTGCATTTGTGCTTGATGACTTATGCAAGACGTGGTTTTTTTTTTGGTATTCTTCTGTGAGATGGTCAAGGCATGCATGTAAACATCGCTCACGCCTGAATTGGAATCCATGTTAAAGTTTTGTAACTGAAGATGATAGCCAATTTTGGGAGAGTCGTGGTACCTCGGATCCGAGGGCCGTGTCCAGTCTTGAGTTTTTGGTTTTCTTTTTTTCTATGTCCGCCGGAAGCGATGAGGTCAACGTATGCAAGTCGTGGTTTTTTTTTTATCATCGTGTGAGATGGTCAAGGCTTGCATGTGTACGTCGCTCTTGATTAAAATTGAATCCAATTTAGAGTTCTGTAGCCGATGATGATAGTAGATTCTGGGAGAGCAAGGGTACCTCGGATCCGAGATACGTGTCCAATCATGAATTTTTGGTTTTGTTTTCTTCTTTGTCCGCCGGAATCGATGAGGTCAACGTATGCAAGTCGTGGTTCTTTTATTTTATAATCTCCTGTGAGATGGTCAAGGCTTGCATGTGTACATCGCTCTTGATGATAATGGAATCTAGTTTAGAGTTCTGTAGCCGAGGATGATAGTAGACTTTGGGAGATCAAGGGTACCTCGGATCCGAGGGACGTGTCCAGTCTTCATTTTTTGGTTTTCTTTTCTTAGGTCTTCGTGGAGTCGATGAGGTCATCGTTTGCAAGTCGTGGTTTGTTATTTGTGTTTATTCTCCTGTACGATGGACAAGGCTTGTTGTTGTTCGCCGTTCATGCGCGAGAGGTCATCCACGTTAGAGTTCAATAGCCGAGGGTGATATCAGATTTTAGGAGAGCCAGGGTACGTCGAATCCGAGGGACGATTTCAGTCTTCCAATTTATTTTTTTAAAATATTGTCTTCGTGGAATCGATGAGGTAAAGGTATGCAAGTTGTGGTTATTTTTTTTTGTATTCTCCTCTGCGATAGTCAAAGCTTGCTTGTGTTCGTCGATCATGCATGAAATGTATTCCCGGTTTTGAATACTGTAGCCTAGGATGATATCAGATTTTGGGGAGAGCTGGGGTACCTCGGATCCGAGGGACGTGTCCAGTCTTAAAATTTTGTTTAATTTTTTCTCTCTATGTGGAATCGATGAGGTCAACGTATGCGAGTCGTGGTTTTTTTTTATATTCTCTTGTGAGATGGTCAAGGCATGCATGTGTAAGTCACTAATGCATGAAATGGAATCTAAACTGTTAGAGTTTTGTAGCCGAGGATGATAGAAGATTTATGGAGCCCCCGGGTACCTCGGATCCGAGGGACTGATCTAGGCTTAAATTCCGGTTTCTTTGATTTCTGTGCACGTGCATTTGTGCTCGCATAAGTATGTCATTCCTGGAATTTTTATTTGAGTTTTAATTCTGTGCGATGGTCAAGGTTTGCTTGTGTTTGTTGTTAATGCATGCAATGTAATCGAGATTAGAGTTTTGTAGCCGAGGATGATAGCAGATTTTGAGAGATCAAGGGTACCTCGGATCCGAGGGACATGTCCAGACTTCCATTTTAGGTTTTCAATTATTCTGTCTTCGTGGAGTCGATGAGTTCAACGTATGGTTTTTTTTTTTTATTCTCCTGTGAGATGGTCAAGGCATGCATGCGTATGTCGCTTATGAATGAAATGGAATCTAGGCTAGAGTTTTGTAGCCGAAGATGATAGTAGATATTGAGAGGGCAAGGGTACCTTGGATCCGAGGGACGTTTCTAGTCTTCCATTTTTGGTTTTCTTTTTTTCTGTCTTTGTGGAATCAATGAGGTCAACATATGCAAGTCAAGGTTTATTTTTTTTAGTATTCTCCTATGAGATGATCAAAGCATGCATGCGTACGTCGCTCATGAATGAAATGGAATCCAGGCTAGAGTTTGTTAACCGAGGATGATAGCAGATTTTGAGAGAGCAAGGGTACCTCGGATATGAGGGACGTGTCCAGACTTCCATTTTTGGTTTTCAATTATTTTGTCTTCGTGGAGTCGATGAGTTCAACGTATGGTTTTTTTTTATTCTCCTGTGAGATGGTCAAGGCATGCATGCGTACGTCGCTCATGAATGAAATGGAATCCATGCTAGAGTTTTCTTAACCAAGGATGATAGCAGATTTTGAGAGAGCAAGGGTACTTCGGATCCGAGGGACGTGTCCAGACTTCCATTTTTGGTTTTCAATTTTTCTGTCCTCGTGGAGTCGATGAGTTCAACGTATGCAAGTCGTGGTTTTTTTTTTTATTGTCCTGTGACATGGTCAAGGCATGCATGCGTCATTGCTCATGAATAAAATGGAAACCAGGCTAGAGTTTGGTAGCCGAGGATGATAGCAGATTTTGAGAGAGCAAGGGTACCTCGGATCCAAGGGACGTGTGCAGTCTTGAACTTTTGTTTGGTTTTTTCTGTCTTCGTGGAGTCGATGAGGTCAACGTATGCAAGTTGTGTTTTTTTGGTGCATTGTTATCCAGTGCAATGGACAAGGCTTGCTTGTGTCCATTGATCATGCATGGAACTCAATCCAGGTTAGAGTTTTATAGCCGATGAATGAATGCTGAATTAGGGTTCGGCGGGGTTCCTCGGATCCGAGGGACGTGTTCAGTTTAAAATTTTTGTTTATTTTTTTCGCTATCCACTTGGATTCCTGCTTGACAACTTATGCAATACGTGGGTTTTTTTTGTATATTTTCCCGTGAGAAGCCCAAGGCATGCATTTGTATCTCGCTCAAGCCTGATATGTAATCCTGGTTGGAGTTTTGTAGCCAAGGAATGTATGCAGCATGAACTTGTAAGAACTTGTTCTTGTGTCCAGCTCTTATGTCATGCTCTTCTTTGATCCTGATATAGCTTTACAATTGATGTGATTAGATGCGAGAACCGCATGGAGACAAGGTCATGCCTCCTATGGACTTGGAGATGACCAGTGTCGACACGACTACGGCTTTAGAGGCTCTGGACTCTCCGCAGGCAGATTCGAATTTAGTCCTTCAAGTAGTACCAGCGATGGGGATTGATCCCGGTTTGGACACGACAGAGCTTTCATTGAGGAAGTCCATTCGTGGGACTTCCTACGATGTGCTCCAGATGTCTCATTATCCATCAATCGGGAGTTGTACATCCCACTCTGCCAAATGTTGCCAATGACGGAGGTGCGTATTCCAGTCAAGCCGGATATTGAAAAGCTGAAGAGCAAGTTTGTCAAAGGCTTCCACCCTGGGTTTGCATGTTTTTATGTAGAATTGAAGAACTTTTCCATGGTAGAACGCAAAGTTCTTCCTCAGAAGCGTGCGGGGTGGTCAGATCTTTGGAGGGCGGAGGACCGGAAGTTCGAAGCCTTGATTGCGAGTAGGCCAGAGTTATAATGCCTTTCTGATCGCTATTTTTTCGTGTGGGATGGCAACCACTGCCACCTTGCATGGATGGATGTCATATCCATCATGCATCGAAACGACTTTGCATTTCATATTCCAGTTCGGGCACTTCTATTAGAGCCCACGTTGGGAAACCGCCATATACTACTAAACGCCATGACAGACTGGAACAAGTGGGTTCATTTATTGATTTCTTTTATTTGTTTGTTTCCATTCCATTTGTTTGTTGTTTCATGGTAATTTTGTATTGTCTATGACATTAATGTACGTTGTCTTGCAGGCAGAAAGACTCTGACCATGTGACACAACAATTGTCACATGATGTGAAAAGAGTGCAACATTTTGGGTTGTTGGACTTTGATTAGCTCAAGGGTCTGATTAGTGACGAGGATCACGATGCTAGTGTGGCGGAGTGGGCAAGAAAAGGGACCAAAAAGTGGTACCATATGACCTTCGATTCATTCTTGAAGTTACTCTATGAGGTATGATAGGATAAAATGTTTCCAAGATTGAGTATTATATGATATTATGTGTCGCCTTGAACATGTGTATGATATGTCATTGTATGTTTATTTGGCAATAATACTAAAATTCTTCAATGATTTTTCCGTGTAGCGGGAGCTTATGGCAGCTCAAGAAGATTGTATTCGAACTTACCGTGATACACTTGTGACCGGTGTTGGGGCTGATTGTGTTGGGAGCTCGGCAGAGTTGGTCACTCTTTGCTCCGAAGTGGTACAAAAAAAGAAGACACAATGTGGCACCGTACTCACCCGACTTCTTGCCATTGCTGACCCTTGTAATGGTGAAGATTTTTTTAAAGAGGTAATCGTTTGTGCAATTCAGGATACTCGTTCTTTCATCATTATTTGATTCATTTTATAGTATATATTGACCACTTATTTGTTATTCTTTGATTTAGGTTCTTCATCATTACAATGTTTATCAGAACAAGCCAGAAATTACATCTGAGAAGTTGCAACTTCTTTGCACTTCCAAGGTTTCAGTGAGGTTCAAAGGTAGATGGATGCGTTGGTGGAATTTGTCCAAAGAGGGCATGGATGAATACAATTTCCCAAACGCTCCATGTTCGGAGATCAGTCTTAAACCCTGGCTTGACGTGGCTACATTTTGGGCAGGAGTAAGTCCATTTTTCTAAAACCATTTTATTGTTTATTTTTCCATCAGTTGTAAGTTTTATTTTGTAACATTTTGTTTTCATTGTATAGCTTGAGGAGGAGGCAGAAAAGTATTTGCCAAGGTCGTGAAGGAGGACAATATCACCATTAGAATGGAAGGTCTCCCGAACCCGGTACTGGACATTGGCTCGTGGATTGAGGCCAACTCTCTCACATTCTGGAAGAAGGCGTTCAAGAACTATTTCAGTGCGTCGAAGCCGTTCGTGAAGTCTGATGAGTTTCTCAAGCAGTCCGATACACCTCATAGTGTTAAGAGAGTGGTGCTCCGATATTTTTGGCGAGAGCTCGTTGCTAACGGAGCATTGCAGCCTCGGGAGTTGTTAATCCAGTTGGGGAAGTTGTGTGATACCACTGTCAACGCTGAGTGTATCTTCACAGAGTCTCAGTTGCAATGTTTCACTCGGCATCACTTGGCTCAGTATCCTAGGTACTTAGAGCTTTGGCATTTAGCTCCAACTCCAGGTGACAAAGTGGAGCTCCGGGAGTCATGTGATGCCTTGGCAACACATTCTGGAGCGGGTCCAGCTTTGCAAGCATCAGCTCCATTCCAGATTGAGCCTGAGCTTGAGCTCTCTGAAAAGGCCAAGGAGAGAGCAATACAGAAGGTAGCCAGGATCGTAGCCAGAGTAGCAGAGCGAGAAGCGGCTCGGTTGGAGAAGGAGACTGCAAGGAAGGAGAGGAAAGAGACTCAAGTAAGGAACAAGGAATTGGCAGCTCTAGTGGCAAAGGAGGGGCCCGAGAAATTGTTGTTTGCCGTGGGTCTTGGATTGTTCTCACAGCCGGCACCCGTATTGACAACATTTGGCGCTTTTCCATCCGCCAGCAGCCGTCCAGGAGCATTCGTTGCCAAACCAGCGCAGACCATCTATTCGATTCATGTAGTGGAGCACACAGAGTCCACTGTAGTTGTTGAGGTAATCAATACCAGCACCTATTCTATCTTTAGTGAGTATAATTCAGTTACAGCTAAGGATGACGTTCCGCCAGTTTGTTGGGATATAGCACAGTGGTTGATGATCCATGGCGGATCCAAGTCGCGGTACATGAAGGGGGAATTGACTGAGGATGGTTTGGCGGATATGTTCATATTTGACGTCCCGGAGGACTTGCCAGTTCCAGGCATTCAGGGTGGTACTGTGATTCCACCATGGAACACACTACCTACAGTGCCGACCCCCAAGGGTCGGAGAGAATCATTGTGGATTCGGTTTAACTTCGAGTTGGCAGAGTCGTTTCTTCGTGATGGAGGAGCTATCATCGTATTCTATCCAGATTCCAGATTCATTTCAAATGAACTGGTTTTTTGGGCTCAGTGGTCGGGATTTGACGAAGAGGTGAAGTGGTTTGCCATCAATGAACTTCCCCTCTTCTCTGATGGTCGCTCCAGCCTCGTACATAAGACTTTCATGGTCAAGTGCTTCGTTCGGAAGAGGGATCCTCCAATTCCATTTGTCTTCAATGATAGAGTGGAGCTTTTGGCGGATGGGATTGAGCTCTCTTCAGACGGTCATCTGACCAACTACAACACGTAGGAGTCACTGACGGTGAGGGCCTCCACCGGGATGCCATGGCGAAGAGCCAGAGAGAAGTCGCAGAATCTACTGGAGGCTCTAATTGATCTTTGCACCAAGGAGGATGAGATCATTATGGACCTCACCGCTTCCACAGGTATATTCATTTCATTTCTACATTTTGTTTTTTGATTATCCAATTATGATTCTAATTTATTACTATTTGTAATCCACACCTTTTTCAGGTGCATCTATCAAGGCTTGCAAAGCCTTTAAGCGTCATATTCTTGCCTTAGAGGCAGACAATGACTTGGTAGACGAGGTGCTTCGACCCATGATTCCACAGACGGTGGAGGTCGATTCTACAATTGTTGAGCCCATGGAGCAGACTTCTCTCAAATGCCCTTTGGAGCTTGGTGATGACGAACCAGAGATTAAGACTGCGCCTAAGAGAACTTGTAAGTAAGTCCTCTTCATTCATTTGTTGTTTTTAATATCTTATTCTATCATTCTTTTTTTCTAATGTGAATTTGTTGCAGACGGTTCTCGACGTCGTTGATGGCTTCTCTGTCAACACCTCCCGTTGGAGTGTTGGCTCGCTTGGCAGGGAAGGTTGTCAGTCCGGAGCAGCCGCATATTTTGCCTAAGCATGCTAAAGCTGCTGCCATTGCATCCGTAGTGCACTCGTCGCCTCAACGACGTCCACCGACTGCTCGATCCGGCTCCGGAGCGAGCGTTTTTGTGGATGACGAGGCTGAGGAGGCTAGTACTCATTGTAATAGTGGTTCTGATAAGAGTACGCCGTTTATCCATTAGGGCAGTGACGATGAGTTTAGTAGTGAAGAGTAGTGATTCATCTATTTTGTATGTCGTATTGACCTCATATGAGGCTTTGGATTTATGGATATATATCACCCTTGCATGTCTTATTTGATTATTTGGTTCATCGACATAAATGTTAGTACTCTAGTTAGATAATCTAATAGCTATTGTATTATGATTCACGGATTGATACTTAAACAATTTTTATAATGTGTCTTTGAATTTAGAACTATACAATTATCAAATCATGAATAGTATACAATGTTTTAGTGATTTTTAGATGGTCCATCACTATCATTCTCTCCATTAACCACCCTAAACCTTTGTATATAAATTACCTTTAACCTAAACACTCATTAGAATAGTACTACATATTTGACTTAATTAGGATAGCTTAACACATTCAAGAGAATTCCTCTACTGCAAGTCGCAGAGGTATTCAAGCAAAGCTTATCCTTAGTCTTCAAATATTTTCAGTAAAACAATTTTGATAGTTGAATAGATGTAGTTCATCTCCATATTTTTAATTCTATTGTATAAGAAAATAAGGGGATTATAGATGTACTTCTCCTCCATTAATCATATATGAAATCGTTATTATTAGGAACCGAAGTTTGCATTGTAATATATGTTTCATTATATCTTATCCATTTACTTCTGGATGTAAATTTTCCCAAAAATTCTAAAAATAGTACCACGGCTATAGGAGCCTCTATTGAATATACGATAAATTAAAGCGATTGCATGTTGTGGAATTTCTCTTATGTTAATGTTTTTATTTTTATTTTTTGAAGCACAATCCACCTACACTCACGGCAATAGGTGTTCTTTTTAATTTCACAACAAAAACAATGGTAAAAATTGTCATGAATTCAGTGCTCGCCGCTCGCCGCTCACCGCTCACCGCTCACAAGATAGCATTCCTGCATGGTTATGAGAGGTGGGCATGGGTTGTGGGCGGTAGATGTAGATTGGTTAAAGGGAATGGTATGCACGAGGCAACAAATTCCTTGATTTGCGGCATCGATGGGTTGTCCACATGGTGGCGGTAGGGACAACACCAAGTCGACCCTAAACTTGGCTCAATACACGTCAATCTAAGCCTTCTTACTGTGACCAGGCCCCAAAGACGGGTGTGGTTGTTTTAAGGCTCTATCACCACCAACATTGAGCTCACAACCATAAATCAAAGGTCTACAAAACATTATTCATGTGGTTTAAGGACTTCCTTGTTTTTAATTCAGATTTTCAACTATGTAGTAATTGAATTGTAGGTTGATTTTCATATTTCTTTTCACTCAAACAAAGAAGAAAAGATGGAGTTTGAGATGTAGAAGAAAATTTAAAAATAAGATAGATAGTCATTTTAACATTTGCACATACATTATGAAGGGAAAGGATAGAAAGGGGATGAATAAAGACTTGAAGCAACAATTCAACTTAGATATGAAAAAGGAAAATAATGAAGATTGAATGGAAGGTTTTTTTGGAGAATCAAGTCAAAAGTACATAGGATATTGATGAGGCTATTTGTCGATTTCCAAGTCAATGGAAGTCCTATACTTTCAAATATTAAGATTTGCTATTGGTCCTATCCTTGTTGCTATGGAGCATAAATACATAAGACCGTATGTTTGGCTTATTTTGGCACCTCATTGCCAAAAAAAAATCCTTTTGTATGCATTTGGACATGATAGGTATCACCCATGTATTACATAGATAACATCTAGACATTACACGGATATCACCTATATGGGATGTTAAATATAGCTAAAGGTGACCTACACTTTCTAGAAATGACAAGAATGGAAAGAAATAATTCTTCATATCAGTTCTAGAATGTCCAATCTAATCCACACTTCTTTCACTTTTGAGTGGATTTTTGAAAGAAATCTACAATGCTAATTATTTCAAAAACTAACTTAATTAACTCCTAAAGGACCATTTCTCCTTGGGGGACAATCTCAACTTTGGGCAGGTTCCTAATTTTTTTTTAAATCTTAAAAAAAAAATCATTCCAGATTGACCCTGATAAAATAACGGATATTTAAGAAAATATGGACAAATGAAAGTCCATAAATAGTGGTCGGCTGCGAGCCGAGAGCTGCCAAAGCGTCTTATCAATAATCTTTTAAAGTGCCTAACTCACTCATTTTCTATCCAAATGGAGCATATGAGATGTTTTTGGCATCTACAAAAAATGTAGATGTCAAAAAACACCTTATAAGCTTGATTTGGACAAAATTTGAGTAAGTTATGACCGTTTGAAATTTTCATACAAAGAGAAGCATCGGCTGGCAGCCGATAAGAATTTAGAGTCTAATCGGTCCACAAATGGTGATTTTGTCCAGATTTTGTTGATTATTTGCTAAAAGCTTCGTGGAGCTATTTCTTAATTATTTTTTTGGATTCATGGTTTGAAAGTTATTCCACTCAAAGCTAGAATTAGGGGCATCAGGAAGCTTGGGCACCCCTCTAAACCAATGAAACACACGTGTTAGAGAGGGCATAAAGTAGGGGCACAAAGGATGGAGGAAGGGTGGGGTAGCCCAAATCATGGAAGATAAAAGTGCAAGGGACAACCCCACAAAGTCCAAGAAGTATGGACCAATTAAAAATAGATAGAAGAGAATTTTGTTGATTTGAAGTCATATCTTAGAAGGCCCTCACTTCTTGGAGGAGTGGGTGAATGACGTGGCTCTTCATTTCATGAAGGGTCTCCAATTTCAAACCTTATAATGCTCGAATGATTAAATAAATTAATGAAAATGAGATGTTTCACTATTTTTATTTTTATTTTAAAAAAATAATGTAAATAAAAATGGCACATATGAGCTGTTGGGATTCTCAAATTTGCAAAATTTTATGTAGCAAGGAATTTTTTACCACTTTTGTATTCATTCCCATGGTTTTATACCCCCTTTCATAAAAGTATTTATTTCCTCCTTCGGAGACCGGCGTTCTTCTTCTTCTTCTTCTTATTTATTTCCACATGTTATTCTCCTTGTTTTGACCCTAAATTTTGCACAAAATTAGCTAACACTGTATAGATCATATTGGCAATGGTTTTGAACACACTTTAGTGTAAATATTACAAGATATGCTAAGTCAAAGTGGGCTGGCCTTGCTAGGCAAGTGGGAAAAAACTATTTCTTGCACTTAAAAAATGGATGGATTTAAATGATGTCCGGTGACAAAAGATGAGATATGAAATAGTTTATTTATAGTTGAATATGAAAACGCTTGAAAATTTAGAGGTGAGATTATTTATTTAAGGCAATGACTTTTTGGTGCAATATAAAAGATTTTAGTGTTGGGTGGTACTTGTAGTGGTTTCCTACAAATGCACTTGTGTCAAATTCTTTAGTTTCTAATTTAGTTACCATATACTTGATTGTAGAACAAAACATGATAAAAATGGCGGCAAGTGATTGGTGGATGAATGAGCACAAAAATGGAGTATTTTATTAACATAAATGGGTCTTCAAGGATTTACTTTAATATTTCATTAAGAAAATCCCATATTTCATATGAACTAATTGGAATTTCAGCTTGTCACCCAAAATTATAAGTGTAAATGCTTTTTGATTTTTTCTTGTGGATCACTATTTCAAGTGTGTTGCATGCCTTAACCCTTAACCCTTAAACGGATTTGCCAGCCCGAAGGGCTTGGTTTTTTCATTTTTCAACTCACTTTGACCATGATTTTCTAATGATGGATATTCATCTTAATGATTTTTCTTTTTCAAAATTCTTTGAATGTATAATAAAAATCATGTGATATAATTATATTGTAAATGGTAGCTAAATATGGGTGTTAAAATTCAAAGATTCTATAAAATTTCTATAGAAAGATTTGTCGTTTAAGGGTTAAACGTCAGTTGGGAATCGTAAAAACAAGGACATATTTTACCCTCTAGAATACCAAAAAAGTACTAAAGCCTAATAAGACTCACCTTCGGATTGAAAATTCTTCAACTAGTACCTTTCACTTGGAGGTCATTTCAGTATCTCAACCTTATCATGTTCGAATACGACATTATACATATAAAATATTGTGGTTACCAACAACACCTTCTGACGTCCAAGTATTGAACCAACCAATATATTGTCCTCTACCTTAATTTTTGTGTAGAAAATGCTCTCCCAATTTGTGGTTGTTGACGTTTGCAAGTAGACCATCTGCATATAGTATTGTGTGTATCACTCTATTTTTCATGACCAACCAGAGGGATCTTGCATCAAAACTTCAACACTGACAACGAAAGTTGTATACACTTGCATACACAAATGCCGTTGTCTGTAGAGGTTTACCCTTGAACGTCAGAAGGTGCCAATGGTGGCCACAATATTTTACCTACATGGTGTCATATATGAATATGATAAGGTCTAGATAATATTAAAATGACCTCAAAATGAAAGATGTTAGTTGAAGAATCTTCAATCCAAAGGTGTAAGGTGCTTGTTGAACTTTAATACATTTTTATGTTTTACAAAGTAAAACACAGGCATGTATATTCGGCTCCCAACTCACGTTCATGAGTTAATTCTTTAAGGATGAGGTGGCTATGGACGATGGTTGAATCCACAAGCGTGACCTATTACACTCGTAGATCCCCTATCATCCATAGTAACCTTGTCCTTAATCCTAGAATGTCTTAGGAGCTATAAATTCTCGGATGACAATTCTCGGATGATAAAGGATGTGAATGATCTTTGTTCATCCAATTCTTTTCTGGAGAGTTCATTGAATGAGTAAGAGATAGATGCTGATGAAACTTGTCTCATTGAGGTAGTCATGTTTTATCTAGAGAAGGAAATATTTTGTGACATGGATCTCAATGTAGTGTATTTTAGAAACTTCTAGGTTTTGCTCTAAATATGAATTCGAGTCATTCAATTCATGCTTTCTGAATTTGAGTCCAACTAATGAAACAAAGCTTATGAAGTCTAGTTTCCATTCCAAGTCAAAATTTGATAAATACACAAAGTTGAACAAATTATTGCAATTTGAACTTTGGGCCCATAATCATGGTTGACCAATTTACTAATTTTAGCTGAACCCGGAAGTACACCCGAAGTTCTCGCACTGTAATGTACACCTCCGATGAAATTTTCAAAATTTTTGAGCATACATTGTATTTGATATGAATTTTCTTTACTTTTTCTTCGGAAAATCACAATAATTATAAAATTTGACCAAAAAATCTACAATTTCTGTGATATTTGCAACACACGTGATCTCATTTATATGCAATTTTATTTTTTTTAAATGCACCTATATTTTATGAAGAAATAGAGCACACACTGCAATGGAAATTGGGATTGATGCCACGGTCATAGGCTCTGTCCTTTAGGGACTCCAGGGTTAAATAGCCCTGAGAATCGAGTTAAACCCATCTCCAAATTGGTCGGTGTTCGCCCCTAAATTTGTCAGCCGCGCCACAACCCCCGCTAAATTCAAATTCAAATCCGTATCTCTAAGCACCCATTCCCCACAGTGCTTCCGAAATCAACCAAACCCCCAACAACTATCTCCCCAATCCCTAGATCCATTGGCGAAAATCATCACAACAACGAAATCCAAAACCGTCACTACCCACCCAATAACCAAAGACCTCTGCCACTTGCGTAGATACTGTCAGTGACGGGTTAAAATACCTCAACTCCTGCATTGACCAGAGTCTCGGCACCTAAAACCGACAGAGTCTCGGCACCTAAAACCGGCACATCTACGTTTCTCCTCGCAGTGACGGATTTGGAACCATACATCCAAAACCGTCATAGTACCTAAGAGCGTTACTCTCTAAGTGTACGTCTTCGCTACATTGAACGCTCCTGCAGTGACGGGATTGGGGTGTCGCCCCTCCTGAAGCAACTCTCCTGCGGACCTCGGCAACAGACCTTCGCGAGGAAGTTCGATCCGCTACAGACACGAATTTCGCACTCTCACAGACGTGAATTCTGCGCACACAACACTTGGATTGCAACCACCTCCCCACGCTCTTTTACGTCCTCTCATTTGGTGGCCTATCGCCCGAGCTCCATCGCTTCCAACACAAACACCTCACATCCACTCAGCCTTTTGGTAAGAATATACGTCGATTGGTCGATTGATAGTGTCATGTCGACATTGATGATACATGGATTGGCCGATCGGTATTGTCATGTTGACGTTGGTGATGGCATCACATGAGTTGGTGGAGATGAGACAGTGGCGCTGGTGAAAGTTTGACATGAGGTGACAGGTTTTTCATGGTTGGAGCCTGGGATCAGTGGATTAGCGGAGGAGGTTGTGGATGCGCAGCAACATCAGGTAAGTACCGGTTACTACTGTTCTCATTTTCTAATTTTGATCGTGGGGTTTTGGTTTTAGGGTTAGGGTTTGTTTGTTTGTTTGTTTGTCCGTTTGTCCTTTTTTTTTGGTTGGTTTGTCTGAGCGGGAGGGACAAGGCAGATTGAGGAGGGGACAATGGGGAGCTCCATCGAAGTGCTCCGGGAGCAGATGACGTATTTGTTGGAGCAGGGGCTTCATGACTCTGCAGAGATGGTGGTATGTATGTGCGAGGTTTTCTGTTGGTTGGATGAGAAGATTCGGGTTTTTTTTTGTGTTGAGTTGGTTGTTGTTTGGGTGGATGTTTGCAGGGGAATTTTTTGATGAGCTTGGTGTCCACGAGTGCGGAGCTTTCGCCGAGTTCTCGCGCCGAGAGCATGGTAATGAAGGTTATCACTAGTTGTTTTTTTGTGCAGAGGATTGGTGTATTTTGATGAGTGAGTAATTGGAGTGGTCGGAGGGTTTGCAGATTTTGTATGGGGATGCTTTGTACGGGAGGAAGGAGTACCGGCGGGCCCTGGTATGCACTGTGGATTCTGCAAGTGTTTGTAGTAGTTCATGGAGCTATTTGTCTTACGTTTGAACAAGATATCTCCTCTTAATGTTATCCAGAATCAGCTCAAAGAAGAGAAAGGCGGCTAATGATTTTCATGCAAACCCTGAAAGACGGCTAAATCTACTTTGCCTTGGGACCAAGCTCTTCTATTGATCTAATAACTACTTAGAGTGAGCAAGAAGTAGTAAAAAGAGGGGTTATCTGTTTTTAAGTCGCTGCATGCTCTTGCTGCCAGAATGTGTTCAGGCAGGCGCTCCAGTTATGTCGTGCCATTCCCAAGCAACCCATGAGCGCCACTCGCACTCCTGTGCCGTCCAGACCGGCCTCGGCTGCAAGCGCTGCTGCTCAAGAGTCCAAAATCAACGAAAATGAGGTCTCATATTCCTTTCATATTCTTTCACCCCTTCGCATATTCTTTCATATTCATAGCTTGGGTTTTCTCTTTCATAACTTTCATATTCTTTCATCTCCATAGCTTCCATGTTCTGTCATTTTCATAACTTTCAGTAGCTTTCATCTTCATTAGCTTCCATGTTCCTTCATATTCATAGCTTCCATATTCGTTCATATTCATAGCTTGGATTTTCTTTCATAACCCTCATATACTATAGCTTTCATGTTCTCTCACATTGCATATACTTTCATATTCATAGCTTGGATCTATTTCCATAGGTTTCATATTCTTTCATCTCCAGAGCTTCCATATTCATAACTTTCAATAGCTTTCATCTTCGTAGCTCCCATGTTCCTTCATATTCATGGCTTTCATCCTTCCTTCATATTTATAGCTTTCATATTCTTCCATCGAGACCACATTCCAGTGTCGAGTTTTATGTACAATTATTGAGTTTTCTGTCTTGCCAAGCAGGTGAAATACAAGATTGGGCTTTGCCATCTTGCTGTTCATGACACGCGAGCCGCACTTTCAGAGGTCAGATACCTGTTCTGTCCTGTGATAAGACTCTCTGCCCACTTCAAGTTTGGGGTCTTAGGTGTATTGACTTGGTAGCTTGAAGTTGCAGATGGAGGGCATTCCATCAAAAGCAAGGACTCTTCGTATAAATCTTACATTGGCTAAGCTGTACCAAATGACGGGTTATGACCGTGTAGCTACTGCATCCTATCGAGAGTGTTTAAGGTAATAATCCTCATCTGTGACCCCCCCCCCCTTTATAATATTGTACTAGAAAGGACAACAGATAGGAACTCATAAGCGATGTTGCTTTTGTAGATTTTCACTTATATGGCTGTAGAAACTAAAAGTGAACTCCCTTATATGTATTCAAACTACACCATTGGTATATAATTTGGTCTCTTTTTTAGCGATTCATTTGAGGTTTTATGAGTTCTGACAATTGACTTTCTGGTCTCTCATTTGCAGGCAATGTCCTTATGTTTTGGAGGCTATTGTTGCTTTGGCAGAGCTTGGAATGGCTTCTAAAGATATACACGCACTCTTTCCTCAGGTGAGATAGAAAAGCCTGACACTTTATATTCAATACATGTTCGTCTCCTACTACTTCCAGTTCCTCAACTGTCATAATCTTGTGCTCAGGGACAAGGCAAGATTAGTCGTTCAGCAACTGATCATTTGGAACCAGTTCGGTGGTTACAGGTATGTATTGGTTTTAACGATGATGTGATTACTATCTTCTTGAACTTCTTTTGAGGGGGAAAATAATTGATGCCTGCTAAGTTTGTTGCTGTCTTTGTCTTGGTGTGGTAACTGAAAGTGACTCAGACGCCTCTAAATGTGGTAACAAAATGCATGGCGCCTGTGAAGAGGATGTCTTTTTTACTTCTGCCGCAAACCTCATTATCATTGAACAGGTTGTTTGTGAGCAGTTTCGCTGATAAACTAGCCCACAACGCACTGATTTGCAGAGGTTTGCTGATGGTCATTCTAGCATTGCAGCTTACGACTATAAAGGTAAAACGCTTCTTACACCTTAGTACTGATCAGAGAGATGCTTTTGCTAAGTGTGAAGTTGATACTCAACTGCATCTTACAATCTATGGTGTGCTGACTCTCATTTTCTGGTGAATCTCACGCAGGAGCTTTGGAGCATTTCAGTAGTCTTGGACAACGTTTCCCCAACAATCCCCACCTTTTATTAGAAAGCGCAAAGGTGTGTATATGTGCAATGCATCCTTTGAAATCACTTCTGCTTGATTCTGGTTATGGTGATGTTTGCTCAACAAGTTACTCGTGTACAGGCAGAAATGGCACTGACGAAAAATGATGAAGCTGCTCATAATTTTGAGAAGGTATTTTCTTTTCTGAGTTATTCGTAGATTCATTCAGCGTTTACCCCCTCTTTGATTTAATACTACTCTTTCCTCACTCTTAATAGCTAATAGAGCAATGAAAGAGCTTGGTGGTCTCTCGATTAAAATCTTCCAGTTGAAGAACTTGGTGATCTTTAAAGTTGAGTTCTCTAGGTCTGTGATTTCATTTTTGATATGGAAACTGAACTTGCGAGTGCTATCATTTTCTTTATTTCTTTTTTGAGCAGGCAAGGCAAATTGACCCTTACAATGTATCAAGTATGGATGAATACGCGATGTTGCTACGTACTCGTGGAGAGCATATGGACTTGAACCGACTGGTTCATGAGCTCATCAGTATTGATGCAACTAGACCTGAGTGCTGGGTTGCAGCAGCTGTTTATTGGGAAATGCGAGATGATAAAATCAGGGCCCTCACTTATGCAGACAAAGTACGATTCCTTACGCGGTCTTTCAAGATTTTGTGGAAGGGTGTTGCTGTTTAGTTAGTGTACACAGTTTTTTCCTTGCTATATCTGTAAAGTCACCCAAAGTCTTGATAAGATAACATTGCAACTAACTCATTAGAATTCATGGTTTTCAGAGCATGCGAGCTGACGATAGACACACAAGCGCCTACATTGTTAAGGTAACAATTATGCCCCTGTTTCCTTTATGTTGCATCTTTTTGTGACCATTTTCAGGAATGTTAGTTAGTCAGGAAGGATGATTCTTATTCCAGTTGGTTTGATGTTCTGATAACACATCATGGATGACTACATTTGGCAATGCTCTTGGTCATTGTCAAATATTCGTGATTCTTCTTCTTCTTCTTCATACGTCTGTTGTGGAACCTGAATTGCTTTGTCTTTGGATGCAGGGGAATATTTCTCTTACTTTGAATCGACCTGAGGCAGCCGTAATGGCATTTAGGAAAGCCCAATTACTGAAGCCAGATCTTCGGTCTTACCAAGGTATTTGAGTTTTTTCTCAAGTCACACAAAGTTTTATTTAGACACCCCCTCTTTCTATTTTAATCCTCACTCTGAATAGTTATCAGATCAATGGAAGAGCTTGGTGGTCTCTCAACACAAGTTAGAACCAGTTTAAGCCGCTTTAAGGAGAGGTCATGTTGTGCCATGAATCTTAGCCACCTTTTGTCCTCTTTGAGCTGATTTTATTGAGAAGAGGTCAAAACTCACCGTAACTTCATTCTTCTCCTTGATGTTCTTGGTAAGGCTCTTCATGCAGTTCTGGGTTTGTACTAATCAGCAATCTTTTTAATTTGACTTCCAGGGTTAGTGAGAGCGTATTTAGCAATACCAAAGCACAAGGAAGCACTTTGTGCTGCTCGAGAAGCCATGAAAGCCATGCCGCAATCTGCCAAAGCCCTCACACTTGTTGGAGATGTGTATGCTCACCACCCAGACGGCCGTGACAAGGTACAAACACTCAGAAGATTAGGCTTCTTTCCAAACACTCACCCAAACTTTCAACATAATACTCCCTCTTTTTCCTGCTCTTTCCTCACTCTAAATAGTCATTAGAAGAGCTTGGTGGTCAAATCTTTCAATGAAGTACAGAAGAGCTCGGTGGTCTCCAAACTTAAGTCAAACACTAGTTCTTTCGAGTGAAGAAAGAGATCAAGCATTTGCCACCTTTCTCTCCTCAGAACTGTTTAGAGCTGATTTTATTCACAAAAAGAGGGGTTCCCTTGTGCAAACTTCACAACCAACTCTAATTCATGTATGCTGGTTGTCGAGCTGCATTTCCTAGAACAGATTGCCACTAGCTGCCCACTAAATATATTAAGGTTTTTGCAGGCAAGAAGGTTTTATGAGTCGGCTCTGAGACTGGAGCCGACATTCCTTGGCGCGGTGCTGGCGTTGGCGGATCTGTACGCTCTGGAGGGCCGCAATGAGGAAGCGGTAGCGCTTCTGCAGCGCTATTTGAAGACGTTCGTGGATGACGCCCTGCATACCAAGCTGGCGCAGATCTTAGCTGCGTCTGACAAACTCGGCGATTCCTTGTTCCATTACCAGACTGCTCTCAGGTGAGGACCTCGTTTTCTTTCTTGTCTGTCTATTCAGGTGCCTAAATTCTGTGGAGGAAGTTTGTGGAGTCTAAAGTTTGTGAGTCTAAGTTTTGTGGAGTCTGAGTTTTATTGGAGTCAATGTTTTCTGGAGTAAGTTTGTGGAGTACGTTTTGTGGAGTCTAAGTTTTGTGGAGTTAGTTTTGTGGAATCTAAATTCTGTGGAGAAAGTTTCTGGAGTCTAAGATTTGTGGAGCCAATTTGTGGAGTCCAAATTTTGTGGAGAAATTGCGTAGTTTTTGGTCCATATTTTCTAGAGAAAGACCGTGTAGTCGAAACGTTATGTACTTTTAACATTTGTGAAGAATGCTTTCTGTGGTCTAAAACTTTGTGAAGATAGTGTGTGTTCCCTAGATTCTGTGGAGTTTTTGTTACCTCTTTGTTGACATTTCCTCCTGTTTTTCTCTTTATGTTTCTGCAGCATCAATCCAGGGAATGATGCGGCCAAGAAGGGGCTGGATAGGCTGGAGAAGCAGATGAAGGGCGTGGACCCGGATGCGCTGGAGGAGGAGGAAGAGAACGAAGGCGATGATGGCGACGCGGATGCTGAGGAAGGTGAATTCTTGTAACAGCAAACAGTCAGTGAGCAATTTTGCTTCCTTTTTTTTCTGCTTTTGATGTACAATATTTTATGTGTTCTCTGGGTTTCCACCAAGAACATAACCATACGCACATTCTTTCTACCTTGTACACAGGTTTCCAACTTAGGTTTAGGGTTTAGGGTTTTAGATTCTTACATGTGTGTGTGTGTGTCCGCATCTTTGCCCATGTTGTAATTTCTTCCAGATCTTCTTCATTTTTTTCATTTTCATGTAATTTCTTTCATTTGTTTCACTTTTCATTCTCTTCGTTATATATTTTTCATCTTTTCCATTTTTCCTTTTTTTTCATTTTATTTGTCATATTTTGAAAGAAAGAGCCGACTTTCCAAAAAAAAATCTCTTTTCTTCTTTTTATTGTTTTGGGAAAGAAAGGATTTACTTCCAGATTTCATTTTTCACCTTCTGAAAGAAAGAGCAGTCTTCCAGATTTTTTTCTCTTCTTTTCTCCCTCTATTTTTAATTTTTAATCTTTTTGTGGGGGAAAGGAAGGTTCAATTTTTTTCCTTTTAATCTAAACCCTACAGTTCCTTGATTATTTCACATCAAAACTGCCCATTCTGGTGATAAGAGTGGAGAAGGAATCATAGTTGGCTCCTTTTACAATAGCCATGTTTGTTCTGTGTGCTATTGAGCGGTTGCTATAATGAAAATGGTGGGTAATGAGTGTTACAACAAGTGTTGTTGTAAAGGGAGAAGGTTTGTTGTTTTGAACCAAGCTGCCTATTATAATGAAATTGTTGTTCTTGTATAAAGGGAGTTGACTCTACAACTTCATTTCAATTTCTAACTAGAAGATATTAATCATTGCTAATAAATCAACATCCTCATAGAATGTCATAAATTTTGACCGCATGTATTGGAAGATTATAGTGTTTGAAGTGAAGAGAATGGTTCCATTTGTTGAGAGAGGATCAACATACTTTGACTTCATTTGGTGTCAAATGTTTGCATTATGGTCTAAAATTCATATCATCAGGATATTGTACACCAATTTTTAGAGGTAGAGGAATGAGTAGCATTTTCAAAACAATTGTGCAAGGAGTGGGGGTTCATAAATTGTTAATACACATTTCAAGTTTTTGTGAACCAAATTTGTTACAGAATGAGGATTCCAATGACAAAAAGAAGGTTCATACCACATCTTGAGGTAAAAACTTATAAGTATCAAAATCTCTAGTTTTATGTAGGGAAGAAGTTATTTTTGGTACCTTATTCCAACAATAGGTGGTTGGTACACATTCATCCATTTCAATCAAAGAATTGACATTATATTCATGAAAAATATTTCTAGTATCTTCTGCAAAAATAAAGATGGTGGAAGGTAGAGTTATTTGCAAAGTTGTGTGAAGGACGATGAACATATTTCTTTGTTTTGAATTGATCTAGAATAGGCTCTGAATACTTTTTGACATTACAAATTAGTTTGGGGGGAAAATTTTGACTAATATTTATTTGGATATTTCATACAACTTCTTTGTTCACTTTGGAATATTATTATAAATACTTTGACTTAAGTTTAGAGACCACTAAGCTTGTCCATACTTAAGAGCACCAATTTCTTTTGTTCAACTAATAACCATTTAGAAGGAAAGAGACTTATAATAAATCAATGGAGAGAGTATACTATTGAAACTTTGGATGATAGTTTAATCCTTTAAAGACAAGCCATCATTTTTGGGTGTTTTGGCATGATAATCTCAATAGAAAACGCTATAGGCCACCTCCATGAAAGACTTAAACTATGATAAAGTGGTGGAGGATGGGCATCTATTTGAACAGGCGCCACGAAAATTGGTGCAAATGGGTGAGCTATAGTGATTTCTCTAAAGTGGGGTTGTGATGAAATGTACCTTGCGAGTAGATGTTGTTCTACATGATCTAGAACACTTGTAGATTCCCGCAGCTAAAAAAGCTCATCAACTGTAAAGGGTTATATAATATATTGTGCTTTTGTAGGTTTCAAATTTATCTTTTGTCATTCAAATGATAAGAAATTTATTTCATTCCAAAATTCTACACTCCAAATATATCCATAAAAGTTGAAATATCTAAGGTTTACAAACTCATAAAATTTGCATATTTTCTTTCTTAATCCCTGAAGGACCAAGTGTCCCTTGGAGGGAGGATTTTGATTTTGAGCAGGTTTCAAAAGTTTGAAAAAATATCCCTTTAAAAAAAATTATACTAGATTGTCCCTAATAAAAGCTTCATAGGAGGTTTTTTTTTTTTTTGGATTTATGGTTTAAAAGTTAGTACCACTCAAAGTAAGAAATGGAGATGATTGGCAGCCTGGGTACCCTTGTGAATCAATGAAACACAAGTGCCAAAGAGTGGCAATAAGTAGGGATACAAAGGTTAGAGGAAGAGGGAAAAAAATTCTTGCTTTTTAAACCCCATGATCTTCATATTTGTGTAGTGGATTGTCACCAAAAAAATATGGATTTTTTTTATGAGTCTACATTAAGATCTTACCCTTGACTGTCCAAAATGTTACTAAAAAATGTGATGTTTTTTCCTCATTTTGACAATGGCAGTTTTGGACTTGTTTTTGAGGGAAATTGTCAAGGAACTTTAGGGATTAAAGGACGTAAATAAAAAAAATTGTGATTACAATTATCCAAAGATTCACTAAATGATTCAATTACATTATAAGAAGAAAAAGAAGTTGCGGTCCTTGAAGGGGGCCGAAGTGAATAAAGTGGTTGTTTGTTCCACCACCAAATCCATGTCCATTGGACAAAGGTTTAATAGTATGAAACTACTCCTTCCTCTTGAGGGTAGACACTATGTAACCAGTATCAGTAGGCAAGAACGAAGGACCAACCAGAGCTACAAGGCTCAATTCCAAGAGATGATCTATAAATATTAAATGTGTGTTTTTGAAAGGTTTAAGGGATATCACATAGTTCTAGGAGAGGTTGGTTATTTTCAAGTTTTATTTTGTGTAGAAGTATGGACATTGCATGTTGGATAGACATGTGTTAATATTTGTGAATATTTTTTTAATTGGATTAATGGAGATATTGAATGTTTTTCAAGCCTTTTCATAGAAGGGATAAAGGTAGTAGCTCTAGTTCCAACAATGATGACAATAAGGGGGTCAACTTTCCATCCAAGAGTTGCAATGTCATTAATAAGTGGTTGGTATTTATTAATTTTGTTTTTGATTTCTTCTAGGGAAAATTAGTCATTACAATATTTGAATCGACAAATTGGATAGTAAGTTTTGTATTTATATGGTCTAGTGGGGGATCCTTATGTAGTAGTCCTTTGATGCATAGTATGCCTAGTTTAAATGTGGCATTAAAATGACATCTTTGGGTTCCTCATGTGCATGGAAGTAGCCATGAAAGGACCATTGGTTTACTTGTTGGTTGTTGTTGAAGGTTCCGCCATTCATAAGTATAAAACACCTGGATTTGCCTAAGGATTCAATTAATTTTTGGATTTTCCATACCGCTTTATTGTGCCTTTTGACAATTAGGGAATGTATGTGATGGTTTTGGCATTTGAGGAGTACGTGTAGCCATGTGTCTGGGTCCGTGTAGGTGCATATTGGGCATGTTATGGATGGAAATTGTTCTATTCCAAAGAAGAGGTGTTTGGTGGCATTTCCCACATATTGTGGAATAGTATTTGATAAGGCATGTTTTTTGTGAGTCTTCAATTGTAGGATTTTTCCAAAAGTTTGTAGAAAGTTCATTATCAATGTTGTTATCGGTCCATTTGTCTATGATAGGGAAGCTTTCTGAGGTTAAACCTAGGTTGTTAATTAGCTCTTGTTTTTTGAGATATTTATCTAGAAATCTGATGGAGCCTTTTTCCGGGGTGTCTTCTATAGAGAACCAACTCTCTTTTTGAAAGCAATATGCAGTAGCGAGGGCATGTTTCTGCGGGTATTTCGCATGGGATTTACCTAATCCTTCTTTAGCTAGTTTATAAGCTTGTTCAATTCCTTCTATATTGAAATGTGCTCTAATTTTATGAAGGGTTGTAATTTGAGAGGAATTTTGTAGCATTTGAACCATAAATGTTAGTATGGCTTGGTCGGGATGGCTATTGTGGAGGGTGGGGCGTGTTATTTGTGTATTTGATAGATACAATACGTTTTTACAATCTGTAAAGATGTATGCGGGTTCATTAGCATATTATATAGTGATAATTTGGAGGGTTTTGTGGAGGGCCATCATTTTTGCTCTGAGGATATTTTGAAGTCCATTTAGTCTTTTGGATGTTTTTATTTCTTTGGTGAAGTTATCTATGTCATATTTTGCTTTTTTACTATGCCATTGTATGGGGCTTGCTTCTGTTGGTTCTTTGAAAGAATTGTTTGTGTAGTAACTATATGCAGGTTCAAACTATAGGAGGATATGGCTACAAAATGTAGGAAGGGGGGGTTGGTGTAGTAAGGTGGATTTGTGTTGTGTCTGCATATTAAAGTTGGGACAATTTTTTGTTGCAATTCACCGAGGTGTGGGAAGGTGTAGGTGGGGCTATTTTTATATAAAGTTGTATGTTGAGGTTATTTGTTGTGGAGGTGATTGTGGCAAGTTGTTCCATGCTACTAACATTATTATTTTCATGCTACATGCATAGTATTTGTAGGATAGATGGCTTGTGCTTAGGTTTATTTAATGATTTGGGTGGTAAAGTGGGTTTTTCATATTGTACCAAGTCTGTCTCAAATAGAGCAATTATATAAGTTTGGGAATTTGCCTAAGTGTGGATTAAAGTTTTAGTACCAATTATTGAGTGGTGAGATAATAAAGATGGAAGTAGAATTTGGATCCTTTTTGGTTGCAAGTCTTGTCCAAGTAGTGAGAATTTTTTTTGTCTCTTTAGAAAGGTGACCAGAACTTAGTGAGTTGGATGGAACAAGTGACAATGGATGAAAAGTACTAGTGTTGGATGCTGAAGGACGAGAATTGTGAGTCCAGAGTGGGCGTAGGTAATGTGTATTGTGCGAGTTTTAAAGGGACATTTTTTGAGCTGTAGTATTTATATCTTTGGTATAGCCAAACTATTTTAGTTTTGAATGGTTGAGTTATTGGTTCTATTTTTGTGGGAGTTTGTAATTTGTTATGGTATTGGTTCCATAGCCATTGGAGTCTAGTGATGGGAATAGTGATTAGATGTGTTTCATTGTCTTTGTATATATGTGCGTGGTTTCCATTTATTCTAATTGTATTGTTTGATGTGAGAATATCTTTTTCACGGTTGCATTCGATTGTGTGGATGTTGAGGAGGAGAATGGCAGAAGGTGGGGTAAGAGATCTTGGGTCACAAAATTGTTTTTGAAGGTGGTGTGCTTGAATGAGAATTTCTAAGTAGAATTTGTTTTGAGTGTTTTGATTATATTGTGTCAATTGTGCGGAGTTATGAGTGGAGGTGTTTTGGTCATGCCATGAAAAGAGATTCCTTTGGGGTAACCCTTTCTTGTGGATATTGTTATTGTGTTGCCCAATTACATTACATGTATAGATATATATTATATTTACCAAATAGAGCTGAAATTCTATAAAATTTTGTAGGTAACAATGGATTCCAAATATTGTAAACATCTCCTAATTTTTTTTTAAAATATTAGATTCCATTGTAGTACGTTATATGTTAAACAATCTAACAATTATTGTAATCATATAGAAAATTCACCAAAAAATAATTTAGAATAGCAAGTAAAAAAATACATTTTTTTGGTCAAAGTTAATTATTTGTAAGAAAATTCATTTTTAAATGAGATTAAAATTTAAAACCTTTATTTATAAAACCTTCCTAATTCTTCTAACTAACTTCCATCATCTTGAAAATCAACAACATTTCTGTAAAACACCACTCTCATAAAAAAATATTTGATTTTTCAATAGTTTGATTTTAAGATGGTTTAAAAATTTGTCCCTCAATTTGAATTGCTAAAATGGTTAAGATATATAGCAAATGCGATGGGCTCTCAAGTTAGTACTATAGATGGAGAGATGAGAGGGGAGTAGCTCCACAAACCTTGGTAAGTAGGGGCTTTTGATGTTGGGCGCAAATACAATGCACACAACAATGAGGGTTGTTGAACACATTGTAAATCCCTGCGCATACTTGTTTTGTTGCTCGATGGTATTTCTATGGTGTATAGGATGTTGGGAGGGATTGCAGACCTTGGATCTATTGTTGCAAAGATTTAATGGAAAAGCAACAACCTAATACTAGTTTAGGATAGTAGATCTCTAGCCGGGCTTTGTGTTGGCTCAAATCTAGGTCTAGGTTTTGCATCTCTGATATCATCTCTCAAACAATCAGATCTAGATTTGTATGCCACAGCACCATAAAAACACCACACACCAAACCCCTCCCCAACTACAATATAAGCACCATCATGAGGAAAGTCTATTGCCTACACCAAGCTTAAGATTGACGCCAAGACACAAGACTTGCTTACAAAGACCAACGATCTTTAAGACCAGCTAAGTTATTCTTTGATATTTTGCACTATGCAATGCTTCAACATAGTTTTTGTAACAATGGTATACACACATTAGTGAATGCTGAAACAAGTCTAGGATTCATACCTAATTCCCCCCGCAAGGAGCCGGATAGTAGCAACAACAGAGCACGATTAATACATCAGGACCACCACCTCTAAGCTCATCACATGGCAAGAGATCCCCCTCATAGCAACAAGGCCAACACAAATCACCCCTGCAGCAGCCAATCCAAACCAGCAACAATGACCGAATCGAGAGCAGGAGCAACAAAAGAGACCAAATCAAGAGCAACAATAGCAACCAAATCCAAAGCAATAGCATCAACAAAGGCTTAGAAGAGGTGCCATCAACGGAAGACCGCCTTGGCATCATCGCACACTCCCAAGGAACCTGCGGCATTTGCGTCAGTCCAACATCAACAGGCGACGATTGACTCAACCATCAGAGACTACTCAACACAAGGCCCAAAAGACAAGGCCACATCACCCTCGACTAAAGTAAGCACTCGAATCTTTCTTTCAAACCTCACACCTTCTCAATGTCTTATCAGCAGAAAAGACTGCGATTACCAGAGCCGGGCAATTGCAATCAACAAAGCAAACCAAGGATCTGGCAGACATCATCTCAGAGAAGGCATAACAAAAGAGCATGAAAATCCACCGAAACCAGAAGAAAAAGGAGTGCAAACCTCAAGGCTCCACACCTCGAAAGGCTCCGCACACCGATCACCACAATGCAACCACCGCTTGCAGCTCCAAATACACGAATACCAACATGAAAACAACATCTCAAGACAACATACAAAATCTAGGTATGTGCACATCTAATTAAGTGCCCTCACCACTCCGTCATCTTTGCCCTCCCCTTCTTGCAAGTCTCTACTAAATGACGACAAGAGCAACATGAAACTTACAAGAATGTAGTGCCAACTGTTGCTGCACATAACCCTAGCCGCTACAACAACCTCGAAAAGGACAAATCCATGGGTGATCAAGATCTAAAGTTCTACCCCCAGCATCATAGTCGTCAAGCTGCATTCGAATGACACTTTGTAGAAGCCAACCCTAAACAACCACAAGCTCCAAAATGAAGATGTTCATTGACCACAACGACGTCGACCAAAACGACGTCGACCAAATGTCAACACACTACAAGGAATATAACAGGCTCCTACCTTACTTTCAAGTCCTCTAATTTTGTTCTACTATGTAGATACATTCTCTCTGCCTTTTCGAAACAAAGAGCCACTTGCACAGCCCGAGAGAAAAACACATACCTGCAAGGAGACTAGCGGGAGAAAGAACCACCGCTCTCATAGCCAACAAGGACGCTTTGCATCTGTGAAAAACTACTTACTCCTCTCTTTCAAAATTTGTTGTTTTGTACTCGGATTACTCACAAACTAATTGACTTTAACTTGCTGATGGTGCACTCTATCCAGACCACATGGCACCTGCATAAAATAGAAGAATTGCTCGGATTAGGTTATAACCTACGTACACACTACATGAAAACAGTGAAGAGACGTCGATGAGAGCACAAGACAAGTCGTCGAAATCCATAGGAGATCCAAACGGAGTTTTGTCCCAAGCACATGCAGGTAGAAACCCTACCTGTAATCCGAACGACGTTTTTTGCACTCCCGCCAGCTGCTACTAGAAGTCGTGAGCAACCCAGTACACCGTTGCAACCCGCACTACACGGCTGCAACCCGCGATACACCCTTGCAATCGGCACTACGCGGCTGCAACCCGCGATACGCCCTTGCAATCCGCACTACGCCGAAACAATACGCAACAGCCATCAGAGTCCGAACAAGTTCATCTCGCAGCCGGTACGATACCTGCTATCCACAGAAGGAAGATAACCTAAAAAGCCCAGAACTCATAATCAAAGCAAGCTAGTGCAAGAACTCAACCATATCATTCAGCAGTCAGATTTGGTAGCTGACAAAAGCTACCAACTAATGCCGACTTACTTACAAGGAGGAGGACAACAATTGGAATAGGAGACGAGAGCCTGCAAAAAAAGTCAGCCAGAGCGGAAGTATCGATCTCGTCACTTGAATCAAGTAGAACAAAAGCTCGGAGTCTACTGTCAAGACAAGATATCGTTGGTGATCGCCCAATTACTCAATTCAGCAGCTAATCCCTTAGACCATCGTGTCAGCTTACTACCACAGCTAGCCGATTCATTGTGCTCTAAAGACAACAAAGGTTGCAAGACACCACATGTTGGACCACCTACGGTGACCAAAAGAAGTTGGTCTAACAGATACTGCGGATATACCCAGATAAAGGTGAGGTGAGGCCAGAGAACAACAGAAAGAAGACCAGGAGCTTTCAAGATTGACCCATGAGGATACAATAGAAGAAGAAGCCGACCCTTAGTGCAAATTGTACCTACGGAGAATCTCAAGTCCAAGCTCATCTACACAGAAAGGTGGATCTATTAAGTCACGATTCAGCACCACAACACCCAAGTTGGGACTATACAATCAGTTCACAGTTCTCTCTCACTCCCCTCACAATTTATTAGTTTTTGCTATCACTGGATTTATTATGCAAATCTACGGACATGCATGCAAGTCCGAATATGAAACTTATCTATTTGAGGAGGTGACCACTATTATGGCACCTCTTATGTGTATGTATGTGTAACGGTCACTAAGTGTCACAACATCAATCCCTTTCACTTAAAGTTCTTAGAAAATAGGAGTCAAGTCAAATACTTGTATGACACCTACATTGTTACTTTCTACTCTTTCTTGATTATATTAGCTTCACCAAGCCCTCAATGCATGTTGACAAGAGAAATTAAAGTCAAGGTGATAAGAAGTAATATAGTAGTACTACTCTATATTACTTCAAGTGATATTCATGCTCTTGATATTTATAGCATGGCTCAGATCCAAGCTACGGCCACCCTCTCCAAGCGTTTGTTTGTTGAAGTAGTTGAGGAAAATCCATGTGCCGTGAATGTAACCCAAAATGCTTTAGTTGTTGCAAGTGCCGCCCAGAAAAAGGTGAAGGCAACAAGTTTGCCTCACACCAAATATTGGTTAGGCTTCTACACAATGAATATGCTTGCAAAGAAAAGAGGTAGTCCAAAAGTACCCATTGTTGCCTTGGAAGAATTGGTGAAGTATGGATTAAATACATAAGAGTCGGCTGAAAGCTTGGAAGCAATGCCTTCTTTTCCACTTGTTCCCCAAAAGGAATGTTCCTCCAAAAGGGCAGATGGAAAGGGTGGCAACCACAAATTCAATCTCACCCAACTTCCAAGTGAAGTTGAGATAGATGACGATGGCTTTGCCTTGGATTGCCAAGTATCAATCCATTTTGAACTTGGTGATCAAATATGGACAAAAGACGTTGTGTTAGACATGATAAAAGCAAGGCTTAAAGACATGAGAATCCCTCCTGGCACTCAGATTGGTGAGCCAATAGCCATCTTTTGCTATCACTAGTTTGAAAATTGGAATGGTGTCATTAAGTTACATCTAAACAATCCGGAAGTGGATGCAAAGGGATTGTTGCAAGGGTTAAGGCCCTTCATTCTCATTTTGAATGAAGGAATCCCACACAATAGAAAAGTGTGTAAATCATACAACCCGTTGGCTTTTTCATACCTCTTATCACTAAAAATATCCGGTCCTAATCTTGTCAATAGATAATCATATGGCTTACATGCATGTGAAAGATAGTTTTATAAGAGGCTATGATTTTGAAGTGAAAGGGGTAAAAAAAAGTGTTTTCTGAGTTTGCATGGGTCAAAACTCCTTCCCTGGTGCAAGTGGCCGAAGTAAAGTACTACAAAGTCTCATTTGATAATGAGATCTTTGTGTCGATCTTTGCAACCCGGAAGATGGATGAAGATGAGATTGCAAAAAAGAATTATCTAATTCTCATTGCAGAAAATCTCAATAAAACAAAAAGTAAAAAAAATTAGCAGATGGAATCAAGTCCATACTTGGAGAGGAGAATGTGGTTGATATATTCTTCAAACTTGAGCATGGGCAACATGTAGGGACTTGCAACATTGAATGTTTAAATGCAACGGTGTATAAAAAGTATGTCAAATAGAGTAAAAAAACTCCATGGTAAATACATCATGTTAATCTTCCACCTTAAGAATTTGGACGGTAGTAACAAACCAAGTGCAAATGAATTATCAAGATTAGGGTTCACGGATGTAAACTCGGTTGTAGCAAATGCAGTAATTGCCATGGAAAATGGCCCAAACAAGAGCAATGGTGCCACCCTTTACAACTTTGGAGAGAAATGAAGACCGTAAAAGGGAAAATCGTGGAAGAAGCAAGACAATATGCGGATATGGTACAAGCAAACATGGTGAAATTTCTAAGGGGGAAATGTCAAATCACTGGTCCCAACTCATTGCAAGAAGAAGAGTATCTCCGGTCTCCAAAGGACACCGTCGTGAATAAAGTGTCTAAGTTTGTTCCACCTCTAGACCTAAGTCCACAGGACATAGGATTAGAAGGATAGAACTACTTCCCTCTTTTGAGAGTAGACACTTTAGTATCCAGTGACCAATAACAAAGACCACGAGTGGTCAGAGTCTGGGTAAGGTTAGGTATCAGAGTTTTGCAGTACAATAGTATGTTTTTCTAGTTTGGTGATCGCCAAGTCACGAGCTCTTTGTTGGTTGGAGAGAGTGTTTGTCTCATATAACTGGTCTGGGTTCGAACCCTAATGGACTCGTTTGAAGAAATGTGGGGTATGTAGTGACTTGGCACTGCTAAGTGAGCAATCATAGGCAGGAAAAAGAGTTGTGCCAACCAATAGCCCACCACATGCGTGACCACTCATTGCAACCATCATTGCAGCAAAAACACAAGCATCGGAACGGGAGCAACGAGTCATTGAGAGCAAGATGGGCACATCAAACTAATAGCATCAAACAAAGCTACAACCATAGTATATATATATGCTAAAACATGTATTAAAAAAATCAAAAAAGAATATAACAATGTATATAAAAGCATATCATAGTATACTTATATACTACACAACAACAACAACAACAACAACAACAACAACAACAACAACAACAACTACTACTACTACTACTACTACTACTACTACTACTACTACTACTACTACTACTACTACTACTACTACTACTACTACTACTACTACTACTACTACTACTACTACTACTACTACTACTACTACTACTACTACTACTACTACTACTACTACTACTACTACTACTACTACTACTACTACTACTACTACTACTACTACTACTACTACTACTACTACTACTACTACTACTACTACTACTACTACTACTACTACTACTACTACTACTACTACTACTACTACTACTACTACTACTACTACTACTACTACTACTACTACTACTACTACTACTACTACTACTACTACTACTACTACTACTACTACTACTACTACTACTACTACTACTACTACTACTACTACTACTACTACTACTACTACTACTACAAACTTCTAGTCCTACTTGGAGAAGACATTGAATTAATCCCCAACTCCATGCCCCACTTGATAAAAACACACCCAACAACACACAAAAAAGAGCAAAAATGTACTTTTTTCCAGGTACTATAAAATTCCATGAACACATTTGCACCACTTTTAAAAAGTACGCACGCACGCACTACATAACACACATAACATTGCATTCCCACATATCGCCGACTACATTCAACAAAACAAAGAACATCCCCCATCACACATACTATACACTTTAATAATTACCACTCACCCTTCTCCGAAAGTATGTAACCGACTTCTAACACCACCACACTTAGAGATAATACAATGGACTAACACTCTTCTAAATAAACTATCCACCCTATACAATCAACCCAAACGACACATAAACACAAAACACCCATGTACAAAATTCATTGAAGAAAATCAAGACACATACATCATAAAGAGTCAATACATAAAAAACTATATGACTTCATCCATAATCAAAATCCACGTATAACACAACACACAATACAACAACACTTCCCATTTCTCCCTAATGAACTAATAAGAGAATCATTGAGATGCTTCAAACCTATACCTGAATACTCACACCCGCCCCCACCACCCCCATACATCCCCCCTCTAAATTTGAACACAAACAGAATAGACAATATCACATGTATTCTAACATGGAATGCTTCATCCCTCAACACTGCCCTCCCATGCATCTAAAACCTCACCACACATAATGACACCCCCTTGCCATAATCACCATCCAAGAAACTAAACTCGCAGCCACAAAGTCTACTAAATATATACAACAAATTTTTCCTAACTATAAACTTATCTTTAATAATATTAATGCACTCACACGTTGTATCTAACAACGCCACCCATATACACCTGGCCGTGGTAGCCTTCTCGCACTAATACACAAATCCTACGCATTTCCTGGAAACATTGTCAAAATCTCCTCACCAATGCACATATCTCCATATCTACAAATTCTAAAAATTAATAACCAACCGCTTCAACCATGGCTAATACTTCGTATTTACATGCCATCTCACCATGAAGACATAAGATTCATCACAAATATCAAAAATACCATTACTACTCAAATTAACAATCATCTAAACCACACATACTTTCTATGTGGCAATTTAAATAGAGACATCGCATTAATCGGGAGACAACACAGAGACCACTATTCCCCACCACAATCCATTGACCATGTTCAATGGTGTAACTTCACCGACAACCTAAATTTTAAGTATATTCCTACAGACACAAGACGCTCCAGACAAAAACCTAAGTTTAATAGACGGCTTTTACATGCTTAATTCCAATCATGCACAATACACATGCATAAGGAAAACAAAAATTAGTCTAAACTCAAACCACTCACCAATCTAGTTAAATATTCCACAAAACACATTTATTAGTAGAGCATCCGAAACACCAAACAACAATAACGTTCAAATACTTAATTCCATCTCAAGAACCAATATACAAGATTTCAACACAATTTCTTTTGAATATAACTCTATACAAATTGACTCCCTTTTTAACTATCTAAAAATCAATGACCAACTCTCTCAGACCCAATGGTTTGAAACTTGCAACATCCTAGACACAATAACAAATAATATCTCCAACACCCTAGAGAAAACCTATAAAGCCCCACCCATATGTCAACTAACAACTAGAACATCCAAACAAGGAGTCTACCTACCACAAAAACTCTCAAAAAAATGGAAGCAACACTTAAACACCTACCATACCATTAGAAAAACAATTAGAAATGCTAAAAATAACCTACAATGATTTATCCATCCCATTTGCCAAGAAGTACAATCCCTCCAACATACCCAAATTCCGCCCCTACCCCCCCACATCACCAAGTGAATGGTTACATGATATTGCTGTAATTGCAAAAAGGCTACCAAACAAGCCATGATAATAACTACCAAGCATATCAAAGAAAACATCAGAAAACCCATCTCCAAATACAGACAAGTATATGAAACTAGCTCAAAGAAAATCAATCGAAGAGTCTCCAAAAACAGTGAATCTCTACCACTAGACTATATCTCTAATCAGTATAACAATATCTTAACTAGCCCTGAAGACATCACAAATGAAATTTATAACCAACAAACAAAAAACAATAGACCTACCATACCTACATGCAACTACTTACCAGACCACCCAATTACATGTACATGTGCAGTAAGACAATACCCATGGCATGACCTTGACGGCTTCACTATAGATAAACATGGTGAACCACAAATCCTACTATAGAGCTACTTCAACCGTGTCACATACAACACATGCCTCAAAAATCTAGGAAACAATAAAGCCCCATGACCAGACTGCATTCCAAACTCCATATTAAAACTATTGCCCCTAAGATTCCATGAACTTCTCTCCCTATTCTCCTCTCACTGCTACAAACAAAAAAAAATCCTCACATCATGGAAAATTAATTCCACAATATACTATATAAAAAGGTGTTCCCTCAATGCTTCCCAACCATAGACCAATTAGCCGCACTCAAAGACGCACGGTTGACAAACCAAGACATGTATATTTTATATTTTGATTTCAAAAATGCATTTGGATCTATTGACCATGCAAGATTATTAGCAATTATTTTCGACCTCGCATATCCCACCAACGTAGTTGCACTAGTTGCAAACATCTACTCTAATTCCTCCACCCATACGTTGGAGAACATTTCGGAATAGCCCGCCCTATCTCCATCCAAGGTGGAACCATACAAGGTGATATCCTAAGCCCATATCTATTCATCATTTTCTTAGAACCACTATTAAAGTGGATGCAAAGGAGAAATACCGGCTACACCTTTGGAACATCACAAGTTACAATAAACTTGATCGCTTACATTGATGACCTTGTTGTTATTGCCAGTGAACTTAAATCATTACAAATCCAATTCAATAAAATAGACAAATTCTGCGATTGGTCCAGTATGGAATTCGGCACCCAAAAATGTGCCGCCACGGGATGCCCAAACAAATCCAAAATGAATCCCACCGCATTTAAAGCATTCATGCAAACTGCCAACATAAAATATGGTAACCAATCCATTCCCATACTACATCTAAACAAACCCTACGTGTATCTAGGCACAAATCTTGTCCCCTCACTAAAATGGAAGATAAAAATTCGCATCACTGCTACTAAATTTACTAAACAATGCAAAAGAATAATAACATGCCTAGCCACTATGAAACAAAAATAAAAATGGTAGACACAGTATTTAGACCCGGAGTAGCATACACCTTCTACGCAATTCCATACTCTATGCTTGCTATCAAAAAACTAAACAAAAAAATCATAGCCAGAAAAAATCCATCCGTGGCCTTCCTAAATGCAAAAGAAGAAGAACGCCGGTTCCCGAAGGGAACCGGCGTGAATAAAGTGTCTGTTCGTTCCATTGCTAAGACCATGCCCACCGGACAAGGAATTAGCGAACTGGAACTACTTCCCCCTTTCGAAGGTAGACACTATGTAACGAGTAGCCAGAAACCAACCGACAACGACCAACCACGACCAAACTAACTAAACAACAAGAAACAAAACCAAACAGGCAGCCAATCAGGAAGAGACAGAGTGGCGAAGTTCCTAAGGGGGGTCTTGCCTATCAGGGAGGACTTGGTTGTTTTCGATTTTGCGTTTATGCAGTAAAATAGACATGGCATGTTGAATAGCGATGGTGTTGATATTTTTAAAGGTAGTTTTAATTGTATCAATGGGTATCTTGAAGGTATCTTCGAGAGTTTTCATAGATGGGATAAAGGTGGTGGCACGAGCGCCGGATGTGATAACAATAAGGGGGTCCACATTCCAGCCGAGGGCAATGATGTCGTCTATGAGGGGTTGGTATTTATCTATTTTGTTTTGTATTGTTTCCGGGGAGAATCTATCGTTGCAATATGTAAATTCGATGAATTGAATGGTGTAGTCTTGGTTGATGTTCTCGGGTGGTGGGTCGTTGTATGGTAAACCTTTGACACAAAGAATGTCCGGTTTGAACCTAGCGTTGCAATGACATCTTTGGGTCATACATGAGCATGGAAGTAGCCATGGGGGGACCGTGTTTTCTTGTGGATTGCTATTAAAAGTGCCGGCGTTCATAAGTATGAAACATCTCGATTTATTGTAGGAGGTGATTAGTTTTCGGACTTCCCATACCGCTTTGTTATGTCTTTTAACAATTAGAGAGTGTATGTGGTGGTTTTGGCACTTGAGTAGCACATGTAGCCATGTGTCGGGGTCCGTTGAGGGGCATATGGGGCATGTTATGGATGGGAATCTTTCTATTCCAAAGAAGAGTTGTTTGCGAGCGTTTCCCATGTATTGACCCGTACGGAATTTGATGAGGCACGTTATTTGTGAGTCTGAGATGATGGGGTTTTTCCAAAAGTTTGTAGAGAGTTCATTGTCTATGTCGTTATTGTTAGTCCATTTTTCTATGTTAGGAATATTTTCTGAGATTGTATCCAGGTTGTTGTAGAGGTCTTGTTTTTTGAGATATTTGCCCAGAAATCTAATTGGGCCTTTGTCGGGGGTATCTTCTTTGGAAGGCCAATCTTCTTTTTGAAAGTAGTATGGGGTGGCATGAGCATGTTCGTGAGGGTCTTTGGCTTTTTTGTGTGTTTTTTCTCGGCCTTCTTTTGCAAGTTTGTCTGCTTGTTCGTTGCCATCAATGTTGGCATGGGCTCTGACTTTGTGAAGGGTTGTGATTTGTGTACGTTTTTGTAACATTTGTACCATTGATGTTAGTATGGTTTGGTCGGGGTGACTGTTGTGAAGGGTTGGGTGTGTTATTTGAGTGTTTAGTAGGTAGAGTGCATTTATGCAATCGGTGAATATATGTGCAGGTTCATTTTTGTATTTTGTTGTAATGATTTGTAGTGTTTTGTGAATGGCCATGAGTTCTGCTCTGAGGATATTTTGTAGTCCATGGAGTCTTTTGGCTAGTTTAATTTCTTTGGTAGCATTATATATGCCATAGCCAGCTTTTTCTCTTCGCCAAGAGCCCGGGCTAATTTGTTCCGGTGGTTTAAAGGAGCCGTCGGTGTAATAACTGTATGCGGGGTTAAATTTTGGTGTGGTATGAGTTGGGTAGTCTGGGAGAGGGGGAGGTATGACGGAGTAGTTTAATGTGTTGTTGATATAATTTAATTTTGACCAATTTTTACTTTTGTTTACGAGGGTTTGTATGGGTGTTGGTTGGGCCGGTTTTGTGTATGGTCTTTGTATGTCTAGATTGTCTGTTATGGAGGTAAGTTCCGCAAGTTGTTCTAGAGAGCCAATGGTTTGATTTTGATGATGGACGCATAGTATTTGTAATGTAGATGGTTCAGTTCGCGGTTTTTTTAGCTCGGGTGGAATGTTAGGTTCTACGTATGTTATTGTGTCTGCTTCGAATACTGCAATGATGTGGGAATCTGGGAATGGATTTGAATGTTGGCTGTTGTTTTGGTACCAATTGTTGTTCGGTGTGACGATGATTGTTTTTGTGTTATTTGGATCGTGTTTGGCGGCAAGTCTAGCCCAATGTATGGCTTGTTCTATGTCTTCCTCGTTGTGGGGGTGAGCTATTCCATTTCCGATCCATTTGTGTTCAAAGGCCTTGCCTAGGGATCCAAATATTTTGTCTCTTTCGTACGGTGAGTAGAATTTATTTAGTTTGGTAGGACATGTAATCGGGGAGGAAAAGTATGAGTGTTCAATGTTAAAGGATGATATCAGTGAGTCTAAAATGGGGGTGGGTATTGTGTATTGCGCATTTTTGAGGGGGTCAGTTTTTGGTATTCGATATTTATATCTTTGGTAAAGCCATATTAGTTCGGTTTCAAAGGGTTGGGTTGTTGGTTCAATGTTTGTAGGGGATTGTAATTTTATATGATATTGGTTCCATAACCATTGGAGCCGGGTAATGGGTATGGTGTGTAAATGTCGGCCGTTTTCTTCGTATAGATGTGCTTGATTGTTATGTATTTGAATTGTGTTTGAGGATGTAAGGATATCATTTTCGGGGTTGCATTCTGTTGTGTAGATGTTTAAGAGTGGGATAATTATGGGTGGCGTTACGGACCTTGAGTCTGAGGATTGTTCTTGTGGATGGTGGGCAAGGATGATATCTGAGTATATTTTGTTTTGGATCTTTAGGTAGTATTGTTTTAATTTTTCAGTGTTATGTGTGGAGGTACTGGTGTCATGCCGTGGAAAAAGGTCTCTTTGGGGGAGCCATTTATTGTATGTATTATCATTGTGTTGCCATTGGCATAGATATTTTGTGTAGGTATTTTGCATGTTATTTGTGTCTGTGTGTTGGATATGTTTATGGTTTATGATATTATTAATGGGGTATTTTGTAGGGTTTTTGGGGATGTATGTTGGGGGGCGGGGGTGGTATGTATGTGGAGGGTTAGGGGGATTGGTTGGTGTGGGAATATTTCTTGGGATGATGTTATTGTTGAAGGTGATGAATGGATCTTTAAGTGTATGAGAGTATGGGTGTATGTTGCAAGGAGTATGACATATAGTGGGGCATGTTATGTGGCAAAATAGTTGTTTAGCAACATTTAGGGCACTCTTTATTAGTTTAGATGGGGTGAAGTGGTAGGTTTTGAAGTCCTCATTGTTCATGATGTGTATACCGTTAGGTAAGGTAATTTGGTTTAGTTCAAAAATATTTTTTGAGAGGAGTTTTTGTAGAAGCTTTTGGGAGAGTTGGGCATTGAGTGTGTTATGATTTAATGTTTCTTGGCGCCATAGTATTTCTAGTGTCGTAGGATTAGTGAGGAAGTTCGGGAGCGTACTTTTAAGATGGGCTTTAGCTATATGTTTTAATAAGAAGAATGTTCGTGTTATTGGTGATCTTATGCAGTCACTTTTTTTAATTCTCGGTATGTTTTCAGCGCCACCATATTGGGCAAGGACATAGTGAGTTAATCCATTATATATTTTCCCAAGTCTTCCTTTATCGTTTAGAGCATTTTGCAGTTGTTCGCCTATACATCGGAGGTATGCGTTTTTGAGGGAGAAAGCTTCAAGTCCAAATAGGTTATGTGGTAGTTGGGTTATTGCGTTTGACATACATTTTGGTAATCCACATATGGTTTTTTGTATGGCTATTATTTTTTTATCAAGTTTTTTGATAGCTGGCATAGAGTATGGTACACCGTAGAAACTGTATGCCACACCTGGGCGTAGTACGGTATCAACCATTTTTATTTTTTGTTTCATGGTGGCTGGGCATGTTGTTAGTTCTTTGCATTGTTTGATGAGCTTTGTGGTTGTAGTAAGGATTTGGATTTTCCATTTTAGTGAGGGAACAAGATTTGTACCTAGGTATATGTATGGTTCGTTTTGGTGTAGTATAGGGATTGGTTGGTTGCGGTAGTTGATGTTAGAGGTTTGCATTAGGGCTTTGAAAGTGGTAGGGTTCAATTTAGATTTGTTTGGGCATCCGGTAGCCGCACATTTTGGAACTCCCACATCCATGCCAGCCCATTTACAATATCTATCAATTTTATGGAGTTGTATTTGGATTGATTTGATTTTGTTAGTTATGGTGGCTAGGTCATCTGCGTATGCGGCGGAGTTTATTGTGACTTGTGATGTGCCGAAAGTATATCCATTATTACCTCTTTCTAGCCATCTAAGTAGTGGTTCTAAAAATATAATAAATAAGTATGGGCTAAGGGTGTCCCCTTGTATAGTTCCTCTTTGGATGGGTATAGGTTTTGTTTTTCCAAAGTGTTCGCCGATATAGCAAGTAGATGATTGGGAATAGATGTTTCCAACAAGTGTAGTTGCCTCTTTTGGGTAGCCAAGGTCTGACATTATTGCTAGAAGTCTGGCATGATCAATTGAGCCAAAGGCATTTTTGAAGTCCACGTATAGTATGTATATATCTTGGTTAGTAAATTTTGCGTCTTCTAATGCGGCTATTATAGTTTGTATTTGCCGTGCGGTACTTCTCTCCGCTCTAAATCCTTCTTGACTATCATGTAGGATTTTGAATTTTTCGCCGTATGAGGATAGTATGTGGGTGAGTGTACTGGTAAAAAGCTTATATATTGTGTTAGCTAGTGCAATTGGTCTATGATTGGGTAGCATGGATGGATCGCCTTTTTTGTATAGTAGAATTGTTGCACTTGTTTTCCATGAATTTGGTATTTGTTTTTGTTTATAGCAGTGAGAAAAGAATAGGAATAGTAGTTTATGAAATCTTGGAGGCATGTTTTTCAGTATTGAGTTTGGTATGCGGTCTGGGCCTGGGGCTTTATTATTTCCAAGATTTTGGAGGCATGTATCGTATGTGGCTCTGTTGAGGTATTTATGTAGTGGAATTTCTGGTTCGCCCCGTTTGTCAAGGGTATATCCGTCTAGGTCGTGCCAAGGGTATTGGCGTATTGCACATGTGCATTCTATTGTATGTTGTGGCTGGTAATTACATGTTGGTACTGTTGGTCTATTGGTTTTTGTTTGTTGGTTGAATATTTCATTCGCAATGTCTTCGGGATTAGTTAGAATATTATTATATTGATCTTTGATACAATCCATTGGTGGGGATTCAAGGTTTTTAAAGACTTTTTTGTTAATTTTTTTGGGGCTGATTTCGTATAGTTGTCTGTATTTTGAGATGGCTTTTTTAATGTTTTCTTTTGTGTATTTTGTGATTATTTTCCGGGCTTGTATGTTGGCATTTTTTGCAATTATCGCGATATCTTTTATCCATGTATCGTGGGGAAGGTCCGGAGGCGGCGGGGTAGGGATTTGGATGTGTTGTATATTTAGTAGTTCGTTGTGTATGGGGTGGTTACGCCATTGAGGGTTGTTTTTTACAATTCTAATGGTTTTACGTATGGTATGGTATGTGGTTAAGTGTTGTTTCCAAGTTTTAGAAAGTTTGCGGGGTAGATACCCACCTTGTTGAGAGGTTCTATTTGTCATTTGGGGTATTGGGTGTGCTCTACAAGTTTGTTCTAGTGTATCAGAGATTTTATTGATGAGTTTGTCTAGAGAGTGGCATGCTTCTTGCCATTGTGTTTGTGTTAATTGACTATTGATTTCAAGAGTGTTTATGAGGGAGTCTATTTGTACGGTGTTTTCTTCGAAGAATTTTGTGTTGAATTTTTCTATGTTGGTTTTTGGGATGGGGTTGAGTATGCGTATAGTGTCTTTGTTTGGGATTGTAGGAGTTCTACTAATTAGTGTGTTATTTGGGATGTGCAGTTGTACAGGTGAGTGGTCCGAATTGAGAATAATATCTTTGTTTGTTGTGGAGGTGTATTGTGTGTTGTTGTTTGTATTTATATAGAAACCATCTATTAGACTCCAATCACTATAATTGTAGCCACCTTGTCTAGAGAATTGTGTATCGGTATTGATGTAAGTGAAGTTTAAGTTTTCTGTGAAGCGGCGCCATTGGTAATCAATGTTTTGAGGGGGGGTGTGATGGTTTCCATTTTGGCGGCCAATTAGCGCTATGTCTCTATTGAAGTCTCCACATAATAGGTATGTATGATTGGGATGATTATTAATATGGGTTGAAATAGTGTTTTGTATATCTAAGAGAAATCTAGTATCTTCGGGATGGGATGGCATATACATGTGAAAGATTAACCACGATTGTAGTGGGTGATTAGTGATTTTAATTATTTGAATGTATGGTGATATGTGCATTGGGGTAGGGATTTTGTTGATGTTGCCGGGGAATGTATATTTTTTGTGTATTAATGTAAGGAGGCCACCGCGGCCCGGTGTGTATGGTCTCCTTTGTTGCATGCATCTTGTAAGTGCATGTGTATTGTTAAAGATGAGTTTATAGTCTTGAAATATATTTTGTATATATTTTGTAGATTTTGTGGCGGTTAGTTTTGTTTCTTGTATAACTATAAGAGCCGGTGGTGTGTCTGTGTTTGCGACTAGAGTTTGTAAGCTAGGAAGGGCAGTGTTTAGGGAGGAGGCATTCCATGTGATTATGTATGTATTTTCTTGGTTTTGTCTAATGTTTTGATTTTGGTTTTGAGGAGGGATGTAGGGAAGAGGTGGGGGTGGGTGGGTGTATTCTGGTATAGGGTCTAGGCATTTTAGTGATTCATTTATGAGGTTGTTAGGGAGGTAAGGGAATTTTAGTTTTATTATATCATTTGAGGGTGGTATGTCTTGACTATGTAAGAAGTCGTATAGTCTTTTATGTATTGAGTTCTCATGGTTTATAATATTTTGGTTGTCTACTAGGAATTCAGTATAGGGGTGTGCAGTGTAAATGTGTCGTTCTGGTGGGTTTTGTAAGGTTAGCAAGGTTTGTAGGAGTGTATTAGTCCATGTAATTGTGTTCCAATTTTGTGGATTTAGAAGTTGGTTACATTCATCTATGTTTGGATGAGTAGTGATTATTAGTGCATATAAGATGTGGGGTGGTGGATGCGTATTTTTTTGTTGTATGTATTGGGCAATGTTTGGGTGGGAAGTGTTGTGTATGTGGTGTAATGTATGTGTGTTTTTTAGAAATGGTGCGAACGGTTTTGCAATGTGTTCATATTCTGATTGGAGTTTTATGGTATTAGGTATAAAGTAGATTTTGGCATTTTTCTTATGTGATGTAGGATGTCTTTTTAGTATATTGGGCATGGGTCCCGGGTTGGTTTCAATGTCTCCTCCTAGAAGTAGTAGAAGTTTGTGGTATATATGTTTAGTGGTGTATTTTAAAAGCTTTATTGTGTTATTAATGACTTGTTGGTTTGGGGGTAGGTGGATATTTGTATTTTGTGTATGAGTTGTGGGTTTATTTATTTTTATAGTAGGTGTAGTTGTTTTCGTCTTTAGTTTATTTTTAGTCCATGTGTTTTTTGTGGTTGTTTTTGTTTTAGTAGAGTATGGATGTATGTAAAATTGGTTGTATTTTACCTTGGTTGTTTTTGTCCGTGTGCATATGTAACTATTATGTTTAAGACTATTTGTATGTGGGTTTATGTTGGTTTTTAAAGTGGCTTTTAAATCCTTTTTTTCATATGCGGTGTTATTATATACTTTGTGGTTTGTACAATTGTTTGTTTTGATGTTTGTATTAGTATTTGGTATAAAATATGTTTTGGTATACTTTTTGTGCGAAGTGGGGTGTCTTTTTAATATGTTCGGCATGGGTCTTGGGTTAGTCTCCATGTCTCCTCCAATTAATATGAGTAGTTTGTAGTAGATGGGTTTCTTGTTTTGTTTTAGAATTTTTTGTTTTTGAATGTGGCTTTGGTATTTGTGTTTATTTGATTGTGTGTGTTTGTCTTTGTATGTGTGTATGTATATGTATGTGTTTCGTTGATGGTGTGTGGTTGTCTTTGTGTGTGTGTATGTAGTTTTATGTGGTATTATATTAGTATTCTTTTGTATGTTTGTATTAGTATAAGTCACGGTTTTTGTCTTGGTATTTGTATCAGTATCTTTGTTAGTATTTGTGTTAGTATTCGTATGAGTACACGTACCACTATTTGTATTGGTATTTGCATTTGTACAAGTATAAGTATTTGTATTTATATACATACCAGTATTTGTATCAGAATATTTATAAGTATACTCATCGGTGTATGTATCAGTATACGTATCAGAATACGTATCAGTATATGTACCCGTATATTGAAAAAATGAGTTTTCTAAAAGATTTCTTTCTAAACCTAATTTGTCTAAAACTATGATTTCTAAAAACAGATTGATATTTATTTCAATCAGATTCGTATATATTCTTACTTTTATTAGAATTTCTATTTTTAGAAAGTCTATTTTTGGCGGCTTCGGCGCCCATCCGGCCGGCGAAACATGAATCCCACCTCCTATTTTAATAATTCTACATACTCTCAACAAATTTCTACTATTTAATCGCAAACTCTCCCCAACTTTATATATATAGTTTTTAATATTACTATTAATTTTCCATTTATCCATGTAGTTTATATTCCAATTTCTATTTTTAATCTGTACTCTTTTATTATCCCTATCTTCTCTATTTATTTTTACTCTGTCATTTTTGTTTCTCATTACAAGTTTGGTTAATTTTCCATCCGTTATTTTTGTATTTCTTAGAAAGCATATTCTATTTTTAGTATTGCTGTTTTAGCTATATTCTTCCTAATTGTATTCTTATTGTTATTTATTCCCATTACTAATTTGGTGCAATTTCCATCCCTTATTTTTTGATTTCTTAGGAAGGATTTTCTATTTTTAGTACTGCTGTTTATAGCTATGTTCTTCACATTTGTATTCTTATTATAACTAATTCCCATTACTAATTTTGTGCATTTTCCATCCCTTATTTTTGAATTTCGTAGGGAGCATTTTCTATTTTTAGTACTGCTGTTTATAGATATGTTCTTCACATTTGTATTCTTATTATAACTAATTCCCATTACTAATTTTGTGCATTTTCCATCCCTTATTTTTGAATTTCTTAGGGAGCATTTTCTATTTTTAGTACTACTGCTTATTGTTATGTTCTTCTTATTTCTTTTCTTATGATAATGGTTTTCTACTTTACCCTTTCTTTTCTTCTTACATATCCGCTCCATTTTTGTTATTTTATTTTTAATATTACTTGCTCTAATTAAGACTTCTGAAATTTTATAAATATCTATCTTCTTCCTATTTAATTTATTATATCCCTTTTTACTCTCCTTCATTTTTCTATTTTAATCCATTCTAGTATTCCATGCCTTTTGATGGTTTTTGGGTTTAGAATCCCTTCTACCCTTATGTATCTTTATTACAAAAAATTTATGATTGTTTTCATTTATATTGTTTCCTATTTTGTTATATGTAGTTATGATACTTATTTTCTTTTTCCTTCTATTATTTATTTTAATCCCATCTTTTCTCTTATTCCTTTTATTTTTTATTTTGGTTTTGATACTTTTCTTTTTGGAATTTTTACTTAGTTTGTGTGAGAAGTAGTATATTATTATTATCATTCTTTCTATTTTGTATATTGGTTTTTGCAATGGTTGATAAGTTCTTGTTTGAGTATTTATACCTGTATCTGTATCCGTGTCCATATCCTTACTTGTATTTGTATTTACATTAGTATTTTTTTCCGTATATGTGTTTATGCTTGTATTTGTATCTGTACTTGTAGATGTATTTGTGTCCGTATTCTGATATGTATTTGTATATGTATCCATATATGTATCTGTCCCCGTACATGTATATGAAGCTGTATTTGTATACTTGATCGTATACGGTCCCGGATTTATTTCTAATTCTCCGCCTACAAGTAGTAGAAGTTTATAATGTGTGGGTTTGATATTGTGTTTCATAATTTTTGATTTCTGTGTGAATTTTAGAGCTTTTATTATTTTGATGTTGTTGAGGTTGTGTTTGTTTGAAAGCATGTGTATGTCTTTTCTACTTGCTACATAGTAAATACTAGTAAGAAGATCTATGTTGTTTTGTGTAGCATGGTATACTATAGGGTGTATGTGTATTTGTCTTCTCCATTGAGTATGAGTAGTTTGTAGTAGGAGGGATTTTTTATTTTGTTTTAGGATTGCTTGTTTTTGTGTGTGGTTTTGGTGTTTTGTTTTGTACTTTTCTTTTGGTTGTGTATATTTGTCTTTGTATGTGTGTATGTGTATTATTATTTTTTGGTGGTGTGTAGTTGTCTTTGTGTATGTGTGTATAGATGTGTTTGGCTTAGTACTAGTGTTTATGTTTATGTTTATATTAGTGCGTGTCCCCATTTTTATTTTAGCATACGTATGGGTATGGGTATTGGTATTAGTACTTGTATTTATATATGTATCAGTATTAGTATTGATGTACATATCAGTATTTATATTCGTATTCAGATTAGTATTCGTATCCGTATTCTGATCAGTATTTATATCTGTATGCAAATCAGTATTTGTATCCGTAATTGTACATGTGTGTGTATCAGTATTCATACCAGGTATTTTTGTGCAAGATAGTATATATTTGGTATACTTTATGTATTTATTTTTAATACAACATGAGGGTAGGGTGTATGTATTGAAGTATGTGTATCCTAGGGGGTGTACGTCTGTGTATACGGCCAAGTATTTTCTTATATATTGTGCCATGTAGACTATTTTGTTCAATACCATGTATTCTACCATGTATTCTACTATGTAGGCTATCAAGTATTCTACCATGTATTCTACTATGTAGGCTATCAAGTATTCTACCTTGTATTGTCTTCTATTGTATAATGTGTGGGTCTTGTGTATAAGAAGGGATGGTATGTGTATGATACCTTTTGTCTTGCGGTCTTCCTTCTTCACATGTTTGACGTCTCACCTTCAATTCTTGGGGTGGTCATAACTTTGGTGATGGCTTGCAAGGATGCGAGGGCCGTGCTCATTGACTCTTGGATGGTGATCATTTGGGCCTTCAACTCATCATGTTTCTTGTCCGCATATGCTTGCGTCTCTAGTCTTATTTTTTTGTTGTTTTCTTCCACCTTGGAATCCACGATGGCAATGATGTCATTCTTCGTGAGGACATTTGTTGGCTCATCAATCTTGAAGGCCTCCACGGTGTTAACAATAGCTTTGTTAACATCTAGGAATCCAAATTCCACAATTTGCTCCTTGGTCGGTGGCTCTACTCCATCAAGACTTCTTCGGTGTGGTGCAAAGTCCACGTAATGTCCTTCCATCTTGATAACTTTCCCTACAAACTTCCTATAGATTATAGGGTTGATGCAATGAACATTAGCACTACCATTGTGTCTAATCCCATCATCCCGATGGAACCAAATGTGAGTGGCATTACCCGCTCCCATGATTTTGTGAATCTCTTCACTAGTGTCAACCATGCTCATACGAATAGGTAGTGGTGATAGGGTTAAGGTAATGGCGTCCTTCTTTGCCTTACTCTCACGGTTGATGCCCTTCGATGTAGTTCCAACAATGTTCGTTGGTTGCAAAAGCTCGTGGTTGGTTGCCACTTTGTGGAGCTTGATTTTTGCCGCTTGTTGTGGGGTTGGTGCAATAATGAAGGCATGGGATTCCTCTTTGATTTTCTGCACACTTGTTACTTCAAACTCAAGCCCACGGTTAAAACCATTGTGAAGGATCTCCACAAAAAGATCATTAGCGGTCATGCCTCTAAGAGATTCACTTTTTATTTTGATAAAGAGGTTAGAGTTTCTTGATATATCATGGTATGTTTTGCAAACTTTGCCAAGAGCATATTGTTTGTCTAGTTTTAAAATGAAGGGTCTAAGACCTTTGAGAAGTCCAATGCCATCTATCTCTGGCTTATGCAAGTGCAATTTGACTACCCCCGCCCATACTCCCTTTTTCCCGGCATTCTTTAAACTCATACAAAGGATGGAGATGGGATCAATTACCTTTTTGCCGACTTCAATCTCCATGAACTTTAACCTATCAATCACCATAGCTTTGACATCATCATGCATGAGTACAAGGTTAGATAACTCAAAATGAATTGAAACATGAAAGTCTAGGGCAAGCCCCGTAGTGTCATTAACCGGGATGTCAAATGGGATTTGTGTTACATTGAGGTGCTGGCCCACGATTCCTTTTCTTGCACAAGGGTAGAGGATTTGGGGGATTCTTGGGAATGCCGGAGTTGCTAAGGAGATTTCCTTGGCCTCCATTTCTCTAATTCCTCTTGTGATCATGCTAGGTATGGATTCATCACAAGTTAGTGGCTCAAGTCCCTCCTCTTTGGCCATATCTTCCATCACTTGAAAGCCCATCCAAAATTTGAGGGAGGATGCATCTAGGTCAAGAGTGTGCATCATACCTTCATTGTTGGAACTCTTCTTTTTCTTGTTGGAAAGGGATACTTCGTCTTGGCTTGTTGTGGGGGCAATGCTCGGGGATCTTTTGTGTGTCTCACCGCTTGCTTCTACCTCCATGGCGTCTCCATACATGAGAGTGCGTCTACTACTCCACTGGTCCATACTTGTGCTGTCCTGTGAGGGGAGGTCGTATTGAAATGTTATTGGGTCGCTACAGGGATCACCTTGGTCTCTGTTGCAATCAGCAGGGTGTTTATGAGGATTAGTAGGGTCGCTGGCACGAGCAGCAAGGTCGCTGGCACGGGCAGCAGGGTCGCTGGCACGAGCAGCAGGGTCGCTGACACGGGCAGCAGGGTCGCTGGCACGAGCAGCAGGGTTGCTGGCATAATCAGCAGAGTCACTGGTACAAGCAGCAGTGTCGTTAACACCAGTAGCAGGGTCACTGGCACAGTCAGTAGGGTCGCTGGTACAAACAGCAGGGTCGCTAACATCAGGAACAGGGTCGCTGGCACAAGAAATACAGTCGTTAGCACAAGGAACACAGTCGTTAGCATAAGGAACAGGGTCGTTGGAGCGATTGACAGGATCGCTGGAGCGATCAACAGGGTCGCTGGAGTGATCAACAGGGTCGCTGGAGCGATTAACAGGGTCGCTGGAGCGATCAACAGGGTTGTTGGAGCGATCAACAGGGTTGTTGGAACGATCAACAGGGCCGCTGGAGCAATCAACAAGGCCGCTGAAGTGAGCAACAGGGTCGCTGGTTTTATCAGCAAGGTCGTTAGTATAATTCGCAGAGTCGCTGGCACAATTAGTAGGGTCGTTAGTATAATCAGTAGGGTCGCTGGCACAGGTAGCAGGTTCGTTGCCTCGGGCAGCAGGGTCGCTGGCACGAGCAGTAGGGTTTGGGTGAGACTTGATAGGGTCGTAACGGATGTTAGCAGGGTCGCTATACAAATCGACGGGGTCGCTATCTGTTTTAGCTAAGTCACTACGGGTTACGGTGGGGTCTGTGGGCTGACCAGCACGGTCGCTGCAGGGATCGAGTGGGACAGTATACTGATCAGTATGGTCGTTGTCTATGGAGAGTGAGGAGAGTAGTGGGGAGGGGGTGTTCGGGGAGGAAGAGGAGAGAGGGGAGGGAAACAGAGTGAGTGAGGAGAGTAGTGGGAGGGGCAGGGAGGGGGAGATGGACAGGGGTGGGAGGGGTGGGCGGAGTGGTGAGGGCGTGGGAAGAAACAGGGGAGGGGAAGGGAGGGCTGCAGTAGGGGATAGATGGAGGTAAGGAATGCGAGTGAAGGAAGTGAGAGGAGAAGGTGTGTTGAGTGTACTCCCTGTTGTGTAGATGAGGGTTGATCCTCGGTTCGATGATGAGTTGAATCGGTTTTTGTTGTGGAGTTGTTGCACTTCACTTCCAGATGCAGTGTTGTTGCGTGCTGCGATCTTGGTGCGGGGATGACGTCGGTTGCAGATCTTTGTTGTGGAGGGGCAGCAGTCCACCTTTGTCTTCTCTGGTCTGGAGGTGCTCTCCGTTGCGTGTTGTATGTTGTTGTTGTCACCTTGTATTGTCGAATCTTTGCTGTGAGGTCCTGTTGTGCTGTAGATGGGGTTGTCGCAGATGTGTTGGCTGTTGCGTTGTATTTTCGTCCGCTCTTGTTGCCGTGTCGTTTGTTGCGGTGTTGATGGTGTGCTTCCTTGTTGTTGGAGCGAAGGTAGATTCAGATCTGGAGAAGATTTTGAGCGCTTCCGCCCGAGATCTATACACACAAGCTTATTGAAGTGTTCTGTTAGTATTATGATGTAGCGCTTTGTGCATGTGTATACATAGTGAGATTTCTGTGTACTACCTCTAGTGTGTGTGGATGTGCTGAAGTGTGTAGTGTTGCTATGGATCAGCTGAACTAGTGCAAAAAAGAGATGGAAGTGAGTAGAGATAGCCTGATATGGTGCGTTGATGTTGCCTTGGGGCAGATCTGTGAGGTATATCGTGTCTTCCTTCACTTCAGAGGTTGTTCTGCAGTGTTGTCTTTCAGATCTGATGCACAAACAACTTATACAAGCGATGTTAGATCTATTTTGTACTTTGTATGTGTTACTAAGAGAGCAAAATGATAACGTGAGTCTAACAATGATGCAATAAGGAAGAAATAAGGAGATGAGGGGGGGGTAAGAGGTGGCCTGAAGGTGATGAAGGGCGTTGATGCGATGGCAGCAACGCTGCACTCTTGACTCGTTGTTGTTCTCAATGGTGTTGACGAGGTCTGGATTGGAGAAGGGCGGTGGGACTCAAGGGGGGGGGGCGTTCAGGTTCGGTAACCCTCTCTAGATCTACTCCAGATCCTACCGTATGATGAGCTGAGAAGTACAGATCTGTGTACCAACACGTGTGTCTCCCCGCTTCAGATCTAAACACCACTCAAAAATGACTTCAGCAGCTCTTCCACGGTTCACCTTTTGTAGATCTAGTGTTCAAAACGTCCCTGCCCAACACATGTAACTGATAGCCTCCCCTCCTCTCAAATCTGAAGCACACTAGGGACATACAACGGGCCAGCAACCTCCTGTTGTTCGTGTCTCCACTCTCTGAGACTGAGTCCCTCACCCCTCCTCACCAGAAATTTCGGAGCTCTACTCAGCCATCGAGGATTTCCTCTTTCCTAAATGCATGTCAAATATTATAACCCAACTTCCACAAAATTTATTTGGATAAGAAGCTTTTTCTCTTAAAAATTCTTACATCTGATGTATAGGGGAATAACTTCAAAATGCACTCAACGACAACAATAGACTTGGAAAGATTTACAAAGGGCTCACCTACTCTATCCTTGCCAAATACGGTGGTGCTAAAAACATTCTTGGAATGAACATAGCGGATTGCACTAGATCACCAATCACGCGGACATTTTTTCTACTAAAAAATGGAGCAAATTTTACCTCAAAAGCACATTCACGGACTTCCTCTTAGAACCTTCACCTTTGGATCAAATGTGGCTACAAGAAACCTGAAATGACACAAGAATTAACCAACATCTCTCCCAAAAACTTTTACAAAAACGTTTTTCAATAGATATTTACAACTTAAAACAAATTACACGACCAAATGGAACACACATTATGAACCACAATGACTTTGAGACATTTCATACTACACTATCCAAACTAATAAAAAGAGCTCTCAATATTGCCCAACAACTATTTTGTTACTCTCCATGCTCCAATACATGCACCTCACCATGTCTTGCACACCCAAATCTCTACACCCTAAAAGACAAATATGTCACCACTAACAGTAACACCCATTCTAGAAACAACATCCCACGAATTCACCCCCCACACCCGCTACACCCATCCCGTCCTACTCCCCCTACACACATTCTAAAAAAAACTCGTCCAAATATCCCATAAATCCTATTAAGAACCATAAACATAGAAAACATATTGACTCCAACAATTTTTTTAAAAAATGATAACAAATATCTATGTCAATGGCAACACAACAACAATACTTACAACAAATAGTTACCTGATAAAAACCTCTTCCCATGGCATGATCATAACACCTCCACCCATAACGCCACACAGTTAACACAATATAATCAAAACACCCAAAATAAATCCTACTTAGAAATCATACATGCACACCACCTTCAAGAATAATTTCGTAACTCAAGATCCGTTATCCCTCCCATAATCATTCCCCTCCTCAACATCCACACAATCGAATGTAACCCCAAAAAAGACATTCTCACATCAAACAACACCATTAGAATTAACGAAGATCATGCACATATACATGGAGACAATGGGAGACATCTTATTATTATTCCCGTCACTAGACTCCAATGGCTATGGAATCAATACCATAACAAACTACAAACTCCCACAAACATAGAGCCAATAATCCAACCATTTGAAACATAAATAGTTTGGCTATACTAAAGGTATAAATACCGCAACCCAAAAATTGACTCCCTCAAACTCGCACAATATACACTACCGTAGGTGAAGGGCACCTTTGGCTATAATTAATTCAAAAAAGGCATGCCGAATTATTTGGGAAATTATTAAGTGAAAATGCCAAAATTGAAGAAAATATTAATATACAAAATCTTTGGACATCAAGGATATCAATGGAGAGTTATGGCTTGGAAAGCCGTGATTCTTGGAGGTGTGTACAAAAGAACTCCATGTAGGGAACTTGAGGTCTGAGGTTCAATCCCCTTGGCCGTCAAAATAGGCTAATTATAGTCGTCTGTGAAAATCTGCCAAAATTAGCTAAAATTCCTTTTAGAAAGCCGAACCCACTTTTTTTACTTTAATTAATTATTCGGCATCCAAGTGCCGAAGGTGCCCTTCACCTACGGTATCCATGCGCATTCTATACTCACTAATCTCATCCGTCAACATCCAACACTCGTACTTCTCATCCCTAGTAACATGCTCTATGCAACTCGCTAAGTTCCATTCACCATTTGAAAGAGCCAAAATCTTTGGGCTCATAAGGAAATGCCTTTGACCAAAAATGGGCTCAAAATAGTATTGCACACCCCCACAATATAGAAGAAATACAACAAGCAATACATTGGGCAAGACCAAAATAATAATGCCACTAGCATGGAACAACTTGCCACACTTACTAGCATAACAAATCAACTCAATACACACCTATTGTATACAAAAATAGCCCCATCCACACCTTCATATATCCCAATGAATTGCAACAAAAAATGGTCCTAACTTAAATATGCACATACAAATAAATATCAAGTTCAGCAGCTCTTCGACTTCTTCCAATTCTTGCGCCGCACATCTTGCTCAAAAATTGTCCGATTTGGGCGCCATTTGTTACATTAGCTCCATCTTAACGCGATTTACAACATCAATCTAAGCAACCAAATTTTTTCTAAACTCACCCAAGGTCAAATTCTAGAACTAAAGAGAGGAATGTGGGAGGGTCTTTGACAAGTGAAGAACTAGTATATCACAAGAGTAGTCAAGCGTCTTGGAGTTCACAAAGGAAGAATCAACAAGTGCAAATAGTATAAGAGAATGTGGAGCCTCTACTAATGATAAACAATCACTTACAAGCAAAGGTAATTTCTAAACACTCTTTAACTCACTTACAAAGCTTGACTTGACAAAGACGTCAAGTCAAAGACATGTACGGTGCTATACGCACACACACACAATCCTAAGTGGATGGAAATCATCCACAGATGAATGAAGTGTGCCGCCGTACGTCCCTATTCCCGTAGAATAATAACAAAATAATCTATGCTAAAAAACACTAGGATGTGGAGAGGCCCTTGACACACGTCCCGTGACAAGACACTCTATTCACTTCGGCCCCCCAAAGACTGGAGTTGTTCTCTCTATAGCAAATGCTTTCAACTAAAAATTACAAAATGATTTTTAAACTTGTAAATATGAGATTTGATAATTCCACAATAAGATAAATTTATATATTAATTTGAGACATTTATCATGCAACTTGTGAACGTCATATCCTACTACCAAAATGAACCAATCATCTAACAATTATTGTAGCATAAAGTCTATACACTATTTCAAAGGTTGAATCCAAAGTGATTTGAAGATTTTAAATATCATACACAACAATTTTGAGTCATCCAATAGTCTTCCTGTCATCCAATAACCACTTTGCATCAAATAAATACTATTAGTTGGTTTCAAAAGTTGATTCTAGACTAAGCTCAAGACTCAAAAGCATTGTATGTGACAATCCTCAAATCATTCAACAATCCTTGAGTCACTTGAAGAAGAACGCCGGTTCCCGAAGGGAACTGGCATGAATAAAGTGTCTGTTCGTTCCATTACTAAGACCATGCCCACCGGACAAGGAATTAGCGAACTGGAACTACTTCCCCCTTTCGAGGGTAGACACTATGTAATGAGTAGCCAGAAACCAACCAACAACGACCAACCACGACCAAACTAACTAAAGAACAAAAAGCAAAACCAAACAGGCAGCCAATCAGGAAGAGACAGAGTGGCGAAGTTCCTAAGGGGGGTCTTGCCTATCAGGGAGGACTTGGTTATTTTCGATTTTGCGTTTATGCAGTAAAATAGACATGGCATGTTGAATAGCGATGGTGTTGATATTTTTAAAGGTAGTTTTAATTGTATAAATGGGTATCTTGAAGGTATCTTCGAGAGTTTTCATAGATGGGATAAAGGTGGTGGCACGAGCGCCGGATGTGATAACAATAAGGGGGTCCACATTCCAGCCGAGGGCAATGATGTCGTCTATGAGGGGTTGGTATTTATCTATTTTGTTTTGTATTGTTTCCGGGGAGAATCTATCGTTGCAATATGTAAATTTGATGAATTGAATGGTGTAGTCTTGGTTGATGTTCTCGGGTGGTGGGTCGTTGTATGGTAAACCTTTGACACAAAGAATGTCCGGTTTGAGCCTAGCGTTGCAATGACATCTTTGGGTCATACATGAGCATGGAAGACGCCATGAGGGGACCGTGTTTTCTTGTGGATTGCTATTAAAAGTGCCGGCGTTCATAAGTATGAAACATCTCGATTTATTGTAGGAGGTGATTAGTTTTCGGACTTCCCATACCGCTTTGTTATGTCTTTTAACAATTAGAGAGTGTATGTGGTGGTTTTGGCATTTGAGTAGCACATGAAGCCATGTGTCGGGGTCCGTTGAGGGGCATATGGGGCATGTTATGGATGGGAATCTTTCTATTCCAAAGAAGAGTTGTTTGCGAGCGTTTCCCATGTACTGACCCGTACGGAATTTGATGAGGCACGTTATTTGTGAGTCTGAGATGGTGGGATTTTTCCAAAAGTTTGTAGAGAGTTCATTGTCTATGTCGTTATTGTTAGTCCATTTTTCTATGTTAGGAATATTTTATGAGATTGTATCCAGGTTGTTGTAGAGGTCTTGTTTTTTGAGATATTTGCCCAAAAATCTAATTGGGCCTTTGTCGGGGGTATCTTCTTTGGAAGGCCAATCTTCTTTTTCAAAGTAGTATGGGGTGGCATGGGCGTGTTCGTGCGGGTCTTTGGCATTTTTGTGTGTTTTTTCTCGGCCTTCTTTTGCAAGTTTGTCTGCTTGTTCGTTGCCATCAATGTTGGCATGGGCTCTGACTTTGTGAAGGGTTGTGATTTGTGTGCGGTTTTGTAACATTTGTACCATTGATGTTAATATGGTTTGGTCGGGGTGACTGTTGTGAAGGGTTGGGTGTGTTATTTGAGTGTTTAGCAGGTAGAGTGCATTTATACAATCGGTGAATATATGTGCAGGTTCATTTTTGTATTTTGTTGTGATGATTTGTAGTGTTTTGTGAATGGCCATAAGTTCTGCTCTGAGGATATTTTGTAGTCCATGGAGTCTTTTGGCTAGTTTAATTTCTTTGGTAGAATTATATATGCCATATCCAGCTTTTTCTCTGTGCCAAGAGCCCGGGCTAATTTGTTCCGGTGGTTTAAAGGAGCCGTCGGTGTAATAACTGTGTGCGGGGTTAAATTTTGGTGTGGTATGAGTTGGGTAGTCTGGGAGGGGGGGAGGTATGACGGAGTAGTTTAATGTGTTGTTGATATAATTTAATTTTGACCAATTTTTACTTTTGTTTACGAGGGTTTGTATGGGTGTTGGTTGGGCCGGTTTTGTGTATGGTCTTTGTATGTCTAGATTGTCTGTTATGGAGGTAAGTTCCGCAAGTTGTTCTAGAGAGCCAATGGTTTGATTTTGATGATGGACGCATAGTATTTGTAATGTAGATGGTTCAGTTCGCGGTTTTTTTAGCTCGGGTGGAATGTTAGGTTCTACGTATGTTATTGTGTCTGCTTCGAATACTGCAATGATGTGGGAATCTGGGAATGGATTTGAATGTTTGTTGTTGTTTTGATACCAATTGTTGTTTGGTGTGACGATGATTGTTTTTGTGTTATTTGGATCGTGTTTGGTGGCAAGTCTAGCCCAGTGTATGGCTTGTTCCATGTCATTCTCGTTGTGGGGGTGAGCTATGCCATTTCCGATCCATTTGTGGTCAAAGGCCTTGCCTAGGGATCCAAATATTTTGTCTCTTTCGTATGGTGAGTAGAATTTATTTAGTTTGGTAGGACATGTGATCGGGGAGGAAAAGTATGAGTGCTCGATGTTAAAGGATGAGATTAGTGAGTCTAAGATGGGGGTGGGTATTGTGTATTGTGCATTTTTGAGGGGGTCAGTTTTTGGTATTCGATATTTATACCTTTGGTAAAGCCATATTAGTTCGGTTTAAAAGGGTTGGGTTGTTGGTTCAATGTTTGTAGGGGTTTGTAATTTTGTATGATATTGTTTCCATAACCATTGGAGCCGGGTAATGGGTATGGTGTGTAAATGTCGGCCGTTTTCTTCGTATAGATGTGCTTGATTGTTATCTATTTGAATTGTGTTTGAGGATGTAAGGATATCATTTTCGGGGTCGCATTCTGTTGTGTAGATGTTTAAGAGTGGGATAATTATGGGTGGTGTTACGGATCTTGAGTCTGTGAATTGTTCTTGGGGGTGATGGGCTAGGATGATATCCGCGTATGTTTTGTTTTGAATTTTTTGGTAGTATTGTTTCAATTTTTCGGTGTTATGTGTAGAGGTATTGGTATCGTGTCGTGGAAAAAGGTCTCTTTGGGGGAGCCATTTATTATATGTATTATCATTGTGTTGCCATTGGCATAGATATTTTGTGTAGGTATTTTGTATGTTGTTTATGTCTGTGTGTTGGATATGTTTATGGTGTATGATGTTATTAATGGGATATGTGGTAGGGTTTTTGGGGATGTATGTTGGGGGGTGGGGGCGGGGGTGATATGTATGTGGTGGGTTAGCGGAATTGATTGGTGTGGGGATATTTCTTGGGTTGATGTTATTGTTGAGGGTGATGAATGAATCTTTAAGTATATGAGAGTATAAATGTATGTTACAAGGAATACGACATATATTGAGGCATGTTTGGTGGCAAAATAGTTGTTTAGCAATATTTAAGGCACTTTTTAATAGTTTGGATGGGGTGAAGTGGTAGGTTTTGAAGTCCTCGTTGTTCATGATATGTGTGCCGTTGGGTAGCGTAATTTGTGCTAATTCAAAAATATTTTTTGAGAGGAGTTTTTGTAGAAGCTTTTGAGAGAGTTGGGCATTGAGTGTGTTGTGGTTTAGTGTTTCTTGTCGCCATAGTGTTTCAAGTGTTGTAGGATTAATGAGGAAGTTTGGGAGTGTGCTTTTAAGGTGGACTTTGGCTATATGTTTTAATAAGAAGAATGTCCGTGTTATTGGTGATCTTATACAATCGCTTTTTTTAATTCTGGGTATGTTTTCGGCGCCCCCGTATTGGGCGAGGATGTAATGAGTTAATCCATTATACATTTTTCCAAGTCTACCTTTATCGTTTAAGGCATTTTGTAGTTGTTCTCCTATACATCGGAGATATGCGTTTTTTAGGGAGAAAGCTTCAAGACCAAATAGGTTATGTGGTAATTGTGTTATTGCGTTTGACATACATTTTGGTAGTCCACATATGGTTTTTTGTATGGCGATTATTTTTTGATCAAGTTTTTTTATGGCTGGCATAGAGTATGGTACCCCATAAAAATTGTATGCCACACCTGGGCGTAGTACGGTATCAACCATTTTTATTTTTTGTTTCATAGTGGCCGGACATGTTGTTAGTTCTTTGCATTGTTTGATGAGCTTTGTGGTTGTAGTGTGGATTTGGATTTTCCATTTTAGTGAGGGAACAAGGTTTGTACCTAAGTATACGTATGGTTCGTTTTGGTGTAGTATAGGGATTGGTTGGTTGCGGTAGTTGATGTTAGAGGTTTGCATTAGGGCTTTGAAAGTGGTAGGGTTCAATTTAGATTTGTTTAGGCATCCGGTAGCAGCACATTTTGGAACTCCCACCTCCATGCCAGCCCATTTACAATATCTATCAATTTTATGGAGTTGTATTTGGATTGATTTGATTTTGTTAGTTATGGTGGCTAGGTCATCTGCGTATGCGGCGGAGTTTATTGTGACTTGTGATGTGCCGAAAGTATATCCATTATTGCCTCTTTCTAGCCATCTAAGTAGTGGTTCTAAAAATATAATAAATAGGTATGGGCTGAGGGTGTCCCCTTGTATAGTTCCTCTTTGGATGGGTATAGGTTTTGTTTTCCCAAAGTGTTCGCCGATATAGCAAGTAGATGATTGGGAATAGATGTTTCCAACAAGTGCAGTTGCCTCTTTTGGGTAGCCAAGGTCTGACATTATTGCTAGAAGTCTGGCATGATCAATTGAGCCAAAGGCATTTTTGAAGTCCACGTATAGTATGTATATATCTTGGTTAGTAAATTTTGCGTCTTCTAATGCGGCTATTATGGTTTGTATTTGCCGTGCGGTACTTCTCTCCGCTCTAAATCCTTCTTGACTATCATGTAGGATTTTGAATTTTTCGCCATATGAGGATAGTATGTGGGGTGAGTGTATTGATAAAAAGCTTATATATTGTGTTAGCTAGTGCAATTGGTCTATGATTGGGTAGCATGGATGGATCGCCTTTTTTGTATAGTAGAATTGTTCTACTTGTTTTCCATGAATTTGGTATTTGTTTTTGTTTATAGCAGTGAGAAAAGAATAGGAATAGTAGTTTATGAAATCTTGGAGGCATGTTTTTGAGTATTGAGTTTGGTATGCGGTCTGGGCCTGGGGCTTTATTATTTCCAAGATTTTGGAGGCATGTATCGTATGTGGCTCTGTTGAGGTATTTATGTAGTGGAATTTCTGGTTCGCCCCGTTTGTCAAGGGTATATCCGTCTAGGTCGTGCCAAGGGTATTGGCGTATTGCACATGTGCATTCTATTGTATGTTGTGGCTGGTAATTACATGTTGGTACTGTTGGTCTATTGGTTTTTGTTTGTTGGTTGAATATTTCATTCGCAATGTCTTCGGGGCTAGTTAGAATATTATTATATTGATCTTTGATACAATCCATTGGTGGGGATTCAAGGTTTTTAAAGACTTTTTTGTTAATTTTTTTGGGGCTGATTTCGTATAGTTGTCTGTATTTTGAGATGGCTTTTTTAATGTTTTCTTTTGTGTATTTTGTGATTATTTTCCGGGCTTGTATGTTGGCATTTTTTGCAATTATCGCGATATCTTTTATCCATGTATCGTGGGGAAGGTCCGGAGGCGGCGGGGTAGGGATTTGGATGTGTTGTATATTTAGTAGTTCGTTGTGTATGGGGTGGTTACGCCATTGAGGGTTGTTTTTTACAATTCTAATGGTTTTACGTATGGTATGGTATGTGGTTAAGTGTTGTTTCCAAGTTTTAGAAAGTTTGCGGGGTAGATATCCGCCTTGTTGAGAGGTTCTGTTTGTCATTTGGGGTATTGGGTGTGCTCTACAAGTTTGTTCTAGTGTATCAGAGATTTTATTGATGAGTTTGTCTAGAGAGTGGCATGCTTCTTGCCATTGAGCTTGTGTTAATTGGCTATTGTTTTCAAGAGTGTTTATGAGGGAGTCTATTTGTACGGTGTTTTCTTCGAAGAATTTTGTGTTGAATTTTTCTATGTTGGTTTTTGGGATGGGGTTGAGTATGCGTATAGTGTCTTTGTTTGGGATTGTAGGAGTTCTACTAATTAGTGTGTTATTTGGGATGTGCAGTTGTACGGGTGAGTGGTCCGAATTGAGAATAATATCTTTGTTTGTTGTGGAGGTGTATTGTGTGTTGTTGTTTGTATTTATATAGAAACCATCTATTAGACTCCAATCACTATAATTGTAGCCACCTTGTCTAGAGAATTGTGTATCGGTATTGATGTAAGTGAAGTTTAAGCTTTATGTGAAGCGGCGCCATTGGTAATCAATGTTTTGAGGGGGGGTGTGATGGTTTCCATTTTGGCGGCCAATTAGCGCTATGTCTCTATTGAAGTCTCCACATAATAGGTATGTATGATTGGGATGATTATTAATATGGGTTGTAATAGTGTTTTGTATATCTAAGAGAAATCTAGTATCTTCGGGATGGGATGGCATATACATGTGAAAGATTAACCACGATTGTAGTGGGTGATTAGTGATTTTAATTATTTGAATGTATGGTGATATGTGCATTGGGGTAGGGATTTTGTTGATGTTGCCGGGGAATGTATATTTTTTGTGTATTAATGTAAGGAGGCCACCGCGGCCCGGTGTGTATGGTCTCCTTTGTTGCATGCATCTTGTAAGTGCATGTGTATTGTTAAAGATGAGTTTATAGTCTTGAAATATATTTTGTATATATTTTGTAGATTTTGTGGCGGTTAGTTTTGTTTCTTGTATAACTATAAGAGCCGGTGGTGTGTCTGTGTTTGCGACTAGAGTTTGTAAGCTAGGAAGGGCAGTGTTTAGGGAGGAGGCATTCCATGTGATTATGTATGTATTTTCTTGGTTTTGTCTAATGTTTTGATTTTGGTTTTGAGGAGGGATGTAGGGAAGAGGTGGGGGTGGGTGGGTGTATTCTGGTATAGGGTCTAGGCATTTTAGTGATTCATTTATGAGGTTGTTAGGGAGGTAAGGGAATTTTAGTTTTATTATATCATTTGAGGGTGGTATGTCTTGACTATGTAAGAAGTCGTATAGTCTTTTATGTATTGAGTTCTCATGGTTTATAATATTTTGGTTGTCTACTAGGAATTCAGTATAGGGGTGTGCAGTGTAAATGTGTCGTTCTGGTGGGTTTTGTAAGGTTAGCAAGGTTTGTAGGAGTGTATTAGTCCATGTAATTGTGTTCCAATTTTGTGGATTTAGAAGTTGGTTACATTCATCTATGTTTGGATGAGTAGTGATTATTAGTGCATATAAGATGTGGGGTGGTGGATGCGTATTTTTTTGTTGTATGTATTGGGCAATGTTTGGGTGGGAAGTGTTGTGTATGTGGTGTAATGTATGTGTGTTTTTTAGAAATGGTGCGAACGGTTTTGCAATGTGTTCATATTCTGATTGGAGTTTTATGGTATTAGGTATAAAGTAGATTTTGGCATTTTTCTTATGTGATGTAGGATGTCTTTTTAGTATATTGGGCATGGGTCCCGGGTTGGTTTCAATGTCTCCTCCTAGAAGTAGTAGAAGTTTGTGGTATATATGTTTAGTGGTGTATTTTAAAGGCTTTGTTGTGTTATTAATGACTTGTTGTTTTGGGGGTAGGTGGATGTTTGTATTTTATGTGTGAGTTGTGGGTTTATTTATTTTTATAGTAGGTGTAGTTGTTTTCGTCTTTAGTTTATTTTTTGTCCATGTGTTTTTTGTGGTTGTTTTTGTTTTAGTAGTGTATGGATGTATGTATGATTGGTTGTATTTTATCTTGGTTGTTTTTGTCCGTGTGCATATGTAACTATTATGTTTAAGACTATTTGTATGTGGGTTTATGTTGGTTTTTAAAGTGGCTTTTAAGTCCTTTTTTTCATATGCGGTGTTATTATATACTTTGTGGTTTGTACAATTGTTTGTTTTGGTGTTTGTATTAGTATTCGGTATGAAATATGTTTTGGCATTCTTTTTGTGCGAAGCGGGGTGTCTTTTTAATATGTTCGGCATGGGTCTTGGGTTAGTCTCCATGTCTCCTCCAATTAATATGAGTAGTTTGTAGTAGATGGGTTTTTTGTTTTCTTTTAGAATTTTTTGTTTTTGAATGTGGCTTTGGTATTTGTGTTTTTTTGATTGTATGTGTTTATCTTTGTATGCGTGTATGTATATGTATGTGTTTCGTTGATGGTGTGTGATTGTCTTTGTGTGTGTGTATGTAGTTTTATGTGGTATTATATTAGTATTCTTTTGTATGTTTGTATTAGTGTATGTCACGGTTTTTGACTTGGTATTTGTATCAATATCTTTGTTAGTATTTGTGTTAGTATTCGTATGAGTACACGTACCAATATTTGTATTGGTATTTGCATTTGTATAAGTATAAGTAGTTGTATTTATATACATACCAGTATGTGTATCAGTATACGTATCAGTATGTGTATCCGTATACGTACCGGTATTTGTATCAATATACGTATCAGTATTTGTATAAGTATATTTATAAGTATACTCATCGGTGTATGTATTAGTATAAGTATCAGTATACGTATCAGTATATGTACCCGTATTTTGAAATAGTGAGTTTTCTAAAAGATTTCTTTCTAAACATATTTTGTCTAAAACTATGATTTCTAAAAACAGATTGATATTTATTTCAATTAGATTCGTATATACTCTTACTATTATTAAAATTTCTATTTTTAGTAATTCTATTTTTGGCACCTTCGGCGCACTACCGGCCGGCGAAACAAAAAACCCCCCTTGCATTTTTATTATACTACATACTCTCAACAAATTTCTACTATTTAATAGCAAGTTCTTCTCATCTTTATATATAGCAATTTTAATGTTACTATTAACTTTCCTTTTATTCCTATAATTGATATTCCAAATTCTATTTCTAGTCTGAACTATTTTATTATTCCTCTCTTCTCTACATATTTTTCCTCTACAAATTTTGTTTCTCATTACAAGTTTGGTTAATGTTTCATACGTTGTTTTTGAATTTCTTAGGAGGCATATTCTATTATTAGTTTTGTTGATTATAGCTATTTCCTTCATATTTGTATTCTTATTATACTTATTTCTTATTACTAATTTCGTCAACTTTTCATCCCTTATTTATGATTTTCTTAGGATGCATATTCTATTTTTAGTACTTTTGTTTATAGCTATTTCCTTCATATTTGTATTCTTATTATACTTATTTCTTATTACTAATTTCATGTATTTTCCATCCCTTATTTCTGATTTTCTTAGGATGCATATTCTATTTTTAGTACTTCTGTTTATAGCTATTTCCTTCATATTTGTATTATTATTATACTAATTTCTTATTGCTATTTTCGTCAACTTTCCGTCCCATATTTCTGCTTTTCTTAGGATGCATAATTTTTTTTTAGTACTGCTGTTCATAGCTATTTTCTTTCTATTTGTATTCTTATTATAATTATTTCTGCTTACTAATTTGGTCAATTTTCCATCCCTTATTTTTTATTTTCTTATATAGTAAATTCTATTTTTAGTACTGTTGTTTATAGTTATGTTATCAATATTTGTACTCTTATTATAATTTATTCCCATTACTAATTTTGTTTCTTTACCATCCCTTGTTTTGGATTTTCTTAAGAGGCATATACTATTTTTAGTGCTGTTCTTTGTTGCTATGTTCTTATTATTTGTATTCTTATGATAATTATTTCTCATTACTAATTTGGTTAATTTTCCATCCTTTATTCCAAATCTTCTTAGGAAGCATATTCTATTTTTAGAACTACTCTTTGTTGCTATGTTCTTATATGTTTTCTTATGAAATTGGTTTTCTGCTTTACCCTTTATTTTCTTCTTATATATCCTTTCCGATTCTTTCCTTTTATTTTTAATATTACTTGCTCTATTTGAAACCTTTGAAATTTTATAAATATCTATCTTCTTCCTATTTAATTTATAATATCTCTTCCTTCTCTCCTTTACTTTCCTATTTTTAGACATTTTGATATTCCTTGTCTTTTGATTGTTATTGGGTTTAGATTCCCTTCTACCCTTATGTATTTTTTTTACAAAATATACATTCTTGTTTGCATTATTATTGTTTCCTTTTTTGTTATATGTAGTTATGATCTTTATTTTCTCTTTCCTTTTATTGTTTTTTCTAATTTCATCTCTTCTCTTATTCCTTTTATTTTCTATTATTGTTTTGATACTTTCGTTTTTTGTTTGTATATTTAGTCTATTCCTTGGGTTAATTTTATCCTTTTCATTTATTTTGAGTTTAGGAATATTGTCCGCATTCATATTTGTATCGGTGTTCATCACCTTTCTTGTATTTGTATTCACATACATGTTTATAATTCTTCTGGCATATGTATTCTTTCCTGTATTCATATCTGTGTTTGTAACTGTTTCTGTATATGTATTCGTGTCTTTTCTTATGTATGTATTTGTATCTGTAGTCGTATGTGTTTCTGTATTCGTGATCGTATATGTATGTATATCGGTATCTGGGTCTATGCTCGTATCTGTAGCCGTATCTGTATTTGTATACGTATTCCAGTGTGTATATACGTATGTGTTTTTGTATTCAGTTTTGAGGAAAATACAATATGTGTAGTAAGTATCTAGTATGTATCCGACGTCGTATAGTGTGTAGCTACTAACTTGAGATACTATTTTATCAGGGTTTGTATGAGAATACGAGCTAGTTGGTCTATAGTCCCTGAGATTGGTTACCTTCACATGTTTGACGGTCCTTCACCAAGTAGGTTAGGTGTTATGGTCCCCGTAATGCCTTGCATCATGCTAAAGGTCACGGCCACCGTTTCTTGGATCTTCATCATTTGAAGTCTTAGTTCTTTGAGCTCTTGTGCCTTCTCTTCAGCAAGTGCTTTTGCCTCCTCTCTTAGAACCTTGTTGTTAGCTTCAAAGGCTTCTACCAGGTCTTTTTTGGTGAATACATCGGTGGGAGCTTGGAGTTGGAAGGTCTCTACTGTGTTTACTATAGCCTTGTTCACATCACTAAATCCGTATTCCACTAGTTGTGCTTGAGATGGGGGGTTAGCTCCATCGATGCTTCTAATATGGGGTGCAAATAACACAAAGTGCCCATCTACCGGGATGGTCTTGTTGACGAAGGCTCTGTAGACTATTGGATTACTGCACACCACGTTGGCACTACCGTTGTGGCACGTTCCTACCTCTTTATGGTACCAAATGGAGCTGGCTCCATTGGCTCCTAGAATCTTGAAGATGACGCTTGTGGTGTCATGAGTAGATAGGAGTAGAGGAAGATGGGAGAGGGTGAGGGTAAGTGCATCTTTCTTCGCCTTCTGTTCCTTGTTCATAGGCATTCTTCCTTGTGTAAACTTTGGTTGGAGGATTTCTTGGTGCGTTGTCACTTGCTGGCTCTCAATCTTCTGTGCTTGCTGTGGAGTTGTTGACATGATGAAGGCGAAAGCTTCATCTCGTTTTTCCTGCACACTCGTGATTTCAAACTCGTGTCCCCTCTTGAAGCTGGACACGAGGATTTCCTTGAAAAGGTTGTTAGCTGGGATGCCACATAGCGAGGGAGATTGAATTTTAACTGATAGACTGGAGTTGCAAGCAATACTGTTGTAAGATTTACATACCTTGCCTACCACGTCGATTTCGTCAATCTTCAGTATGAAGGGTCGGAGTCCCTTGAGAAGAATTAGACCATCCAGCTCAGGTCGCATGAGATGGAGTTTGATCAGTCCAGACCAAATGTGTTTCCGCCCACCTCCTGCTTTGAAACTCAAGCAGTGGATAGAGATAGGTTCTATGATTTTCTTACCTGTTGGGATGTTCATCTTTTGAAGGCGAGCAGCAACCATTGCTTTGACGTCGTCGTGCATCATGGGGTGAGCAGGTAATTCAAATTGGATTGCTATGTGAAAATCTAATGCTAGTCCGGTGTTTTCATTTACCTTGATGTTTGCAGGAACTTGAGTCAAGTTGAAATGCTGACCTCCAATACCTCCAGCAGCTCTTGATTGTGGGTAAAGAGTTTGAGGGATGCGTGGAAATGATATTCTGGCGTTTTTAACTTCCCATGCTTCTTCCTCTTCAATACCTCTAGTCATCATGTCTTCAATAGATTCTCCAGAGAAGAGTACTTCAAGTCCATCTGCTACTGCCAGCTCTTCCATTACCTGAAAACCAAGCCAAAAATTGAAGGAGGTGAAGTCAGGTACACTAATGGGGTTCTTACTTGTTTCCTCCATGACTTCTTCGATCACAGCTCCTTTAATTTTCTTGCTGGAGGTTGAGTCGGTGTCGCTTAATTTGTCCACTCGTTCAACTTGGAGGCGTTTATGGGTGTCTGGCGACGGGTCAGTGTCCATTCTATCTCTGAAGGTGAGGGTTTTCCTAGCACTCCTATGTTCCATTGCTGCTGTTTTAAGGTTAGAGCTAGTCTCTTGTGTCTTGTTTGTTTGTCCGAGGTAGCAGTTTCGGGAGGTATCAATGATAGGGTCGTTGTGTAATATATGGAGGTCGATGTGTAATATAGGAAGGTCGCTAGGCGCTATAGGAAGGTCGCTGGGCGCTACAGGAAGGTCGCTGGGCAGTATAGGTAGGTCGTTGGGTAATGTAGGAAGGTCACTAGGTAATGTAGGAAGGTCGCAGAGTGAGGGGAAGAGGTCTATGGGTAGTAGGGGGAGGTCGTTGAGTGGTAGAGGGGGTTTACTACTAACAGGTTTGGGCTGCAGTTGGCTGGAGGGGAGTGGCCAGTGGTATGGAGTCCGTGTAGTAGAGGAGGGCTGGGGAAGGTGGTAAGGTCTTCCTGGGAGGTCCAGTCGCAGTTGGTGTTGGGGTTTACTTTTGCTTGTGCTTCTTCGGTGTTTGCTGACGTCGCAGTTGTTGTGGTCTTGAGTTCGACGCTCTTTATTGTTGGTGTAGGCTGGTGCTGTTGTATTGGGACTGGCTGCAGTTTCGGTGGAGGTGGTGTCTTCGAAATCTAGGTGTTCTGAGGACAGCCGTCTTCTTCCGTTTCTGGAGGCGAAGATTCCGATGCAGTGGCTGATGTTGTTCAGAGCGGTGCTGCAGGCTTGGTATGTATTGATCTTGTTCTGCTGCACCTTCTTGTATGCGTTGTTGCTTGTAGTTACTGACTGTAGTGTGTTGTGATGTAGAAGGCGTCGCTTCTGTTCGAGGTTGACGATGCTCGGTTTTCTGCAGCTAGGTCCTTTAGTTAGTGTGCAGTTTTTAGTGCATGAGTTGACTTGAACCTTTTTTGATCTTGTATTTGTCCTAGTTAGGCATGCATTTGTTAAACTGTTGTGACTAGGGATTTTAACGTCAAAGGGAGGGAGTGTGCATATGTATTGGAATAAGTAGTGCAATGAAGCTTTATATTGGAAAAGATGGGAGGAGTTAGAAGTGACAATATCTGTTGTTTTTGTTGTTCCGATGCTGAGAGTTGTGGATGGCTCTTGCTCCTCGGCCCTTGTTCTCTCGCTTCCAGTGTTGTGGTTCTTCCGAATCTGAAGCTTGTATATGCAGCATGGGCGGTGTTGACGTAGGCTTCTTTCTCCTGGGTTGTACTCGTGGGTGTCTCCTGTACCTGTAAGGAAGATCTTCAATAGTTTCGTTAATTTTTTGTTTTTGTGCGCGGGGGTAATCTGTGATCTCCTAGTTAGTTGGTTTTTTCTGTGTGCGTGGGTTCTACAGTGATTTCGGCTGCTCTGTCTTGTTTGCTTTGGGTGAGTGGTTTCCTGATTGCTATCAGTGATGGATGCGTGCTCAATGTGTTCGTAGTGGTCTTTTCTACTCTGGTTTCGGTAGCACTTTTGCTTTCTAGGTATTGTGTTGGATCTAAGTTTTCTACGTGTGCATGTGGTGTTTTTGCTAACTGTGAGTGTGTGAGGGTAGGTTCTAATGATGTCTGCCGTCAGCAAATCATGAACCGAAGAGGAAGTAAAACATGGATCAAAGCAAAGCACGATATATACATGACAAAGCAAATGCAATGACAGATTTTGCAAGAGCGGGAAAGAACAATTAGATGTAAATACGACAGATGGGTTAGAGATAGCCTGTTCTGTGTTGCCGTGGGTTGGCCTTGATGTCGATTCGATCTGCGCTCCTTCCTGATGTTGCTGTGAGTAGGGTTGTTGTTGGCAAGCTGAAGTTGTCGTGTTGATCTTGCGTACTGTGTGTGCTGTCCTTGGAGCTGGCTTGGTGGTATGAGTGCTCGAGTCTCGATGTTTGTCGCTGATTCCTGTCCGCCTGTTTGCTAGGTTTGTCGCTGCCGTATCTAGGTCGGCAGGACTTGTGTACTTGTCTCCTTGTGTGCTGTTGTCTTCAGTGAGTCTAGAGCGCTTGCTGCTGTTGATTCTGTGTCGGGGTGTCTCTCTCTCGTGCTCTCTAGTTGCTATGCAGTGGTTGCTAGATCTCTCAATTTTGACTGATGTGGACTGGGTTAGAGTTCGCAGAGGAGTTTGTGTGAGCTATGACGTTTCTCATGCTACCAACTATTAGATCTGGATCCGATCTAGAGTTATACTCGTAAGGGTAGATCTGTAACCAACACTAAAATCCCAACGCTTTCAGCACATTTTCTTGCAGATCTGCGCCTCTACAAGTATTTCTCTATCACATTGATCCAGATCTAAGCTTCCAAGTCCTTTCCAACACACGCTCTCCCTAGCTCACACGTTTGATCACAGATCCTAGTGTATGTGGACTCTCAACAAGGCCAGCCTTCTCTTGTTGCCATACACTTCTCTCTGAGACTAACTCCTTTGCAGCCCTCCTCACCAGAAAACGTGGAGCTCTCTTAGTTCATCTTTCCTTCCCAAAATTCCTCAAAAAAAAATGAGTCACTTGATAATATAATAAATATCACATTAGTAGTTAACTTTAAATTTGTTTCTAAATTGATGATAGGATGTATAATTATCATCACATGATACAATCTGATTGAGTCATCCGATAGTTTTGGAGTCATCCCACAATTGTTTAATTCCTTAACGAAGACATGCCCATAGGTGGTCATTTTTGAAATATTATGCAAATAGTAGATCCACCAATTCATCGCAACCTGATCTGCAAAATGACATACCTGCAAAGTGAGATGACTTGGCAGTTGCATGGACATGTGTGCTTCCGTGAGATAACTTGCATGGATATGTGTGCTTTCGACGAATGTCGTGAGATTGCGTGTTGAAGCCTGATGGGTGACGGATAGACTACAATGATTTCCGTGAAGTGGGGTCACGATAAAATGTACTGTAAGCACTATAAGAAACCCGTGTTTTTTGTTATGTCCTTAATCATGTCAGCGTGTTTTTTTTATGTCTTGGAGCTAGCCAGTAATGTCCCCGTGAACGTGAGGATGTCCACGCGTCAATAATGAACAGTGGAGGTGGGAGGGTCCCGAAACGCGCGTGCGAAATAGGAGACGCGACGATGTCTCCAACAACGCGCCCATCTCCGAGGACGTCATCGAGGACATCTTGGGTGACGCAAAATTGCCACGCTGGCAGCGGACAAGCGTTTCACCTGGGATAAGAATGTCGAAGTTACTGCTGTGCAAGGTAGAAAGCAGCCCAACGTTTAAAAAAACAACGAAACGGGCAGCGGTCTGCAAGAGGAGAAAAAAAAGGGCATAAGCCTTATAAAACAAGATTTTTTTTTTAAAAATAAAAAAATAAAGTATATAAAATTGAAGAATATTCTGATTATATTTATTAACTTTGATCCTCTAAAATTTTTGATTTGTCCACTTTGTATCAAAATGGTTTCCAAAATAAAATAAAATTTTAAATATTAAAAATACAAAATATTAATTAATATTATAATAATATTTTATAAAAACTGATTATTCTGTAATTAAAGCGGACATATTAAATTCAGTACTGTATATTTAAATATTAAATAATATTTATTAATTAATATAATATTAAAATACCACTTTTCTACCAAAACCAGAATTATAAGGAATTTAGGGTGATTTTGTAAAGTCCTTGGTGGCTTACCCATGTGGACATATTATATATTTTGTAGTTTACAGCACTTCATCTACATGGCAAACACAATTCCATGTCAGATAAGGTGACACGTCATTCTATGTATAGGTCCACGTCACTTGAGACATCCAATTGAAGATGTCTCGAGTAACGTCTACATATCTTTGAGGACATCCCACAGAGACGTCTCTGAAAACATCAGCAGTGTTTGGCAAAACATTGACATGTCCTGGAAAACATCATCGTGTCTTGCAAAACATAACCATCAAGTAGGATGAATTTCGTCAAGTTCATTGGATGAATAGAGGCGGCGAGGGTTAGCTGCTGTAGCCATAGTTAGGTCATGAGACCTTTAAGTAGAATTTGAGGTTGCACAAAGCTCACTTTGGCCTTCATTTCTCCAAGTAGTTAGAGTTTAGAATGTAGAGGTTGGAGTTTTAGAGTGTAGACTGAGTTTACAAGTTAGAATGTTAGAGTTTAGAGTGTAGAGGTTAGAGTTTAGAGTGTAGAGGTTAGAGTTTTGAGTGTAGAGGTTAGAGTTTAGAGTGTAGAGGTTAGAGTTTAGAGTGTAGAGGTTAGAGGTGCAGTGTTGGACATGCAATGTGCTGTGAGCGACATATAGACGTGACCATGTTGTAGAAGACGTATGCCACAACATTTAGGAAACGCAGGGACGTCTTTTGAAACATCCCCGTGTCTATGGAGACATTCTTGGACATGTTCACAAACACGGCAATGTTTTAGGCTACGATGTTGTGACACTTTAGCGATGTTCAATTTTGAGTATAGTGTAGGCTGTATTCGTCTATGTAATGACTATAAAGTGGAAGGCATTCATATTTTAAATTGCGTGTATATCATATTACCACATTTGCAAGTAGGCCAATAAGTATGAATTTGGATGAATGTACATGTTACATGTATGATGAGGTATTCATGTCTTGTACTCATGTCTTGTACAACATCTCTCGATGTCCCTCCAAAACACCATCACATACATAGCGTTAGCAATACCATGCATCAGAGGATGTCACGTCAGACACGCATAAGTTCTTTGAGACGTCTGCGATGACACCCTCATTGCCGACGACTATAGGTCGGCAACGTATTGGAGGACGCGATCATGTCCATTGCCACGTCCTCTAGGGCATGGCGATGTTCAACGTAATCAACATTAAAATCCAGGTAGCGTCGGCGTAGACGTCGAACTGGACATCTCCACGTCAACCCGGGACGTCTTAAAAAACACAGCCATGTTACCAATGACGTCCCCGCAAACACGAATCTGAAAAAAAAACCACGCAAATATCTGTTGATGTGGCCTGCCACGTCACTCTTTCCCGGGTCCAGGTCAGACGCCACGTCAGATTCCACGACACCATTGGATCGGATGAAATTCCCGGCCATGTGGCACTGCCCGTCATCCTGCCGTTTAGGTGTCGTCTACGTGGCGCCCAGTTGGCACCATTTCCAGCCTCCCAAAATCTCCGAAAATCGTCCCTGTTGCAAGGATGTCCTCGCATTTTTGGTGATGTCCCCACGCATTATAGCGTGTTACACGCGTTGGTACGTCAGAGGGATGTAAATTCGGATGTCTACATGTCTCCTGGGACATGATTCAGGACGTGACAAAAAACACGGGTTTCTTATAGTGAAGTAAAGATGATGTTCTACATGATCTATTATACTCGTACATTTCTCAAGCCTCGTAAGCTGGTAGGCCTCAAAGGATCAACATTAAAGCCAACATTGGTTTTAAAGTAATCTCATGATTCATAATCATAAGATTTGATTATTTGACAAAGTCATCCAATAATCATATGATCACATGGCAATCTAATAGTCATGTGTCAATCATTAAACATCACATCTTGTACTTAGTGCTGAGAGTTGATTCCAAAGTGGTTTGGAAACTTATAAATATCGTACTTGAAGATCTAATGGAGTCACCTTACAATCTAACAAAGTAAGTGACAATCTATACACATCATAGTAGTACTTGGTACTCGGATTATGGGCTAATTTTGAAGTTTATAAATATCATATTGAATAATTTGACAAAGTAATCCGACTATCTGTCTATATCGTAACAAAGTAATTTCAAAATATGTAAACATCATTCCATGTATTCAATTTCAAGAGCTAATTGCAAAGAGATCCATCAATTTATAAACACGTGACTAAGTCATATGACAATTTACCACATAACATTTGAATATATCTAAACAATATATTCGATAATCACTTTCCAACAAAATGATCCCAACATTCACAATCATTACATTCAATAGTTTAATCCATCAATGAAATTCAAATTAATTTGGGGATTTGTGAATATCATGTCAATGTTGATCTTTAAGAGATATCTTACAAGCTATATCATCGCATAAAAATATGATAGAAACAATTGAGTGTATTCTTCAACTCCAAAAATAATCCCAATTTTATAAATACCGTATCATTTGAATAATAAAAATAACTAAATAAAAGTGATCACAAAATCTACAAACCTTACATCCAATCACTTTTAGTTGCAAGTTTGTAAGTTGTATGACAAAATAAAGCATTAATCTAGACTATTACACCCACTCCCAAATTCTTTGAATTGACTTCAAACAATTTAGTACCTCAAATACTTGAGCACTTGGTTTTTGAGATTTATAATATTGTAATTAGAAAGTCAAATCCAAACTTATCATAAATCGAATTCTAAACTTGTTGGAGATTAAAAATCCAAAGTGAATCAAAGAGGTTTCTATCAAATTCCCTCTATCTTAGCCCCTTTTTACAGGTAATAACACAAGTGTGGCATATTGGCACCATATTACGGTAGATGTAATTACCATATTACAGGTAATTCTATTGGCACCATATTACGGTAGATGTAATTAAAATGACTATTCAATTCAATCATTTTTTGAACATAGATAATATGGGGCCAATAGAATTATTTAGACTCTACGGAAAAATTAAAATATTATGATTTCTTTAAATTTGATGCATTCAAATCCCGCTGAGGTAATTCGTTGTAAATCAACATCGGATGATGAAATGAAACTGAAAATGAAGCTTGTACTACATATGGTAGATCACCCACATTTCAAACCCGGAATTTGAACAAGCAAATGATGTTCCACATCCTTGAAATCGTTGGGCCCGAGATAACATACATGCACCATACATGTCCACGTCACCTTATCGTGCAAGTTTCACATTTATGCACTCTTCCGCAAAACGAACATCACATCCTTGTATGTACGTGCGTCCAACTTGAACATGGCAACCACAACAACAACAATACTCCCTTTTTCAAGGGAAAGACGAGACAGTGTCAAACCTGTCTTTCGTCCCAAGCAACCAAACCTCCTCCCACCGCTTGTCATCCATCCACCAATACTTTCTGTTCATCCATTTCCCAGGCTCCACGAGCAGTGGTCCCAGGACTGTTTTCCCATTTGAGCGCAGTTGGCCACTTGTGAAAATTCGGGCAGCAGTATTTGCGATAAGTAGGGCAGGTGGTCATTTTTTTTTTTTTAATATAGATTTTAAAATGTAGTAATTCCGCTAGTTTATTTTTTTAAAGTATATCAGAGTTTGCTACTGAAGGCTGGAGCAAATTAATTCAAAATACTACTTGTCAGATTTTTTTGTATTGTAGGATGCAACATAAAGGATGGAATGATTAAAAATTGCGAATTCACTTAACTTTCTGGTAGTTTTTTTCTTTTTGCTTAAGTTCAGGAAAGGAAAGTGAATGAACAATGATATATTGTCTTTGCAAGTTTGCACAAAATCATTAATCACGATTATAATTTTAGATCGGAGTTGTAATATAATTCTGAAACTAATGTTCAAAACCATTTGAAAAAAAGCCTGTCATTGATGCGGGAATTGAACCCGTAAACTGCCCACTGCAGCATCAATGTTCTGCACAACACAGCACAAACAAGCCACATTAGATGCAGGGTTAGAAATCGATGCCAAGGCAGCTCGGTGAAGCTCCTCGTATCCAGCAAGCTCAAGCCTCAGACAGAAGCTTGCAAAATCGCCAGCTCTCCAACGCTTCATGTTAAGTCCTTCAACCTCCGGTTGTGTTGACAAATGAGCTAGAAAATCAGCCTAACTTCATGGAAACTAAGGAATATAAATCACAACACGTCAAGGGAGGATACTGATTATAAAATTCAAGCATCTCCTTGCCGGCCAACCTTCACACCATTTCGCCAAGAGTCAATTGCATCCTGGAATGGGAAGTTTTCAAGTGTGAAATACTTCTGGCCGAACATTCTCACAACTAAAGGAAGATGCTTCCCCAGCCTATTTCTTTGGCAAGATTTAAGAAACTTCAAGGTGGAGAAACATCTCTCGTCCTCTACAGATCCCAGCACAAGCACACTGCCCATTTCAGCGAGCTTCAAGTACTCAGGGATAAGTTTGCACAGGGGCCTTGATGCCGACAATGTCCTCCACAGCTTCACAAGAGGGTTCACGTGAAAAGGGGGGGCACAAGCGGCTTCGCAATTAGCCTTCATCGTGAGCTTGAAAAGAGCCTGCTCGGTGTCCAACTTTGAGCCAGACAACATCTCAGGGACAATCAGAGTCTCACCATCCAGAGTCACGGTTCGAGACTTGCAATAGAAATCCTTAAGCACTGATAAATGCTGCTGGAAAGAGTCATCAGCCCCATCCTGGAGCCAATATTGAGGATACACAATGCCAAATGCATCAAGCAGTTCAACCTGAGGGAAACGCCGTTCGAGCTCATTAGACAGGGCCTGAGCAGCCTCTGCACATCACCGCCACACAACAATGGACTTCAGCACCAACAAAGAGACAACAAAAAAAAAAGAGTAAAGGTCCGACGCTGGAAAATGGAGACTGATACACACCAATTCTAGACACCAAACACCGAGACAAACAGCCTTCACTGCCTTGATGTTACGACACATGCTCCAATTGTGAGAGCACCGCAGCAGTTTAAAAAATGATTTTTTTTTTAAAAGCAACGCCAGAGATGGCTGAAACAGGATAGGAGGCATTGGACAAAAAAAAACCAAAAATTCGACAAACAAAACCAAAGCTAGCTGATAACTGAATGAAAGAGCGGCATTTTAAATAAAATAAAAAAAGACAAACATGCCGAAGATGTGGGAACAAAGTAAAGGAAAGAGGCATTTTCAACATTGAAAAAAGATTTGAAGCAACAGGCCGAAGATGGCTGAAACAGAATAAAGGAAGGAGACATTTAAACAGAAAAAATGAAAAAAAAAATGGAAAACAACAAAGGGCGAAGGTTAGAATTCAGTACCTGTAAATTGGCGCTCAACAGTGAGCATGCAGCGATTGAACTCCTCATGTGTCACGAAAATGCACTGGCCGGTGGACTTATCATGGCAGCGTAGATATATCATTCTACTGCCAAAGTCGAAATACAAGTGGGAAATGCCACTGCCGCCAGGGAGTTCTTTCCACCGCATGCAAAGGGAGGGATGCTTCAGATCCACCAAGTTATGGTATTCACTGAAATCGTCCTTGCCAAAAGCAGTAGCTGGATCAATGTATTTCCGAGCCAACTCTTCCTGAACACACTTCACAGACTGTAAGAAGTCACAAATGAAGACGTCTTGGGCTTGAGCAAACTTAATGAGGCAATGGACTGTAGTGAGCAGAGGCTGGAAAACCGCAAGAGACAACAACAACTCCAGATCTACGAGTAAATCAAAGTTATCACTTGCTGCAGCGACGTCCTTGTTCTTCTCACCCGGAACAGAAGTCATGTCCATGCCCATTTTGACAATGAGGGTCTTGTATTCCTCAAGAGCCCTTCTTGCTGGACTCCTCATGGATATCCAGCGTGTAGTGTTATTTCGGAGAATTTTATTCCCCTTAGTTTCCATGAGGTTAGCTAACTTCTGGAGCTCAGCATGACGCTTGTTGCTTCGGCAGAAGTAACTGTACAAAGACTGCAGGAAGGACTCAAGCCGAGAGACCATGGGGAAGTTAGAAAGAGTTGCAACACAGAGATTCACCCTATGGCCGCAACATCCCATTCCCAACGAAAATGGAGCCCACTTCTCACGAATCTGGGTTGAAACCCCAGTCTTCGATCCTTGAAATGTGGATACATTATCAGATCCAAAGCACAGAAGTTTTGAAGCAAGCTCGGAGCGGGACAGGCCTCCTTCCCCCATCAGTGAGTGCATGATCACACTGGTGAGGTGGTCAGCCTTCCCCCCCTCCGTGACCTGAGACAAGTGAAGCAAGTGGGGAATTCTTTCCCAGTTTTCCATTGTGTACACATGTACACCAATCCAGCCCGTATGATCTATAGCAGTGACCTCGTCGGCACTAATGGAGATGATTCTCGCAGACTTAACAATGGACTTCATACAGTTTAAGACTGACAAATGCAAATACTCACTCATTTCCCATCCAGTAGACTCGGACCAATGCTTTCGTGGGAGATTTTTAGTCTTTAGGTGCTTAAGCAGAATTTCAGACCTCTCGTAATCGACCATTGGACGACCATGACGCAGGACTTCAAGCAAGGTTGAGAACTGAACTCCCTTTCTTTTGTAATCTGGATCCAAGCCCAGCAGCACCCGATCGGCTACTGTACCGGGCTTCCTCCCTGCAAATGTCTTGCAGTTCTTCAAGTGGACGCAGCTCAAAGCAGCATACTTGTCTCCCACCTTCAAGTCGGGGAGAGGATGACCATCGGCGGTGCAAGTTCTCTTGCCTTGGTGTTTCGCAAGGTTGTCATTCTTCGGGACGATGCTCTTTCTTCGCCCATTCACACGAGTGCAGATTGTGCACACAACAGCCACAAGAACCCCGCCGACGAACTCACCCTCGCCCCAAGTGTACTTCGCCGACCACGACTCCTGCCACATCCGAGTGACATCTAACGTCTTCCTCTTCTTCGTGGCGCCTCCGATCTTCCCCGATCCGCCAGGCTTCCTCTTCTTCCCCACCTCCTCTACTTCGTGTTCACTGCCACCGCTGACTTCTTCAGCACCAGCGCTCACCCTCTCGCCGCTGCCGACAGAGAGCTCGGACCGGGAGCAACCCTCTGGCCGACGTGCAGGGGTGACCGAGTCCTCATTTCTCGTCTCGGAGATATGCGTCTCGCCACCAGGGACACCAGCCGCTGCCGATGGAGCGCCGAAAATCGGGGAAGGAGGCAGATATTTCCCAATGCCATTGGCATTGCGAGTGCAGCCGAAATACCGCACCCGAAAATTCTCAGGCAATTGAAGCCGCGGTGCCATCTCCTTAAACCCTGCGTCAGTGCGCCCCTCAGAAAAATCAAACCCAACACAGCCAAGAACACAACCAGAGCCCCCACCGAATCCAACAACAATAACACTATGGCAACAACAATAACACAAACAAAACCGCCCCAAACAGATCGGGATGGATCGCAAACCCACCAGAACCGCCCCAAACACAATTAGATCGCGCCAAAAAAATCCAACGACAAGAACTCGATACTTCTCGCAGAACAGGTTACAGCAGATCATAATCTAAACCCTAAACAGCAGATCAGAAAGAAAACAGAATAGCAAGTGTGAGCCAAGCGCACTGCAATGAAACAAACCAGGAACAGATTTATACAACTCGAGTCCAGCCAGGAGGAAATGAGGAGGCAACGACCTGCATTGGAGGTTTTCGAAAATCCGGCGAATTCAATGAGAGCCTCCACCTCGCCATCGCAGTGAATGCAGGAGAACGCCAATTCTCTTGTAATTCACGGCAAAAAAGAGGTGCAAATCTACAGATTAGCGAGCCCACTCCACCGCAATTACAAAGCCTCACAAATGCAAAGCCAGAGGAGCTGCAATCTCGAGGGAGCAGACAAGTTGTGAGCCAAGGATCACGACACGAAGACAAAGGTTGGTGAACGACAAAAACCCCCGAAGCTAAATAACCCAGGCTGGGGGAGACGAAGAAGGAGGAGAGGAGATTAGGGTTCGCTAATCATCTACGGCTAGGATGTAGCCGCCTAGCTAGAGATCGACGGCTGGGGGAGCTCCTAGGCTAATGATCAATTTTCGGATGTGGTCAGAGATGCTCATCACCATGCTGCCAAGTCGCGATAATCACATCCACATTTCTCATGAGTAGTTTATTTGCGAAATGTCACAATTCCATGACCCCTTTTCACACTGTACTAGTAGCACCCCTGTTCACACGGTAGCTTTCGAGCTAATTTTAGCCACTTATAATTTCACTGTCCACGAGTCCTCCGGATGAATAAACCCTCTCACAACATGTTCTCATCCATCTGCGAGTCGCGCTCATCCATCAATCTTCCACGATGCACGCCCAGAGCCGTCACTGCACCCATAACCAACCACTCCTCTCCCCCGTACGTACATTTCACAAGATCATATCTACACGGGGTATAGATAATGTCGGCTTTCGGGAAAGTGACGGTTCTGGGGCGGGCGCCCCAACACCGTGGCTGTCCCGATGGGCGACATTGTCCACCCACCATGTAGATATGATCTTGTGAAATGTACGTACGGGGGAGAGGAGTGGTTGGTTATAGGTGCAGCGACGGTTCTGGGCGTGCATCGTGGAAGATTGATGGATGGGCGCTATTCGCAGATGGATGAGAACATGTTGGGAGAGGGTTTATTCATCCGGAGGACTCGGGTCCCGAGAACGGACGCCTCGTCGTCCCGGGAGTCGCGCGATCGGGGTCAGGTGGAACGGGGGCCGTCCGATGGGGTGTAGATCCGAGTCAGAAACGCCGCGAACTCGCGGAGAGCCGTCCGATCTGCGGGCAGCAAAAGGTTCCGGGGCGGGCAGGCGAGGGTCGTCTCTCTCTTTCTCCTCTCTCCAACACGAAGGAATAGGAGGAGAAGCACTTGCAGCGCCCGAGTGATGGCCATGGCCGGACTCACCATTATCGCGCTTGGAGCCATAGCTGCTTGGGCCGCGCGCTCCAGGTCCGGGTCTACGGGATGAGCTCGCCGTTCCGCTTCGTACGACCAAGTTTGGTGGCATATCGGGCTCGATCGCGGAGGCAACGAGCGGAGGAGGTTGGTTGTAGGATAGATCCGGGGGATGGTGTGACGACGACGCGGAGGTTGGCGTTGTGGCGGAGGCAATGTGGCTGTAGTAGCGTGGGGCCGCGAGAGAGAGAGTGAGCGAGCGAGCGAGAGAGGAGGTAGGGTTTGGATTAGGGCGGGCGTGAGGGGGAGGGAGAGTGATGATCGCAGGAGGGGGCGCAATTGTGGCGCCCGCTCCCGGGTTGCCGTCGAGCCAGCCCTTGCCCGCGCTGGAGTGGAAATTCTCGCAGGTGTTCGGGGAGCGCGCTGCGGGCGAGGAGGTTCAAGAAGGTTAGTCAGCCGTTGTTGCATTATTTCTGGTGATCGGGGCTGCTGTTTGATCTTCCTAGGAATTGATCTCTAGCGTACTTTGCATGCCGGGTGCGGATGAGGGTGAGATTCGCGGTGGTGTTTGTTGTCCGGGGAAGCTAGTGAGCCTACGAGGGAGAGGGAGAGAGAGAGAGAGAGTGAGTGGCTTGTGGTGATCGGTTGAGGATACTCGGAGCGCGGTGGTAGTGTCGGCGTTTGTTGCTTCCGCTGCTCCGCAATGCCGTTGCTCTTGTTTGTGAAGAAGATGGAAATGTCTTGGCTGGCGGTTATTAATGGCTGGCAAGGCAATGCGTCGTTCTGGCTGGGATCCTTGTTTGGCTTGTAGGATGCTACTCGCAATCTTAGATCAGTCGGAAAATCTGTCCTGAATCTATTGGAGTTCCCGAGTCTAGCCGAAACGATCGACTGGATCTCACATTGAATTAGCGCAACTGTTGTGGCGCCTGTGTTTCAAGGCTCTACCTGCCGGAGAAGTTTGTCGAGTGCACAATGAAGGTCTTGGCATGAAAGCGTAACATTTTCGAACATAGTTTGAGCAACGTCGAGCTGCCTGTTGATTATATGTCGTAACACTGTGGCCTGCAATCCGTACGAAAGCGTAAGTAGTGTGTTCGTGGTCGCTTAGAGTTCGAATCGTCTTCTTTGGCTTCGCAGCTTCAAATGAATGTTGGAGCATGTTCTAGTTACGATATTTTAGTGTAGGTTTCAAGCTACCTTATGTTCTTTAGCGAATACTCAACGTGTGCGTTCTGACGTCTAGCCGTCGAAGCATTCGATAGTTTCAGTAGCTTTGAGTCATTTTTACAAGAGAAGCCTCACAACTTGGCTAGAATCACCAGGTCACTTAACTAAAATCCTTGCATGTAGGACTCTGCCATACACAAAGTGCTTCGCAATCAGAGTAGTATTCTTCTTCTTGTTGTTCTTTTCTCAAGCCTGATTAGTGATAGTAATGCTTGATTTTGGTTGCATGCAGGCTTGTACTGTAGTCTGCTATAGTTCTTGTCGGTTTACTAATTTACAGTTGCGAATGTGGCAGTTGACATAATCTCGGCTATCGAATTTGACAAAACTGGGGAGCATTTAGCAACTGGAGATCGAGGTGGCCGTGTTGTTTTGTTCGAAAGAACCGATGGCAGAGATGTAAGAGTTATAACGTTTGAGTACTCCCTCGTCCTGTCTAAGTTGTTGATTGGACACATTGTTCCCGTTGTTGTACCCGCTTATCGAGATCCTCCGTCAAAATGAGTTTCTTATGGTCATCTTTATTTCTTAGAGCTCTTCTCATTTTTTTGTGCGATCAACTGCGCAGCAACGAACATCTCGAAGAGAGCTGGAAAGAGCTGATTATCCTGTACCCAGGCACCCGGAGTATCGATACGCGACGGAGTTTCAAAGTCATGAACCCGAGGTGCATGCTTGCTGTTTTCTGGATCGTCAAGTTTTTTCGTGTTGTTGTAGCCGCGCGTTGGAAATTTAAGCCTAGTTTCAATAGAGAGTTTTGGTCACGAATGTGGAATCTGATATTTTTTCTTGATGGTGAAACGCTATGTGTAGTTTGATTACTTAAAAAGTTTGGAAATAGAGGAAAAGATCAACAAAATCAGGTGGTGTCAAACTACCAATGGTGCCAGGTTGCTTCTATCTACAAACGACAAGACAATAAAACTATGGAAGGTACACATTGTGACTCTATTTTTGTTATATAACAGTAATGCCCCTTGAACCATTCTGCGTGGGCGTGCCTCTCTCTGTGCGTGCCTGGTCTCTTTCTTATTGTGCGAGTTATTGATGTTCAGGTCTTCTCCATTTTTGGCTGGGTAGAATGTCTTTGTCATAGTACTGTGGTATCTGCGTTTTTATGGACATTATCCAATCTGTGATGGCCATTGTTTGCTTTACCGAAGTTCTATTTCAGCGCGCGGCTGGTTACAGTAAGTAGACTAGATTTGTGTACGATATACTTTTGTCCGACTGTTCAGCGGGTGACTTGATTTGAGACATGCAGAGTTTGCTGCCAAGATGTCATTTGCACCAATTTGATGGGTCTCTAGCTGGATGTGGAATATTCAGGTCTCAGAGAAGAAGATGAAGAATGTCTCCAACTTGAATGTAGACCCAGCCCATCATTTGGGCAATGGAAGTTCAGCGGGCGCTAACCCTGCGCTGGGCTCTGGTCCATTTTCTCCTAGATCGATGAACGGAAATGGAGTAAAGAGACCTGTCACCAATATTAGCCCTGATTTCGTGTTTCCACCTGGTGGCATCCCTTCCCTCCGATTGCCGACGGTAATTGTACTTGCCTACTATTCACAATAGCATAGTCATGTTCGTTTTGGATGATTATCGATGGTTTAGATCGTGGTTTACCACGACGTGCAGAATGAATCTATAAATTTAGCCGCTTTTTCTATCAATATTTTAAAGAATATACATCTGGAATGCTAAAGCTCGTTATGCCGCATGACTGTTCCAGCAAAATTTTCCAAAATAAACTTCGAAAGAGTATGACGAGTTCATAGTTCAATCGGAACCTTTGCGTGCACATGACCTTAGTACTACAGATTCTTTATTTTCTAATCGAAGTTCTATCTTATTGTCCTAGGTGTGGAGCTCTGAGACGGCACTGATGGCCAGATGTAGAAGAATCTATGCTAATGCTCATGCCTATCATATCAACTCCATATCAAACAACAGGTCTGTAGTGATTTTTTTCCTTTGAATTTTAGTTGACCTGATTCTTTAGTATCATCTTGCCATTTTAGTCAAACCCAAGGGTATTTCTGAAATATTCAGAAAGAAGTGTCCTGCTTGTATATCCTTGATTGCATGTTTTTGATGAAATTTGGGATGAAAAACTGCAACTTGGTGTATTTTGATTTGACGCTGTGTGGTACTGGCGTGCAGTGATTGTGAAACGTACATATCAGCTGATGATCTGAGAATAAATCTATGGAACTTGGAGATCAGTGACCAGAGTTTCAATATTGTTGATATAAAGCCTGTCAATATGGAGGACCTTACAGGTAAATGGCTGACCACAATGCAGTAATGTTGCTTTTTTTCCCATCTTACATTACTCTTATCATCACTTTTTGTCGTCGCTTGTCGCTGAAAGTCTCTTCTAGACTTGGTTTTTTTTCATGTTTTTTTCATGTCTGATGGTTTATATGGGGTTTGTGAAATCAGAGGTCATCACTTCTGCCGAGTTTCACCCTACACACTGCAATTTGTTAGCTTACAGCAGCAGCAAGGGTTCCATCCGTCTGATCGACATGCGGCAGTCGGCTCTTTGTGATAGACACTCTAAGCTGTAAGGAAATTTAATTCCGTCTGATTCTCTCGACGATTGCATGCAGTGTTGGGACATTAATCATGAGCTGCGATGCATTTGTTATGTAGTGTAGGACATTGGAGGCTCTTTCTCTTTTTGGTTTGTGTTTCCTTCAAGGGCCTTGAGATATTTTTTTGTAGAACTAAAGCATTGATGATGTGAATGCTTTTTTGTTTCTGAAGTTGTAGGGTATTTTGTTTTCAGGTTTGAGGAGCAAGAGCCTGCAGGGACTAGATCGTTCTTTACAGAAATCATAGCATCGATTTCTGATATCAAGTTTGCAAGAGGAGGTCGTTACATCCTCAGCAGGGATTATATGACTCTTAAGGTTGGCATAGTGATTTCAAGGTTGCTGACGACATGTTTCCGATGATGACCTGATTTCTAGGGTGCCTGTGTATGCTAAGTTCATGTGTGCCATACCGAGCTAGAATAATCTTTTATCTTCTCTCTAAATTGAAGTTGTTCATAATAAAAGTTTTTTTTTTTTTTTTCACTCTTACTAATATTTCTTTGTGGGTTGTCTTATGATAGTTGTGGGACGTGAACATGGAAGCTTCTCCTGTCGCGACCTTCCCAGTACATGAATATTTGCGGCCCAAGGTATGTATGACAATGATGGAGAATGTGTATAGATAGGTTTTCACTTGTTTAATGAATTGGATCTTCTTAATTTTTCTTTTTAGGATTCTTGTTTATCCTGTTTGTTCCGTGTTACCTCTTCATTATACTGATAGTACTTCATTTTACTGAAGTACTATCAGTTATTTGTAGACCGATGGTATATTACTATCAGTTGAGCTTTTAGTGAGTGTTCTGAGGATTTTCAGAACATTTTCCGTCTCTGCCTCAGATTTCTAGATCCTTTATTGTGTGGTTATTTTCTGCTGTAACATGCACCCTTGTTATTTTTTGAGGTTTTTCTACATTTGGCACCAACTCACTGGAGGTTTTTGTTGACAGCTTTGTGATTTATATGAGAATGACTCAATATTTGACAAGTTCGAGTGCTGCCTCAGTGGAGATGGTCAGCGTGTTGCCACTGGTTCTTATAGGTATATTCATGTTTGAAAGTGAACGATCGTTTTTTTATACCTCGGTGGGGTACTTTTGAATAATGCATGCTGTACTTCATTATATTCGTTTAGTTTCGGGTGTATTGTTTTGCTTATTGTTATTGAGGGTTCTTAGGGGTTTAATTTCAAACTTTTCTGTCAGCTTTTTTTTTATGGCAACCCTTGTTGAAGGGAGAAATGCAGATATTAATCCTACTGCACTCAGGTTCTTTATCTAAAAATGTATTATTGTTTTCATGCAGCAATTTATTTCGTGTTTTTGGAGCCTCTACTGGAAGTGAAGAGGCATCTACCTTGGAAGCGAGCAAAAGTCCGAATAGGTAGGGCATCATTCTTTCCTTGTTTGTGTGGCTTGTTCGCCAGCTAGCAATGTGCTGTATGTCTTCTTATTATACAGCCTCGTTTTTAACCGTGCCAACTTCATATAGTCTCTCAATCGTACTTTTCACGATGATTGATTACAACAGTAGGCGGCTGGTGACTTCTTCATCAAAACCTACAAGCAGGCTTGCTAACCTTGCCCGGAGTAGCCGCTGCCAAACTAGACGAGGTATACCCATGTCCAAGTATTTAAATGTCGCCGTTGTCTTATCATCTATTTGTTGGTATCGTAGCAGTTTAATTTTCGGTTGTTAAACGCTGCCCTTGAACATCATCCTTTGTTGCTTCTCGAGGCAGAATAACACTGTTCATATATTATTGCTCCTTGGTTTGTTCATATCATCTGCTATGAAAGAACATTATTGGTACTATTCCACTTCTTTTTAGTATTCCCATGAAGAAGAGGGTGGGGCTGGTGAGACATGTTCAATGAATTCACACTGTCTGGTGAATAGAACTAAATGTTTTTGGTTGCAGTGACAGGGGGCGACGGGAGTCCGGGGTCATCGGAGTTCAACGGAGGGTCGTACGATTTCGCGTCAAAGCTGCTACATCTAGCATGGCATCCGCAAGCCAATGTAATTGCCTGTGCTGCCTCGAACAGCTTGTACATGTACTACGCCTAGGACCCATCTCTGATCTCATCTAGGACCCGCCCCCCCCCTCCCTCCCTTTTTTATTTTATTTTTCAGTACCCCGATATTCTTACCGCTCCACCTTTTGTGGGGTATTTATCTTTTTTCTCACAAAGAGGGCGAGAGGGAGAGGTTGTTGTCTATTTGCTCTAATTATAAATTGGTCTGTTTAGGCGGTGTGAGGTGTAGGCCTTTATTAGTGGAGATTGTCTGGGTTTAGGGAGAGAAGAAGGTATGGGTGTCTTTTTGGAAGCTCAACTATTATTTTCTCATAGATTCCTAGATGCTAGTTATTTTTATCTACCATATGCCTTGCCCTGATTTGCTGTCCAGCCCTAATACGTCTTGTAGTGCCCACCTTGGATGCGACTCTGTCTCATTACCAAGGAAAGAGGCTCTAGCTTCATTGTTCTGATCTCTCTTGTAGCTAGCTTGTGGAGAGGTCTTATTTCTCGTCTTGCTTAGTTGAGCAGATGACGTTTTAATCTGATTCTTTTAGTCCTATTGGCTTTTACACCTCCCGCGTGCGCTGTTGTCGATATCATCATGGGGTTTGAGGATTTCCTTTCCAATTTTTCAAAACCTAACGTTTTCGGTGTTTGTCTCCGGAGCTGGTCCAATGAATTGGAACATGAATGGTTTCATGAGTATGGAAGATGTGTACTTCCTCTTTATAGAGTAAACATTGAAATGTTAGGAATCAGCATTGGTTATTTGTTTAATAGGTGGTTCATATGTACCTTGTTTTGGTCGGGTTTTGGTCCTTGTTCCCAACGACGAGAAGCAACGGGGCGTCGTTGGGGACACTAGTGCAGAGGCGGCGAACTCGTAGACATGGTCCTCCTCGGTCCTACTTCTGTAGGTTTGGGAGGGGCGGTCGACGAGCATGAGAGAGATGGCCTGGTCGTAGAGGACGTGGAAGCTGTCGTGGGACGTAGAGGGCGCTGTCGGGATCGAGCTCGTCGAGCTCGCGGGTTGCACACCAGGTTCATTTTGGTTTTTACGAAGGTACTGTATAAAACTGAACTAGTGTGCATTTTAGTTTTATACATATTAACCTTCAACCCATGGATGTCCTGATGTAGATTCAAAACTAAGAATCAGCCAGCAATACTCACTTGACAACAAAAATGACAGTAAAACCAAAACCAAAACCTCGAAAGCAAGAAGCTCCCGAGCTAAAAACACGCACGCACACTCAGAGACTTCCACTCAGCTCATAAAAAGAGAAGCGGTTGCAAGTGGTCCACGTAAAGTAATACATAAAATAATGCAACACACTTAGACCAGACACGTTTGTCAGCTCCCCCCAAGTTACTCACATGCTTCTTGAAACAAAAAAACCTTCAAATGAATTGTTAATTTGTTTCTAAAAAGGTATCAATTAATTGGTGTGAAACAAAACTGCAAAGAAAAGCTACCATAACTACGAAGAAAGCTCATTTCTCAACATAGATGCACTACACAGAAGCAGGTGATGAGATTCCTCATGAAGATGAGGACACAGGGGATGATTCGGTGGTTTCTGCGGGCGAGGATGCACCTGAGATCAAGTCGAGCGGGGAGTCGAGAAGTGGGAGTCGCCGTCGATCAGTTCGAAACGTCGTCGAGTCAATACACAGGGAGACCAATACGGCACGTCCCTCCGCGCATGAAATACTACACCCGAAGCCCATCATGGTGCGCCAACCGAAACGTCGATAACGTCGAGGTAAGCAAATCACGGATGCATGCTGTCATTGACGTCATGGATAATCTGATATAGTATACTAGCTTGCAGCTCAGGCCCCATCCAATCTGAGCTGAATTCAACAGAAGTAGTACCAAGGTATGTGCAGTTGATTAAAGTAGATCTGCGACATGATAACTCTAAACTCATCGCCCTCCTCTGGGTCGTCATTCACGTTACTAGCCTGGAGCAGCTATCAGGTTCCTGTGGCCATTTGGAGAATAAATGCATGTTAGTTCAGGCACTGTCTTGCTTTATTTCTCGGGGTGGTGGATTCAAGGGACTTACGGTTACAGTGTCAGAATCAGAGGCCGCTCGAAAACTATTCTCTATCCACTTCAGAGAATAGAGAACGACGTGATTGAAGCGACGTGAGTGTTGTTCGGATCCCAGATGTGAGCAGTCACATCCAATGGCCTATTTCTTCACCCTCTTCGCACACTATTTCACAATCCACACCACTTCATTCTACATTCTCGCCTTCTTCTTCTTCTTCTTCAACACTTTCACTTGAATCATATCAACTTTCCAAGCTCATCAATATGTCCGGCAAGAAACCTGACCCAAACAAGGCTGGCGCCGGAGGCGCTCAGGTTCTGAAATTCTTCGTTGCATTGATAATTGGTATTTAAAAAAAATTGTGCATGTCTCGAGCCGAACTTAATTTGCATGAATTTCTTGTGATGCATCACGTGTCCAGAGCTGATAAAGAATTTTCTACAACTTGCGTCTTCTCACCAACTTGTATGCATCTAGCATAAAAAATACCTTCAGATGTTTGCAGGGTTGACAGTTTATAATAGTTTCTTAGATCAGGTGATGGTGTTCGATGTATGATCAGTGAACTGATGTAAATGAAGGTAAATTTTGTTTTGATTTCAACTTAAGTTTTGGATTCATGCAGAAGGACTGCGACGCCTGCGGAAACCCGAACCATGTCCAGAAGGTAGGCTTTGTTGGTTAAATGCTGAATCTTATGCAGTTCGATTGGAATTTGATGCAACTATGACACACCTCGGTAGTTTAAGGCTGATGAAGCAAAAAGAAAATTTCAGAAATATTATTTTCATAGACAACAATAGACAATATTCCCGAAAGACTCAGATATTTAATTAAAACTGGACTATGCAAAGTCCGGAAATTATGACTGTTGATCACATCTCCCGATGATTTGAGAAATCTCCGAATGATTCTAGTGTAATTCAACCGGAGATGTGTTCAGTCCGAAGTCCAAAATTCAGTGAATTTTCCAGATTTAGCTGAATGATTCTAGGATATACACAGAAAATTGGTTGATTATTTGGCTTAAAGGGCCTAGAAACTACAGTAGCCAATATATTTGGAGTGGTAGTACTTTGTAAAATTGTGAATTGTCAGTTTGATCCTAGTTTTGTTTATTGATTTTAGGCAAGTTCTGAAGTTGAGAATTGGGAGAAAAAGAAGACCTCGGAGTTGTCCGGAGCAACCCTGACTTCAAATGACCGATCTGGAGACATCAATCAAGGAGTCTCCTCCGGACCGGTAAACCAATTCGTTTTTAATCAATAAAATTAAAAAAAATAAGGTGCTTTTTAACTCCTGAAGGGCCTTTTTCCAACTTATTTTGAGCTTTCAGCAACATTTAGTAAATAAGGCTTGTGAGAACCTTTGGACCTCATTCTACAAAATTATCTGAAATTGGTTGGTTGTCTTTGATGACAACAGTGATGGAGTACACATGAATGCTCAAACAAAGTGTCTAGCAATGTGAACCGTAAGTTTTTTTTAAAGTTTTTTTTGTTTTTTTGTTTTTTTGTTTTTTGGGGGCTATATTCAGTATATTGGCAGTATTTTTTGAGCTATATTCAGTATAATCAAATTATATTCTTTCTTTTCAACCCACTTGTTATTTTTTCCTTACTCATGTGATAAATCTAACATCATGTCTCTCTCATCTAGACAATAGAGCCTACAAAAATGAAGTTTAGAATGTTTGAATTATAGTTAGAGATTACATCTTGTAAAAAGTCCTAGAATGGTACCAAAAACTTATGCACAAATGGTCACATTTGCCATTTGTTTGGTGTTGTCATTGTTTTTCTTTGGTGTTGACATTGTCTTTGTTCCACAAAGAGTTTTGCATACAAACCAAAACCATGATGTAGGTAGTAGGTTAAAAAAAAAAAAAACAAAAAGTAAAAAATCGCTCTAAAAGGCTAATACATCATCAAAAAATTTGAATTTTTTATTAAAAATAATTTTCTCAAAAGTCTTGTATTTTCTTGAACTATTTTTGGGCAACCCTCCTACCTACCTACCATAAATGAAAATTCATGATTTTGATAACATTGGCATGTTTGGAAGCTTTTGTGTTGACTATATTTGTTATGATTTTAACAGATTAAGGAGAATTCCACATGGATGACTGACAAGGAAACATCATTATTGCAGAAATTACAAAGGTTGCATAGATTGCAGAGACTCACATAAGTAGTCCATTTACAACACTATTTAGCAATTTTTTTTGTAAAAAGTCTCTTGCTTGGAAGTTGGTTCATATGCACATGAATAATCAATAAATTCTCAACTTGCATTAACCCTTTAAGGACCATGTAAGCAAAGTGAAATGTATCCGTTGCCCTCATGATGTACTCCAAAATCTACTACTATAGATTTTTATCGTCCAAAGTTTGCTCGTCCAAAGAGTTAAGGTACACAAACAAAGGAGAAATAAATATCCAGCTGATCTAAAGAATAGATATACATGATTTGAGATCAAAATCTTATTTCTAATTGAACTTTATCCTTCAAAGAATAATTTCCAAGTGAAGCATTTATGTTAACCAACAATGAATCATGTTCAAATGCGAAGCTAAAACATATGTTTGAAAATAAACTCGTCGCTCTTCTTACCTACACTATGAACAAACATCCATTCAATACACAAGATTAACTTGGGAGAAATAACACAATGAGGAGGGATTTCAAGCATATCATGCTATACCACTATAATTGGACTAATTTGTAAAGTCGCGTGCAAAGTTTCATTAACATATCCCTCTTTTTACTACTTTTTACTATTCTATTTACTTCTTTTTTTAATCTAACAGAAGCGTTTTGTAGTCTTGTAGACTGTCTTGCATTCCTTGAGAAAGAAGCAATCAGCTTCACCTGAAATCTGCAGTGAAATGCTAAGGAAATGAAGAGAGTTCCAGCTTGAGATCCTGGCAAAAAACTGCCTGATTGTACTTATGGAGTTATTCAGTGTTCATTTTCATTAAGAGGGATTGCTACGATAAAAATGATGTTTATTGTAGGCAATTCTAAATATGAACTGCAACACTAAATGTGAACTATGCATTTAGTAAATACCAACTACATCAGTATTTGTCAACTGTAGTGATTAATGGAATACAAAAAAGTCACCTTGTAAGATTAAAGACACTACAAAACATTCAAATCCTACTACAAGTAAGGATTTAGAATAGAAGATTGATTGTACAAGTAATGTAAATGAATGTAACCCTCGAACCAATATTATCACACAAATGAACACAATAAGAATACAACAAGATAGTGCCTACATATATGAAGGAAACGGGAGACACCTAATCACTGTACCGATTACTAGACTACAATGGCTGTGGAACCAATACCATGATGTAATACAAACCCTCCAATACCATGACGTAATACAAACCCTCCAATACCATGACGTAATACAAACCCTCCAATACCATGACGTAATACAAACCCTCCAATACCATGACGTAATACAAACCCTCCAATACCATGACGTAATACAAACCCTCATAAACATTGAACCCGCACCTCAACCATTCAAAACCAAATTGTTTGGCTATACCAAAGATATAAATACCACATACCAAAAATGACCTCCTTAAACATGCAAACTATACACTATCCGCTCCTACACTAGACTCTCTTATTACATCTCTTAATATAACACAATCATACTTTTCATCCTCCATCACATGTTCCACAAAATTTTTGAAGTGCCACTCTCCATTCGAACATGATAAAATATTTGGCTCAATTGGGAAAGAATTAGACTGTAAGTGGAAAGGAATAGGCCTAGCACACCCCCACAAAGACAAAGAAACACAACAAGCAATACATTGGGCGCGCCTAGTGGCAAACAACGACCTCAACCATACCACCACTATCATTATCATACCCAACACTAACTAGTACCAAAACTTCAATCCACACTTGGGCCCATTTCCGGACTCCCACATCATAGCACTATTTGAAGCGGATTCAATGTTGTATATAAAACCCACTATACCACCGGAAATACAAAAATCCAATCTTGAACCATCAACCTTACGTGTCCTATGCATACATCATCAAAACCGAGAAATTGGCACATTAGAACACCTCGCTCAACTTACACTAATTGCAAAAAATCTCAACATCAACAATGTATTCGGCAATTGTTCCAGCCACACCCACACTAACTCGCGTAAACCACAATAAAAAATGATTGAAGACCCCCTCTATATACAACTCCACACCACTAACCTCCCCAACCCCCTTACTCCCCAAATACCAATCTCACACCCCTCTATAATTTGACCCCAACTTTAGTTACCACACCGACTGTTCCTTCAAAGAACCAACCGAAGTAAGTCTGGGACACTGGCACCGGGAATGAGCCGAGTATGGAATATACAACCCCACCAAGCAAATTAAACTTGCCAAAAGACTACATGGACTCCAAAATATCCTTAGAGTGGAAATAATGGCTATCCACAAAACCCTCAAGATAAATACCATGCAATACCCCAATGAACCGGCCCACATTTTCACGGATTGCATTAATGTATTACACCTCCTAAATACACACATAAAACACCCCACTCAACACAATAGTTATCCGGACCAAACTATCCTAACATCCATGGTTGAAATGCTCCAAAATTGCACACAAATCACCACACTACATAAAGTTTGAGCCCATGCTAACATAGACCGCAACGAACAAACCAACAAATTAGCAAAAGAAGGTCAAGAGAAAGCCTACCGAGATGCCAAACACCCATACAAACAAACATGTTTATGCCACCCCATACTACTTTCATAGATATGAATGACCTTCAATGGGCGAGACCTTCGACAAAGGCCCCATAATTTTCTTGAATAAATACCTCAACAAACACGACCTAAAAAATAATTTGGAAATACTCATTGAAAAATTCCCTAACATTGATAAATGGACCAGTAATACAAACATCGACAACGAACTCTCCACCAATTTTTGGAAAAACCGCATTATCATAGATTCACCAAAAACATGCCTAATCAAATTTTGCACCGAACTGTATATGGGAAACGCATGTAAACAACTCTTCTTTGGCATAGAGAGATACCCCTCCATAACATGTTCAATATGCAACACTGCGGACCCAGATTCATGGCTACACGTTTTACTCAAATGCCATAACTCTCATATACATGCCCTAATTGTTAAACGCCACAACAAAGCAGTGTGGGCAATCCGTAAATTAATTGTGTCATCAAACAAATCCTATTGTTTCATCCTCATCAATGCCAAAACCTTTAATGACAACTTGTAAGAAAATACGGTTCCCCCATGGTTGTTACCATACACATGTGGTACACAGAGATGTCATTGTAATGCCACATTTAAACCCAACCTATTATGTGTTAAAGGGCTACCATACAAAGACCCCCACCAACCCACATTGACTCGAATCTCACTATTCAATTTATTGAATTCAAATATTGTAATGATAGATTAAGTCCGGTAAGAATCAACCACTCCTCAATGATATTCAAGCACTCGGATGGAAAGTAGACGCCCTCATTGTCATCATTGCTGGTGCTAGAGCCACCACCTTTAACCCTCAATGACAAACCTTGAAGAAACATTCAAAATTCCCATGTCCTCAATCAAGACCACCTTCACAAATATTAACACTCTTGCAATCCAACATGCTATGTCCATACTCCTACACAAAAGGAAACTAAAAAACAACCAATCCATCCTGGACACACTAGACCCCCCATGAAAACCTACTAAATATTTCATGGCATCAACCCCCTCGGCATCTTTGGCTCTTTGTTCTTAGTTACTTGTTACGTAGTACATAGTGTCTACCCTTGAGAAGGGGGAGTAGTTCCATACTACTAACCCATATCCACTCCACATGGACTTAGTGGTGGAACAACCAGACACTTTATTCACACCGGCACCTTTTTTTTTTTTTTTGGAACCGAAATTCTTCTTCTTCTTCTTATTTTAAGTAATGTAGGATATATTGTAGAAATGTGATATCTGCAGTTGTATAATATACTACAAATTGTATACATTGTATATAGTACCTATTGTATATACTATTATATATATTTGGTACTTATATGTTATATGCATCATATATAGTACTGTAATATATCTTGTAATCACTCTTTATATTGTATAATATGTAACATATACCTTATTCCATGGACATATCAATTGGGAAATGTGGTTATTACATTCTTTATGTGCTAATTGACTCATTTTCTCTCAAGACATTCACTTTTATCGCTATCCCAATTTTCCACTTTGTTCCTAGTCTTGAAATGCTGGATATGCACCTTTAGCTTCTAAACTTCCAAAAAGTTGCAAAAAGCGGCCGTTATTATGAATATCTCCATGTTCAACTATTTGTGTGCAGGTGAAAAAAATAGGAGCTACTGTTTGAAGACCAAGCAAAAAGTGGAAATACAAATTGGTGTGGTGGTGAATTTGGTGCAAATCTCTTCACTGAAAGATTTTGGAACTCTTGATGTTGTTGCAGAAAAGCTTGCTGCTGCTGAGCGCAATTAGATGAAGTTCTCGCCTCAATGTCATCTACAGGAAATTTATAATCTTGGTATTTGGCGTATTTAACCCCTAAAGGACCAAGTGTCCAAAACGGGCTTTTTGAAAATTCGGTCAGGTTCCTATGCTGTCAATTTCAAACATTCATCTTTGAAATTCTTACCATAGAAGGGCATTACCAAGACCTTAGTGGGAAAACAATTTTTTCCTAAATTGGACATTTGATGAAAAAATTATAGGGTTTTAAATTTCAAATGGGGAGGGCGGGCACCTCGGGCACCTCCAAAAACTTTTGATAGGACACTCTATTGAAAGTGAGATTTTCAGTACTCGCAAGTAATATTATTTCCCTTCATGTTGTCAAAAAAAAATTCTTGTCTTTAGTGAAAAATAGCATACCAACCCAAGTCAAACATTTTCACACATTGTCACTCATTGTCGGGCAAGATACCAAAAAAACTTATTCTTTTCCACATAAAACCTAGAGATCTTCATATTTTTCACTTTTTATTTTTTCCACAACAATATGTAATGTAAACCTTCTTATTAACCATTCGGATTATCAATCAAAAACATATTAAGTTCAAAAAAAATTAAAGTGTGAATTGGCAAATTTCGAGCCTCCACTCCTTGCACACTTGTTTTGAATATGCTACACCCTGTCTCTACCTCTAAAAATTGGTGTGTAAGGAGCTAACATCATGCTTAACAAGATGGTAATAGATTTAGACCTTGTGTAGTGAAATTTTTTGACACCAAGTGAAGTCAAAGTCTGCTGATCCACTAAACGCAGGGAAGAAAATGAACCATTTGCTTGACTTCAAACACTATAATCTTTCAATCCGTGCGGTCAAAGTTTATGAAATTTTGTACATGTATTACTTGATAAGCTTTAATTGAGATCCTACGGTCAGAACTAAAAATCGAAGTTTTTGTTACCTTCTTTATTCATTGCACTAGAATCCATTAATTTTGAAGTGTTTTTGGTGTAAAACTGCCTTGGTACCTTAGGGGTTAAGAATAGAAATTTCTGAAACAACTATGTGTGATGAGGAAGAAGTGCATGTAGGAGAGTGGAAATGATTGAGTAATTTGTAAAGTCACCCAAAGTTTCAATAAGATAGCCCTTTTTTGACTTTGAAATGCTGCTCATTCCTCACTTTTAATAGTTACTAGATCAACAAAAGAGTTTGGTGGTTCCTCAGCTGGAATTTGTCCATTAAGTGTAGAAGAGCATGGTGTTCTTTAACCCCTAAAGGACAGAGACTATGTTTCACCAATGCCACCTTTAAAGTGCCTCTCTAAGAGGAGACGCTGCAAACTAATTTAAACACCTTAATACTATTTTAAACCGTAGGATCTTCAAGTACACTACTACAAAGAGACACTTAAATTTTATTATAAACTTTGACCGTACGGATTGTAAGATACATGCATTTGAAGATTGCAAGAAAAATTCATTTATTCCCTGTGCGGACGAGGTTAGCGTACTTTGACTCAAGATAATGGCATATTTTCCACTACATATTGCATAAATTTTATATTTTCATGTTTCACCTTGTGTTACGTCATTGCACGCCAAAATCACAAGCAATGGAGGTGCTTAGGATAAGAAAAATGGACTTGCAATGACTAGGGGTAGAGAAAGTGGCCCTTTACGTTGGAAAACAAATTTTTGTTTAATATGGAAAAACAATTGTTGGAATCAGTGCATAGAATTATTATACCTTATTCTAATAGTAGACAAAAATATTTTGAAAAATACTAGTATCCATTGTTTCTATTCATTTTAAAGTAAAAACTATAAGGGTTGCCAAGAACTTTCCTTCATTGTGCCCGCCTCAAAAAAGAGCAATAGTGAACTCTACAGTACTACTACTCATCTCTATAGTACCCTGCCTCGCTGCACCAAACTCGAGCTTTTGATGTTTGAAGCACCATAACCTGTTTCCTCTCTAGATAAAGATAAAAAATCCCCACAAAGGTAATCCATATTTCAGAAAGTTATCTTCAAAATAAGATTCTTAGGAACCTGCCGAAAATCGATTTGTATGTCGCAGGTACCAATTGTCCTTTGGGGGTTACACTCAAGTTAGAAGCAATTTTGGCCACCATTGAAAATGAAGGTGCGAGTTCAGGAGCGGCTGGCCAATGGGGACATGCCGCTGTATTTGCTAGAGTACACCTTGGACGACTCCAAGGGCATCCCCAAATCGCTTCTGAAAGGTTGGCAACGTAATGTGTAAATCCATCAAGATACCATGAGTTTCCATTTTTTAATGCTTAAAATCAGCGCTACATAGCATTGAATCTTTATCAAGGAAAAAGGTACAACATGACCTGTAGATCTCCTTCATGTTCAAAGGTGGCTACCATTAAAGGCAAGCCCCCATAACCAACAAAAACCCATAACCAACGCCTATAAAATTGGGGTATATCCAACCCTCTTCCATCCCATTACCACCAACTCAGCTCCAAATGGAGGTTTGCTATTAGTCAACACCCTTACTTTTGGTCGTTGGATATTGGGGGTACCTACTGTTGGCCACCAACTAAACATGGCTGCACAGTTTGAAAATTCATAACTAATTCTGATTTCATCGAAAAAATATGAAATTGATTGGGTTGGAATGAGAATTCTATTGGCTATTACTGAAAAATAAAAGTATAATTATCCCCTCTCTCCATATATGCACATTCCTTAACTTGTCGGTTTTAGGGGGGCTTACCTTACATCAACCTCTTCTGTAGAACCATCTGTAGAAGTTCAGAGTGAGAAAAGTGATATATAATATGCCAAAAGCGGGGGTAGGAGGGGTAAATACATGACTGTCAAACAGCTGTAGTCAATTGAACACCTTTGAGAGTGATGACAGATGTGAGTGTACAATAGAGATCGACTTTGGCAGCGGTTTCATGCTTGCAGAATGAGAAGCAGGGCTCCAATCAACAGCGGAGGGGCTCTTGGTCATGTGAGAGAATGGTGAGTTTCATGATAGAGAATGATAAAATACAAGCATCCCGCATCATTCACAGCAGGCGTCCTTCGGACACGCTGCGTGCCGGGATGATTCTACCTGAGTCTGGGCTCTCAGCAAAGACACTGTTGCCAAAAACTACCACAGATCGATGTTCATGGCGACCAGCGGGCTGCGCACCACGTGCTGGCCGTCCGACCAGATGACGCTCCCTGCCGACCCGTACTGCGGCACGCCCAAGCTGCCGTCCGGAGTGATGGTCACGGTGAAACTCTGCACTAGCGCGTCGGCCGAGAACGTGAGCGTGGGCGGGTCGACGGCGATTTTGAAGCCCTGCGGATGCTCCACGAACGCGCTGTAGGTGTGCGTGCCCGCGCTGACGCTCGTCAGGGTGCGCCTCATCGCCATTGGGCTCTGGCTGGACATGGCCGCGTTGTTCCACAATGCCACGAACGAGGGCAGGTTCGCGTCGTACACATGGGCTTGCGGCGGGCACGTGAAGTTGCCGTGCTCGAACATCTGGATCTGCTGGGTGGTGTAACCGAGCGCGCAGAGGAAGTGCAAGTAGTCGTCGGGACCCATGTCGTAGGCGAGTCCGGGGGTTTTCGCGCGCTCGGGGAGTGCGAGGCCCGCACCGACCGCCCACGGCGAGCCTGCCGCGCCGGATTCCTCCAGGGAGATCGTGGAGTTGGCCGAGTCCACCGCCGTCGCGGTCGTCATGAGCGCGGAGCGGATGGCGGCCGGACTCCAATTGGGGTGGACGGCTTTCAGGAGCGCGGCCATGCCGCTGATGTGTGGGCAAGACATGGAGGTGCCAGACTTGAAGGCGAACTCTTCCTCGCCGACGCCGGCCGCGAGGATGTCCACGCCCGGGGCTGCTATGTCGGGTTTGAGCCACTCGTAGCCATCTAAGCCGAGGAGGGGGCCGCGCGACGAGAAGCCGGCGATCTGGGGCGCTGGCTTCAGGCCCGGGATCAGGGTCGCGGCCGGAAGAATGCGGGCCGCGGGTGCGGCCGTGGCGCGGATGTACTCCATGATGGCCATGCGGACCGAGTTGCCTACGAGGGTGAACTGGACTGGAAACGGCGACGGCAGCTGCAGCGCCTCGCCGGACGAGGGCGTGTTCGCCACGATGACTCCCGCGGCACCGCCGCGAGACACGATGTCGGAGTAGTCCGTCCAGCCCGGGAAGAAGTCGCACAGCACGAGGTGGCCCTGGATGCGGGTGACGTCCAGCAACTCGGCCGACTGGCAGACACTCGCGTTCCAGGCCACCGTCGCGTCGAGAGCCGCATCGCCCGCGTAGATGAGTGGCAGGATGACGTTGCCGTTGAGCCCCGTTCCGTCGAAGGAGGATCGCCCTGCAAGCTTCGTCCCGTCGCCAAGCTCAACAGCTGCGACGATTTCCCGGTCCTGCGTGGCGGCCGCGACGGTGGTCACCCACGGCGCGATGTTGTCCACTGTGAAGTCGCGAGGTCCGTCGTTGCCCGCGGACGCAGAGAAGAAGACGCCCTGCTTCACAGCATTGTACGCCGCGATCAAAATCGGGCTCTGGAAGAGGTGCCCGCTGGCGGCTCCCCCGATAGAGAACGAGATCACGTCCACGCCGTCGCTCACGGCCTGGTCGATGGCCGCCACGATGTCATCGGTACTGCCCGTCGCCCTCGCGCCCCACAGCGCCTTGTACACCGCGATGCGCGCCTTGGGCGCCATGCCCATGGCCGTGCCCGTGGCCAGTCCGTAGGCACCGGCGGGCGCCACTGCACGCCCCGCGGCCGTGGACGCGCAGTGGCTGCCGTGCCCGTTCAAGTCACGCGCAGATCGGTACTCATTCGTGTCGATCGCTCCAAAATCCGCCTCATACCCCTTCAGGAAGTACCTCGCGCCGATGATCTTCAGGTTACATTGGGTCGCGTCCCACCCCACCCCCGGCTCGCACACCCCCTTCCACTTCGCGGGCACCGGCCCCAACCCCTGATCACTGAAACTCATCCGCTCGGGCCAGATCCCCGAGTCGATCACGCCGATGATCACCCCGTCGCCGTAGTTGCTCTCATTCAAAAGCGACGCGCCCGCGGCGGTGAGTCCCAGGAAGGCCGGGCTGCGCGTCGTCGATACCGTGTGCACCTGGTTCGGGAACACGTTCAGCACGCCGGGGATGGTCGCCATGTACTCTGCCTGCGCCGGCGTCAGGCGCGCCGAGAACCCGTTCAGCACCTTGTCGTACACGTGGTGCACGCAGTCGCGCCCGTCGTCGGCCTCGCCCTCTGCCACCAGCGCCTTCGCGCCCTGCATCAGCTCCTCGTACCACGCGCCCTTCGCCATTATGTCCGCGTGCGAGGTGTTCTTCGCCATCTGCACGATGTACGTCTGACTGCTCACTGGCGCCGCCTCCACGATCGACGCGGCCACCAGAATCGCCGCCATCACCAGAATACTCATGAGCATCCGCGTATGAGTCCTCATGATCCTCCCAACTTGAATGATTCACCTGCAACACACGTCCAGAATCCTACCACTCCAGTCGAGTCGTACAAAACTGATACTCACGAAGACTCGCAACAGTGCCCGCCGACAAGTTTTGCTATCGAAATGAAAGCAGTTTCCAGGTGAGCCGAGTTGCTATGCACCGGGTTCCAGTCTGTGAACGACAACTGAGCACTCCGCTTACGAAAGAAACAGCAGCTTGTCGATAACAGTTGCTCTGACCACGTCTTCACAGCTTGCTAGACACTTGATTCAGAGTTGCAGTCACGTTGGGAGGTTATAGTACTCCATCCGAGGATTGGGACTTGAGTCACGAACTCATGGAAGGAGCCCGGAAGCTTGGGAAGGCGGCGTGAATCCGAGTCAATGTATGTGCCGAGTGCGCCGTTGTTGGCGATGGTAAAGTTGAAGGTCACGCGGCAGGGGCGAAGCTTTCGCAGCGTCGCTAGCTTTACCATCGCCAACAACGGCGCACTCGGCACATACATTGACTCGGATTCACGCCGCCTTCCCAAGCTTCCGGGCTCCTTCCATGAGTTCGTGACTCAAGTCCCAATCCTCGGATGGAGTACTATAACCTCCCAACGTGACTGCAACTCTGAATCAAGTGTCTAGCAAGCTGTGAAGACGTGGTCAGAGCAACTGTTATCGACAAGCTGCTGTTTCTTTCGTAAGCGGAGTGCTCAGTTGTCGTTCACAGACTGGAACCCGGTGCATAGCAACTCGGCTCACCTGGAAACTGCTTTCATTTCGATAGCAAAACTTGTCGGCGGGCACTGTTGCGAGTCTTCGTGAGTATCAGTTTTGTACGACTCGACTGGAGTGGTAGGATTCTGGACGTGTGTTGCAGGTGAATCATTCAAGTTGGGAGGATCATGAGGACTCATACGCGGATGCTCATGAGTATTCTGGTGATGGCGGCGATTCTGGTGGCCGCCGTCCGAT